>JAMPIV010014039.1:0-527500 GCA_024509875.1 Oreohelix idahoensis | reverse complement strand
AAAAATCTGAAGGGAAGACATGCATATAAGATGTTCAAAGCTCCAACAAGAAAATGTCAGATATCTAGGGACTTGAAAATTCCCAGTAATAAGAAACTTCTCAGACTACAGCTGGGAAAAGGCTATTTCAGAATAGAAGAACCTTACTGTGCAGGATGTCTTCAAGACAATAATATAGAACATTTCTTGTTAAAATGTAAGAGGTATGAACTAATGAGAATACCAATATTAGATTATTTGCAAGCATCCAACTTACCTATAAATATAGAAGAGGTGTTAAGAATAGACAGACCTAGGGAACTGCATAATATAGTCAAACATATTTAACACGAACAAATGTTAATATATAGTAGCTGGGAATGTGAAGGTCTGATGCTGTTCTTACAATGCATATGACTTTTAACAGATGAAAGTCAATTAAATTATCTGTTATTTCTTCTTGATTGTGTTTGTTTTTTGTTTGTTTATTTATTTGTTTATTTTTTTATTTTATTTTTTTATTTAACATATAAGCACAATTGTGATTGTCCCTATTTACATTGATTTGACAAATGTGATGCCACTTTCTCATATCGGCAGTTGTTCATATTATTTGGAATTGAAAACAATATATATCCTAATTATAACCCATCAGAGGTTGAACGGGATATTTTTCTTCATTAATTTAAAAAAAAAAATACATTTATTTAGTCGACGTTTTAGACAGATAATCTCTTGGGGAAATAATGAGGCGCCTTATGGGTTTCCTCTTAAATTCACTAACTAAAAAAGAAAATGTATGAAGACATTGAAATGTAGAATTCTTCATGAAACAACGACTTATAGAGCCCCTGTAAGACAAGATTTGGGGTGCAGTCCCACCACTTCTCTTCTTCCTGGTTATTGACTGGATTATGAAAACAATATTTAGTAACACAAATGGAATTCAACTTGGTGATTACGTTTTTGCCGTCGATCTGTTTTTCTGTTCTATAACCGTACCCAATGTAATACAGTATTCTTGATAAATGGGTTTGAATATACAGTAAATGGGTTTGAAGATTGTAGATTATGGGAAAAAATTATCTAAATAGTAACCGGCTTGCTCTTGGATATACATTCCTTCAAAATGTGAAAGTAAAATATATCGCGTGTATGACGGTATTGCCTCCCCTGCTTTGCAGTAGTGGTCCAACAGTGGCATCCAATATGGGCCTTCAAAGATGTCTACCTTCGCACAAGACTACTCTTGGCAGAGATGTAGACAAAAGGGTAATGACACTTCTATCACAAGGGGGTATTCACAAGATATTCAGATAACCGAAAACAATGCTGCTTTGGCTGAGCACGTTAATTCTAGAATCTGCCGACAACTTTTGTGAAGAAATAAGCAATGATTAATTTTAGCTCGTTCAGCCCCCACCTCTGATTTACTCAGTGGAATTCTTATTATTCTGGTATAGCTCTGTTTAGAGTGTGTGCAGCTAATTGACTGAGACAAACATGCAGTACATTTAAAAGGATTAAATCGAAGTTAAATTTGTAAAATTACAAATAACAAAATTTAATAATCACTAAAGTTTTAACAGTTTGTGAAAATAATTTGAATGGTTATGGATCAAGAAAAGTTATCGTCACGGTCGTGGTGGGATGTCAATTTTTACAAGAAGTTCAAACGGCAGCATATATACTGAACTTAGCTGCCAATGACGATTCTGCTCCTTCTGATGGGTTGGTTCTTTTTACACTGCTCACGCTCGTCGCTGGTCAAGGTGATCGGGTGTAGCTCGTTTCCCAGAACTGTCAGGGAGAGTTTACGAAAGTTGGTCCCTCGTCTTAAAGCTTAGGCCACTTGTCCCTTCTTGTTCCAGAGACAGTACTTCTGCTGGTACCACCAATAAGTATGATAAAGAATATAAACGAAACGCTCTCCTTAGTATTGCGTTTTGCGACACATAGTTATGTGCCCCCCTCTTCTATTCCACCATCCCATTTAACTCAGAATTTACCATCGATGAGCTTAAATTTAATCCCACGGGATAAAACTTTCTTTACATTTAAATTGAATAGCTTTTATAGTTACTTTACATTTAAATAAAAAGGTTAAAAGTACAGATAGAATATGTTTACATATATATTTCCACTGATTGAAAAGTGTTCACAATATAAATTGAATGTTTTCATTTATGTTTACACTGATTTGAATAGTTTGAAACTTCCATTACTTTTAAAGTGAATATGTTAACATCGACATTTACAATGGTTTGAAACTGTAAGTATTATAATTAGAATGTACATCATTTCTTTCATCGTTCCCTCTCTGCTCCATATCGAAGCTGGTACTCTTTATGCGTTTAGTTCTCTTTAAGAAACTGGCAATAATGCAATCAGCAGCCCTTGACAGTGGGGGTTCATGAAATCATCATTCTATACGCTGAGGTTGCCAGCCTCAAATGACTTGGACATCTACTAGCTATTTTCACATATTAATATTCACATTGTAATATATATATATATATATATATATATATATATATATATATATATATATATATATATATATATATATATATATATATATATATATATATATATATATATGTTAGTTCACATGTAAGTAATGAAATATAGAACGTAAAATGCCAACTTGCGCCAATCCTAGCTCACAGACGTTTTGCTCAGATGAATGAAGTTAAAGGCAATGCCGATGCCTTTTTACACGTGTAGTTGGGGTCGTTAATTTTTTACTTACTTAGTCGTTCCTCTTCTACTGTGAGGTGCAGAGGTTTGTAAGAGAGAGCGCCATACTATTCTATCGGCTGTCTTCCTCCTGGCTTGGTTCCATTCTAGTCCTCGGTCCTTCAAAGATTGTCTAATGTTGTCCTCCCAGCAGACTTTGGGTCGTCCTGGAGGTCGGGATCCCTAGCTCTTATTTTCCCATGCTTGCCGTGGTAGCCGATCTTCTCCCATTCTGCAGACATGGCCAAACCATCTCAGTTGGGGCTGTTCTACTTGGGTCTGCAGGGCCTCGGTTTTTAGGCCTTGACGTATCGTCTGGTTGCGGACTATGTCTCTTCTTGTTACTTCAACCACCTTCTTCAGCGCAGCTTTTCTGAGGTTTTGATCTGGCTTTTGGAGGTTCTAGTCATTGCCCATGACTCGCATCCATACGTCAAGACTGTGACATAGGTGGAGCGGTATACAGCCATCTTCGTCTTCTTACCAACTTCTCTTTTGCTGAGTAATCCTCGATTTATGGCTTGCTGCTTATGACCACCCCTCTCTTCTCCAGCTCTTCCTTCCAGACTTGCAGGTTGGATTGGAGATGTGCCTTTGATTTAGCAATCAGGGCAATATCATTAGCAAATTACAGCTTTGAAATACAGACCTGTCTCATCTTCCAGTACCCCACTGAATACTTTCTTGTCCTCTCCTTATATGCCTTGATGACATCGTCCATGAGGAGTATGAAAAGATAAGGTGACAGGGTATCACATTGTCTTACACCAGTGGTGGTCATTAATTCTTCTGACTTATGGTTTGCCGTCCTCACATAATTTCTGCAAGACTTGTAGAAGCTCTGTATAGCATGAATCAGAGGTGTTGGAATGTTCTTCCTTGCCAAACAGTCCCAGAGTTTGTTCCAGGGGACCTTGTCAAATGCCTTTTCCAGATCTAAGAAGCAAAGATGGATCTCACTCTTATACTCAAGAGCCTTTTCACTCAACTGTCTGAGTGTGAAGATTAGGTCTTGAGTACTTCGATTTGCTCGGAAGCCACACTGGACCTCATCCATATGTGGCTCAGCGAGTCTCTGTTCCAGTATTCTAGAGTAGATTTTACCAGGGACACTGAGAAGGGATATGCCTAAAAGGTTTCCACATTGTCGGTTGTCACCCTTTTTGAAAATTGTTATTATTATGGCAATCTCCCAATCCATTGGTATGGTCTTGTTGCACCAAGCTGCCTGTAGGACCCTTAGGAGTAATAGGTCGCCTGATACTCCCATGTACTTAACCATTTCTGGTGTTATGCCATCATGTCCTGCTGCTTTGTCCATCTTGATTTCCTCCAGTGCTGCCTTCAGTTCTTCCATCTTTATGTCATCTTCATCACTGTTGGTTTCCCCTTCTGTGCCAGTGGTTATCATTTCTGATGCTTGACCTTGCTCACCCGCAAGGAGCTCTGAAAAATATTCTTTCCATCTTTCCATTACTACTTTTGGGGCAGTAAGCAATTTGCATTGCTTGTCCTTTATAAATTTAAGAGGGCACTGTTTTTCCTTCCTCATGTTCTTTAGGGTATTATAGAACAATTTCTGGTTTTCTTGCGCATCTTTTTCTAGCAGTCCCCATGACTTCTGTTTTGCTGCTAGCACCTTTGTTCTTTGATTCTGTTCTGCGTATCGGATTTTTTTTGTTTTTTGTTTTTTCCTGGTGTGTTTTTAGCTCCTAAGTATTGTTTTCATGCCTTTTTCTTCTCTCTTATTTTCTCTTTAACCTCATCTGTCCACCAAGGTGTCCTCTTTCTCTTGTTCCCAAGTCGAACTTCACCACATGCTTCTGCTGCAGCTGTCTTTATAATGTCCTTGAATTTCAGCCAGAATGTTTCCAGGTCATCAGGTTGTATTTCTGTGTTTCTCACTGCTGTAGTAATAAGCCCCTGGTATCTGGTCTTCACTTCTGGCTCTCTCAGCTTGTAGGTCTTAATGCTTGTTTCCCCTGTTCGGTTACTTAGCTTCTAGCTCGATTTTAGGCAGTTCCTAGGCCGAGTAACTGTTTCAGTTGTTCTTTTAATTGTTAACAAGTGGGGTCGGTAATTCTAACTTTAATTTCCTCTCTGACTTCGTGTGAACAATTTTCCTCAGATATTCCGGTTTTCCTTATTTAAAATGATAGAGATTTCTTGGGCTATTTTGTAAATCCTGATAGATTCTCCAACAAAAGGTGTCCGGTCTGATAAAATGGAAATCTGAATTATAAGCTTCACAATCTGGTAAGGTCTTGTTGTGTCGTCTTGGCAAGCGATCTTCACAGTAAATTTGACTGAAGCATCAGGTTATAGTCACTGTCCTGCCTTGCATTTGTTTGTGACGATGCTTAGAAAGCGCCAATCGTTTCAAACGAAAAGGGCGAGGGGGGCGGGGCGATTTCAAAATATTCCTTACATGGACAAATTTTGAACGTAATGTAAAGGTCACGTTTTCCATATATGGCAATCGTGACATTCAAATATTCTCGGCAATGATTGCATATAACTTCTTACATCTAACCGAAAATATTACAACATTTACGCTCAGGTGTGTCTGTCATCCCACCAGGTCTATACTTGACCGGCGTTCCTTGTGCAAACACAAATTCCTTTTTGACCATCTGTGCTGTGTCTTATCACGACAATAATTAGTCGGTCATACGAGCCATATCAGCGCTAAGTAAACTCGCTTGGCCATTTACGTGCGAAAATAGTCGCACCCTTGTGGTACAATAAGATTTCTGTTGGTCATCCTTGCATCACCGTCTACTCTATCCGCAGGGATAGACAGATAAACACACAGACATGACGACTATCGCTGAGAGGAGTGTAAGAATATTTAAAATTGAGAAAATATCTGTGTAAAGTGCTGTGTAAAGTGGTCATTCTGTAAAGCTCCACTATCAATCACTGTAACATGTTGTTTGTGGTGTCACTACTGTATATGTCCATTGTAGTGTACAGAGTTGTTGAGATCAGGCATGCTCCAGTCTACCCAGCTGTAAATGGGTAACTCACCCTAGTCCTGAGTTAGGGAAGGCAAAGGCAGCTGTAAGCAGTAGTTTCCCTCTAAGGCTCCAGGGGAAGCAGGCCCTAAACTTGGTCAATTCAACCGACGCAGGATGGTGTAGATATGGAGTAGAAGTGTAGAGTGTGATTAACGCGAATGGTGTACTGTTCGTGTTCTGACCAATCTAAACACTCATTCACTTGTGTCTACAAGGCACCAATGCAGACTGCTGGAATCTTTGTTTACACAGTTTATTTAGACGCACACACTGGGACATAACGAGTAAATCATGGGTACAGGTTGACACATCAATTTGCAGGCATACATAGTAGATCCCAAGTCATGACACATTCATAAATAATGGGTAGTACATCAATAGCTTCCAATGTCATGATACATAATGGCCGCATCCCCCATCTGACTAAGCGCGTCAGTGAAGGCGGATCGGTAAGTAACTAAAGTTGCTTTATGTTCACAGTTTATATCATATTATGAAACCATGGAAGGGGTTTCTATCAAAATTGAGATCTCCTTGCCACTGTCCGAATAGTAAGATACATGCCCCGTTCTTTGGACAGTGATTCAAAAATACGATGACAGGAATGTAACATGGCCGCCTTCCTGAGTTGTCGCTCACTCGCTCACAGGAGGGTATATATATAAGCCAAAGTTAATTCGAAATACATATGAATGATTTCCTAAAGTTTCTCCATACAGTTCTACAGTAATCCAGTTACTTCACGTAGACATAATTGTTGTATGGAAGCCCGTCATCTTTGTCGATACAAACACGACCCTAGCGTTGCGAAGCATAATATTCCAGCTAGGTCTAACCGACATGAGATCATCAAAAATAGGGTCTGGAATTACCTGGAGTCCGAATCATACATGGTACCGTACATTAGGAGAGTCTCTAACACAAACTCTAGTAGAGACACAATCTCCTACAGAAGAAAACCACTTCATAAATCATTTTTATTGAAGAATGTACCAGCCCTGGAAAATGCGTAACCGCCATTGTCAACGGTACCTCGGAACTCATCACGACTTGTCAAGACAACTCCTACTTCCGCTAGAGCGGCATAACAAGAATATAGTCCTGCCTACCCATCAAAAATATACAATATAGGACTGATTCTACTTGTACTAATAATATGTAATACATATGAATTCAGGCCATAAACATAATAAGCAAATTAATATATTTTCTGGCCCTAACAAATAAGTACGGACATGGGTGTCATATCCATGCGCCGAATCAATATCAAGAACGATTACTCCTATAATCAAAAGTGTAAAACAATCATGGATTATCTAGCTTTCCCATAGACAGCATTTTCATACACAAATGAATGAATGACTATATCTTTTCCATCTTAAATAGCCATATCGATTTTTGTAATATGTGCGTCAAAATATGCACGCAACAATCTGCTACACACAGCAAGAGAAAGAATAAAGGTGCGGCAATTGAAAGCAAGCAATAAAATCAGTACAAAAATGTAACTGATATTGCCGTAGTGAAACAGAGATCGAGAGGGGAAGCCCCATTCTGTCGCAGCGTGGCGAAAATATAAACACATTCGGAAGAGCTGACAATCACATCAAAATAAGACAAAACAGGGGACGAGTATCTTCATTCCATTAGGAAATATGTTGAACTCAAAGGAACCGAGTTCAATACAACAATAAGAATGTTCAGCTCAAACATGTAAGTTGAAGATTCTAATTTCTTTCAAGTCAGTCTTACAGTTTGCTTTGAAACGTAGAGAACAACGAAAACGACAACCAGAAAATTACACATTTTCTTAAATGGATGATTGTACAAAACAGGAGGATTGAAACGAAATGACAAGATCACTAATGTGGAACTGATGGAAACAAACCAGCAAAATACAGATGAAACAAAAATGTGAGGAGAAAACGCTGGTGCAAAATAAGATACATAATAATACACCAACAGCAATAGCAAGGCACTCTAGTTTCTTTAACATCATTAAGATGACATGATAAAGAAGATGGAGACCTAAATCAGATGTAAAAGGAAATTGGAGATAGACATTAAAGGGATTTAAACAAAAAAATACATTGAAGGACCTTGCAGGCATGGCACAGGACAGGAAGGCTTAACTTGAATTTGTAAAGGCCTCTGCTCCACAGGGAGCTGAAGAGTAACTAGGCATTAAGTTTATTAATGAAAAGCTATTAGAACCTTTTGAGTTAGAACTTTTGACAAACAGTCCATATGGTCTAGACTTCTGCCTTCCTGTAACAGCAGTCCTTACATATTCAAAACTTCTGTCTTCTAACAGCATGTTAAACTCTACACACTATTTTCTATCATACTCTTCTTTGTACCCACCTTCCCCGCCCCAAGCGGCTCTAACAATCCTAACTCGTTTCTCCTTCTCACAAAAAAAAAAAAAAACGTGTTGGTTATAACATTTCAGATTTATGAAATGATTCATTTTTTAACTCCTTGTATGTTTTCTTTTAGAGTTTAGATTAACCTTCGTTCTATTAACTTTCCTGACCTACTCACCCATCTGTCCATTTATCCCGTCTTTTAATTCTTCATCTGAACTCTGTACATATTCTTAACATTTGTTATATAAGTTGGAATGAACCATTGGTGGTCTATATCCCAGTTATAGAATCCAGAAGGGTTTGTTTTCATACCTCTTACAGTTTATAGGCAGAGATTTATACAATTTTTATTTTCTAATACTGTCAAATATGCTGTTTCTATATGTCGTCTTAGATGTTTCTTGTTGACAGGCACTTTAAAGTTCCTGGACACGGATATGTTCTTGTTGGAGCTCTGAACAGTACATGTGCATGCGATATCGTTAGTCTTAGGCCCATAGCTACTGTCCATTCCTCTGTTGTTATTCTTTCAATAACTTAACACTCTTTGACAGAAAAAGTAATTAGACCAAGGCTGCCGCCGAAATTAATTTCATGGAAACAGTGATGGCGCATGCAGAGTTTTCTTAGATTGTTGCAAGTATTGGCTAATACCCTGAAATACTGAAGAAAAAAAAACAACAACGAAGACTCCTTATTCTGAAAATTGTACATGAGTTATCGCCTTCCAGGATCATTATTGTGCCAGCAACCATCGACAACTTCGTATACCGCAGCAACGTGTCTCTATGGCAGAACACTGCAATATCGATTTTCTACTTCCCTGCACATTCTGCAAGCGTTCAATGCTGTTGCAAATGTGAAACTCAGCAGATACTTTCATTCCCTGCATTAATTGTCTTTTTTGACAATTATTTTAGTTAGAACCGTCACAAATAAACTGCCTTGCATATGTCTATACTGTAGGTACTATTCGAATCAATGACATGGTGAGTTCGTGACTTCAAGCTTGGAAACGAAGATACGAGTATAAGGTATTATCAAGCTTGCAGGTGAGTAAAAAGGAAAGAATTAAAAAGAAAAGGCAGGAACGCGGTGGAAGACGTTCCAGAAAACTTTCAAACTTTGCGGTTGGAAAACATAAGACAACATGAAAAAATGGATCGATGAGGAAATGATTACCATGAAACAGTAGACCTTCAATAAATCAATCGTACCATGCAATAAAGCACAGTTCAAACAAACAAAGAGTACACTTAACACAAACTAAATTAACAACCTTCCGGGACGATGCATGTGCGCTGGGAATCATTGTAAACTGACGTAGAATAATTGCCCTTATGCTCAGCTCATTGTGAAGCAAAGGCATTTTTCAGTACCTCGTGACGTGTATATATAAGTTTTTTTCCATGTAATATTTGTCTGTCTTCTATTCCTTTCTTCGGGCGTTTCAAATCTCCTACTACTTTTGGGGACTCCAGAACAGGGATTGTCTTAAAAGCAGGTTTCTTCAGTGTATGCCCTACACAATGTCAGCATCTCTTCTTCATCTCTTGTTCCAGTGGTACTTATCTGGTTCTTTCCATCAGATCAACTATGGTAATCACGTCTTTTTATGCTTCTATTCAGCGGAACTGTGCACGCACCCATTTATGATAGCCTGCGACTTAGTTATGATATATTGTCACGGGATTTACTCTCGTTGCTCTGCAGTGATGGTCCAACAGTGGGCACACTTCAGAGTATCTACTGGGGGTCTTTAAAGGTGTCTACCTTTCGCTCAAGATTACTCTTGGCAGAGATGTGAATTGAAGAATTGTGCTTCAGTTCTAGGGAGTCTCATAGGAATTCAAGAAATCAAGTACTCCGGCTGATAGGATCCAGATCGTGTAAACTTTATATCTTCCCAGACCTTCTTTGAGTAAGAATTTTGCTCGTTCTGATGAACCCCCAACCGATTTAACTCAGTAAAATATTACTTTAATAGCTCTGTTATATGTATATAAATTGACTGAGACATACGGGTGCAGTTCACTCAAAATGACTAAATCAACTATAAATTTGTTTATTTACAGATAACAAAATTTAATAGTCAATTATCGTGAACAATTGTAAAATAAATAAGGGAGGGGTGAATTTTATAGAGTCTTTAAAATTTCATCATGGGAGATGATCTTAATAGTATAAGGAATTTTGTATTAGAGTTCATTTGACAACTTTAAATGGGTACTTAGCTGCCAGTAAGACGTCGGTAGGTTTCTGCTCCAGCCGATGCTTGTTTTTTTTGCAGGTTATGGCCTGGTTCACTCTCGTCACTGGTCAAGTCTGGTGTCCGTAACACGTCCCTCGTAGTATCGTGGGGTAATTGCAAAGATGGTCCAGCGTCTGTTAAAACTCGTCTGATGTTGGTGTCTAGTTTTAACTGAAGGCCACTTACAACACACCCTTGTTCCACAGATAGCACCACCAACTAGTACCATTGACCCAGTTATCTTTGGGAATACCGACTTTTGGCTCAGAGAAATAGTTAAGACAATTTGGTTAAGATGTCTGTTACACGTGGTCTGGGATGTTACTTTACAATAGACTCCCACAATGATTTACTGTTCAAGTTCTCCGAGCTTTCCGTATTAATAAATGTAGAGTTGTCATTGTGTGAATTCACAAAATGCTCAAACACGTTGTCCGGTCCTGTAAAATAGAATCCCGATCCTATTGCTTATTCTGGCTTGTCTGGCTGTTTTCTTAACGAGTTGAATTTCAGTGCCATAAACTCAAAGGCGCTAAATTATATGGCAACATTCGGCACGCAATCAGACAGTTCTTTCTTCAAAACAAGACATGCATTTTTACATGAACAAAAAAAGTTATGATTGGGTGTGGGGGAAGAAAGAACTGTCTGATTGGTAAGTACATTGTTACTTATATGCAGCAGTTTCACACGCGTGACTTTACTCGCGTGTTTTCTTAGCAATACCAGAATATGGTTGAATCAATACATGGGAAAAAATATAGAACAGAGTGAATTCAGTACTAGTTCAATACAAATGCAATACTTTGTTGCTTATGGTACAGTGCTTCACCTTTTGGTAGATTATATAATTACCAATGTGTAGACCTTTGCAGTTTCAGTTTATTCATATAACCTATCGTGGAATTAGAAGCAGTAAAGAAAAGTGTTGTAGTTGAGAAATTGTAATTATTACCCTAAACACAATCATTACAATATTAAATGGTATGAATAGGGAATACACCATTTATATTATTTCCAAGCAGAACAGTTCTCAAGTTGTGTATCCTCGGTATGAGTTGGATGCGGAGGCCTATAGACAGAAATTTCGTAATGCTAAGAAAAAGACTGTAGAGACTTATAGCCAGCACAATGCTCTATGGGAAACCTATCTGTTAAAGTGGTGCAGCTTGGGAAAATTTCAAAAGAGTTTCAAGGATCTTAAAAAGATGATTCTGATAGAGCAGCTCCAGGATGCCATGCCCCCGGAAATGAGACTTGTTCTTACCGAGAATTGATATGGAGTCTTATCAACGTGAAACCAGTTCAACCGGTGTGTAACAAGTGACACTAGAAAAGGACCATCACTGCTATCTTTGTAACTTCGAGGACCATAAGTCTTATGAATGTGATAACCAGTGAAGTCCACCTAAGTGAGGGCCTACCACCAATTTAGAAATTTTTGTGTGATGACACGAACTCTTTACTGAAATTCTCTTTGTGTAATTTTTGATTTGTAAATTATACCAGATGCCATTAGTGTTTTGAATATATTTAATTAATCATTAAAATACCCTGATTTAATTTCATACCTGAAGTTATTGAATTTATTTTCAATGTTCAGTATTTTAAAGTAATCTTAAAGTGGTGTTGTAAATTGAACGTGAATCGCTGTCACTTTTGGCTGAGTGGTCCGCCTCTGTCTTATTCTCTATTCTGACTCCTCCCATTTTTTCTTTGTAATAGCGCCTACAGCTTTAATTCTAGACTTAGTCATGTCACTCTTACGTTGGACAGGGTAAATTCTACCCCTTTGCACGTGTGCATCGGCAACCAGCTAAAGATATAACAGTTGTGTTGTGCTTCGGAATATTCTTTTATTCGGGGCAATCGGACATCCCCTGTACCTGCTTCCAGCATTACCTATTACCACAGCATCTATTGTAGCTACCTGCAATTACCCATTACCACAACACATACGGCAGTTTAATGCCTAACCCATTAATACAGCATCAACTATAGCAGATTGCTACTTTTACACATCAGTGCAGAAAGTCAGAGGGAAGCGGTTGGTCTGTTGTAACCCTGAGAAGTCGTCTCATTACATCTCTACTTTGCCCAGATAGTGCGTCATTGACCTCTCCCCTGTGTATTCGTGTTTTCCTTGTGCAAGTCAAAGTTAGCTCGATCAGCTTGAGTCTCATAATTGGGAATTTAACTTCGTCGCCCTCAACTGATATTTCAACCACCCGCCCAAGGCACTGGTAATCCATCTATTGGCTGCAGAGTGCTCTACGCCGAGAGCCTTAAGTTGCCGCATTACCATTTGCGGCCTTTGGGATAGGTTTTTCTTTCCACAGCTTACAGATAGATCATAGATAAGGAATATAATATTTCGCCTAAGTTTGGGGAGTATTTACGCTGAATTGTGGTATAATTCTTCGGCTGACTGGAGTACTGTTAGTTAGTGGGTTCTCGAGCATAGGAGATACATCTTTCTGGATTAATTTAACAAAGCAAGAACAGGCGTCTTTATACAAGAGGACTGGTTAGTTAGATTTTCTTGGTTTTGTATTTGTACGTGTACTGGTGGTTTGGATTCAATAAGATTCATCAGTGTTCTTGATAGTATTTTGTTGTGACTGAAAATCTCTATAGCTAGTGAGGTTATAATTTTATTTTATGTGGATTTAATTAATAAATATATTCATATATTCCTAGCAGTGGGAATTCACGTTCTACCTGTCACTTGATGTTAACTGACCGTGCCATTTGAATCCAGATTGGAAGAGCAACATTTGTTCAAAGCGGCCAAGTATAGTGATCTGGCCGCAGATCTGAGACACGATGGGTTCATTGCAAGTGTCATGGCTGTTGAGGTGGGTGCAAGAGGGCTCGTGGCTGCATCAGTGTATGATTTATTGAAACTGTTGGAGCTGAGGGGACAGTCGAGAACAAGGGCACTGAAGAGGCTTAGTGAAACTGCGGAAAAGGCATCATGCTGGCTGTGGAACAACCGCAACGGGCTATGGAACTCGGGACAGTAAACTCTATCCCCACCTGCGTTACAGGAAAGATCCGGAAAGTGGAACATTTTTCTAAGTTCTCAATACATTGAGTTTTTCGTTGTATTGGTGAAAGGACAGTGGCTTACAGGCAACACACGGCGTAAATTATATGAGGTGTCGGGCGCAAGTAGATTTCAGTTGCTAACGCGCGGAGGCTTCAAGCCACGTTGGTCAGTGTCTGTCTTTAGTCGTGGTGTGCTGTGGCACAATAATTTGTTTCCAACATAAGGGTTACTTTCACAATTGCCTCCGGCTGGAAGGATTGTGGATTTTAAAGCTGCAACCAAGGTGGAGTGAGTTAATTTTCTACATAAGACAACGGGAGGCGGAGACACTTGGGAGTCATGACGCAGGTAGGCCCACCCCATTCCCCCCGCCTAGAGTGTAAAGGAGAATAAAGAGCCGAAATACTTGTTCGACGGGGACGACTTCTGATGATCAGATTGCTTCCTGTTGTATCGCTCTGTACAGAGTGTCATATCATAACTTGTGCTGTCCTTACTGTAATAGATTATCATGTTCAGCGGAGAGGACGGATGAGGTGCATGGCATTTTAAACATTGTCTCGAGTATGGTTGGAAGAAGA
Source organism: Oreohelix idahoensis (assembly GCA_024509875.1). Lineage (NCBI taxonomy): Eukaryota > Metazoa > Mollusca > Gastropoda > Stylommatophora > Oreohelicidae > Oreohelix > Oreohelix idahoensis. The sequence goes on along the minus strand of JAMPIV010014039.1, from coordinate 513,509 downwards.
CATTTGATACCCAGTTACATATCTCTTCTCTAAAAAGTTAGTTGCTTATCCTTTACAGGACGTGGCAATCAACCCCAGCTTTTATTGGCTGTTTGTGATTTTTCTAGGCAATTTTTTTCATTCAGTAGTTTGCCATTGCTTTCTGAACGGTACGGCGCTTATACCATCTCTTCTCTACAGAAGTCATATCTCTCTCCCTATTTTATATTAGTGACACTATCTATATCTATTTTCACACTACTTATTCATACTTTTTCTAAACTCAGACATAATCTACTTCCATACTCATGACAAGTGGTAGGGATTAATTTTGAGCAACATTCACATCCACTAGGAGCATTGGATAGGTCAAGCGAGAATGTTACTTACCTGCCAGTCCTCTTCTTCTCTACATCTGAACTATGAGGTTGACTACCTGACGTTATCGTGTGCTACCCTTACCATGAGTTCACAATTTCTGGAAATTATTATACTATTTCAACTATTCTACGTCCATCTCGTCACAGTGGCAGTGTTTACATTTCGGGTGGATTCAGTTTTCATCATCGCTTGCCTCTTCACGTCTTCCGTGGGAATGTGAATGCTGTGGAATATCGGAATGAAGTTCTGGATGCGATGGGATTTCCTGCGTTTACAGCACATTCTTACTTGCAACTCCTCCAGCAAGACAACGCACGTGCGCAGACTGCTCGCATTAATCAGCAATATTTACGGCAGCACAACATTGTGACGATTGATTGACCTGCCCTTTCACCAGACCTGACCCCTATAGAACATCTGTGGGACAAGCTTGGATGCAGTGTCTACAGGCAAGGGCCCGAGCTAATTTGCAACAGCTGGAAGCTGCTCTCCGCCGTCCATGTGACTTGATTCCCCAAAATTTCACGCAGATACTTGTGCGTTCTTTGCGGAGCCGCTGATAAGCTTTTTTGCAGGCACACAGGGGCCATACCAATTATTGAGGCTTGTTTGGATTTTGACTTTAATACGTGGGCAATTTGATTTTGTTATTTTGTTTTGTTCGTTGCATTTGTGGTTTTCACACTTGTCTGATGTACTCACATAATTTATTCAAAATCAAATGTACACGTTAATGACCAGCATAGGTAAAAAATAAATGAATTGTTGCGAGAGGTTCAGATGTTATACAATGAAAGATATCCTGGACAAAAAGATGTATCAGATGATACCAGGATAGTGCCAGATAAGAGACTGGTCTTATAAGAAATACCCCCTTCTCTGAAAAGAGCAAGGGTGTATCGACAATCAAAGGTAGGGTCAAGCTGTATAAACCTTCAAGTATGATGATAGTGTTTGTTACTGAAGGTCTAAGTGCTACCTCTCAAGATCCTCCCTTGAATAATGGTTGTTATTTTTTGTATTGACTCTGCTAGGGGGTTAATTAATTAAATATGTAATAGATATATAGAACCAACCGAACCTTAACTCAATTTAAATAATTAAGTAAGACTGATTATATATATATTTCCAATTTATTGATCCTATATTGTTTCTCTTTTCGGTTAGGAAAAGGATAAAAGAATTCAAATGTTTTTACAAGATAAAATAAATAAACATGGAATGTCCATTTCCACAATAGTTAAATATGATAAAATTATATTTCAAATATTAATTATTTATTTCACACTAATATATATATATATATATATATATATATATATATATATATATATATATAAATATATAAATATATAAATATATATAAATATATATAAATATATATATAAATATATATATATATATATATATATATATATATATATATATATATATATATATATATGACACTTTCACTGGACTGTAAAGTTGGTATTTAGTTTATTAAAGTCCTTCATGAGTCATCACTCAAACTGTTTTTGTTGTTATGGGTATTTTATTTGTTTGATAATGTCTCTGGGTAGGCTGACGAGTGGAATTGTGTTACCACTTATCTCCAAATATGAGAAGCATCCAATTATAGCCAGGATCACAAAATGTCTGGATCACCAGGCTGGGAAACATAGGTTGTCTAGTTCTAGGTATATTGAGAACGTTTGCACCACAGAGTCCCTCAGAAGTGAATGTCTCGTACAATCTTAGTAGTTGCAGGATAAAACCTGTAATACAAATAATCACAACCCTTGTATGGTTCAGCACTATTCTATCCACACACACAATGGACGTAACAAACAGTTTTCAGACATGGTGCTAACAGTTGCACAGGACAATTTACCTCAGTACCACTCACAGCCAGTTCAATGTGATTACACTTTCCTTATAAATCCTACGTTAGATCCATTTGTCCATGATCTGCTTCCATACAATGATTTGGTTTAGTTCAAACTATTAAGTGACACCTTGATTAATACATGTTAACAAATTCTGTGATCCTTTCTCATGGTCCTGATCAGTGTGTCTTTTCTTTAGGAAATACTCCTTCCAATACATTATTAAACCTACAGTCGTATTTTTGCCATATTTCTCAAATATTCTACACATTTCCCAATGCTGGCTTTCGTCTCTAACAGTCAACACATGCTGGCTTCAGATGGCAATACACTCGTCCTGTAAGTTTTTTCTTAACACACTCAACACACTTACGAACACACAAGTGGATTAATCACAAGAAAATTACATAATTGTATACATATATCTATATATATATTCTTTCTTACCCTCAGGCAATACACATAAGCTGTAACAGGCTATTAAAAGGTATCTAGGTCTGCTATGCAGATGCAGTGGCAAAGTATTTGATAGCACACTTTTTTGCCGCTCTTCTTCTGTACCGTTTAGTGTTTCAAAAAGTTGTGGCTCCAAATCAACCAAATTCAAGGACTTTTATACCGTCGCTCCCCCGTATCGGAGAACACGGCCAAAAACCGGTGTTAGGAATCTAAAACCGAGGCATCTTTTGCCTGCTTGTTCAATGTGCAAAATATTTATTATCTCTCTTAATTCTGAACCGATTTTGATCATTTAAAGTTATAATTATACTGTGAATTTATCTCTACCGATCTATCCAATAATTGTTTAGTTAGCAAAATGCATTTAAATCTATGCAGACATTAACTAACTAAATTTGGGACTACCCTGATGTATAGATGTCAATTTAAACGATATTTCTCTTTAAATGAACTACTATTCGAGGAAGTCTTTACACCTACTTCTTAAGTAACATCCCCGTTGTTGAACTATCTATATCTTTCTTTTTAAACATCTCTAGTTCTTAAGAAATTAAATAAATTCTTACTATCCTTTACACAAAATGGGCCTCTATGTTACTCCTAAAAAGGTTTCCTTATACACACCAGAAAAAGGAGCGTTTTCATTGGTTCATATATCGGTCCGTTTTCCTATAGTATTGCGTGAGGTAAATATGACCGTGGTGTAAGACAGACCAAAACACGACATGAATAACGATTTCAAATATGTAAACTTTTTTACACAGTTTTTTTTTAAACCGGTTGGTCGAGATCATTCCAAGTTAGTATTGGTGCGTTTTTATTGTCAGTCTATATATATATATATATATATATATATGTATATGTATGTATATATATATATATATGTATATATATATATATATATATGTATATGTATATGTATGTATATGTATATATATGTATATATATGTATATATATATATATATATATATATATATACATATATATATATATATATATATATATATATATATATATATATATATATATATTGCAGTCTGGAAAAGTAGAAGTCGCTGCGACTATCGAAAATACTTCTTTTATCATAAATTCTACTTATTAGAAGTGTGCTCAAAGATGGACATTTTGCGGTCAGAGTCAGACAGAAAGTTTAAAGTTACTATTTGAACCGTTTATTGCAACGTTTTCCTAGTTAAATTTCCATTTTTACATCGTTTCCACTTTTAGAAAGCAAAATTATAAAATCATAAATTAATATCATTTTATTTTTAGTACTATGGTTACAAGTACCAAAACATTAAAAAGTCCAAGTGTCCTAATTTTCTCACATCGGATCCTGTACAGTATTGACATTAAAACGCCCCTGTTGTTGACGGGGGTATCTGGGAAGAGATAAAGAATGGGACGACATGTTATAAGAGGTAACTAATATATGCTTGTAAATATGGCTGGCAGCCTCATCATGTAAAACAAATAACTAAAGAAATAACAGCTACAAGAAGACATCAGTGATTTGATGCAGGATTCTTGTAAGGGGTCTAATTGTGGCTCCATATGGAGCAAACAAGGGAACAGAAGAAGATAACATGACTAACAGAAACTCTGAATCACAAGAGACAGTAAGCATTCTGTTCCTTATAACAAAGACGCATGAAAAGAGATGAGAATAATGTTAGCCACCACTGTTCAGCAGATGGTCACTATGAGAATTGGACTTATGTTCTGCCTTTGCACTTAGAAAGCTAGTCCAAGTGAAATCTCTAAAGATTCAACCCCCTCCCACTTCCCTCCCCATCGAGGCAGTATCTGCTATTGGACTACTATTATCTTTTTTTAAATTAATTATTATAACAGTTTCTACACGGAATTTATTTACAACCAACAACGGAACAACTGTGGATACAAGGACATCGTTGGTAAGAGTAACTTCCCACAACCCAGGTTTTCCGAAACCTATGATCGTAGCCGCTCGGCATGATCTCGTTGTCTTCGTCTACTTTTACTTAGTACGCTCTCATATAACCATATCCACTTCTTTCAGCAAGTTAACGGTATGTCTCCAATTGTAACAACGTTTTCGTTGGTAGCCACTGTAACGAGATTGTATTTATAGTGGTTGTTGTCTTGATGACAGTCGATGATAGTTTAATAAAGAATAATGAACTCCACTATATACCCCAGACTCAGAAATGAGCACTGGTGTATGATAGCACAAAGGATAGTCAGACAGTAAAGACCCCTGATCCGGTGGTAATAAGAAGATCAAGAGCCTAGAGCGTCTTCTCGTAATAACTATCTTATGCTTTAAATAACAATGAAATTCAAATTGAACTCAATAGTAACTTTATGAAATTAACAAAATCCAAGTTGCAATTAAAATCAATTTATTTACAATGATTCTCTTTTCTTCTGTTCTTGGAAATGATAGAGATGCTATATGAATAGGAATTTTATATTTACACAATATCCAGAGAAATCACAGTGATATTATAGTGTTTACTTTAACTGAATTACAGTGTCTCTGCTTGTCTGACAAAACGTTAACCAGTCTTTTTCTTCATGTGACGTGACTCTTCACACATAAATTGATCGAATGTTCTTTGGTTTCTGCACTTAACTGAGTGCTCCTTAAATGATGGTTGACAATGTTGGTGAGCTCCACACGACTAATAGACTCGGCTGATCTTCCCATGTAGTAGGGATACCAGGTAGACCAGCTGTAGTGCTCCGTGTCGCTATGCAGGATAACACTTGGGTTCTCACTTCTGGCTTACGTCTATATGTATGACCGAAACCTGAAACAACATAAAGCCTGTGGCTAGCCTCTTTCCAAGAGTTCCCTTAGCCTAATGTATGGTTGTTCAGTGTCATCAGTAATGCATGGGTATGAATGTGCACATGTGTTTCTGGTTACATTGTTATTTGTACAGAGGTCTATTTGCAAACAAAAAATTCAAATGATATGATTACAATGTACATTATATTACATCATTCATTAACATCACATTATGTTACATAGTCCTTTCTTCCATCTGCGATCTTTCCATCCAAGCAGAATGGTTCTGACATATATTGCTTAGGGTTGTCAAAAGTTTGAGAACCCCTGGCCTAATTTGTGCCCATAGAGCAGTCAAATCAATTTGGGGTCATTGGTACCAATAGGTTGAGAACCACTGGGATATAGTCTCCCATGCTGCCATAAACCTGTAGGGATGTCCTTACGGCCAGGGCTTAAGAACCACTTATTTACATGGTTGCTACTTGAGCATTACATCTATATGAGTGTGTTCCAGGTCTCAACCTTGAGAACCATTGGCTGTCAGTCAGATTATTACGTTCATAACAATGGCGACTGTACTGTTGCCCATCGTTACATAGTTCTATGTTGAAGTTTTAAACAATTATATAACCTGATAGGATAATCACAGAGCAGGATACATTCATATAAACATATTAAAACAGGACAAGGATAGTTCAGAAATCAGTTCAGGATCGTTTCACAGCATGATTGTTCAATGACGTGACATATTTACATTTATTAGGCATTAACAAAATAGGTACAGTAGCCCTACTCACCCTCTGGTCTTTTTCAGAAATACTAACAGGGCTACTTCTGGCAAAGGCAGGCCAGCACAAATACTCAGTGGTGAAGGAATACGTGACTAGCTCTTTCCTTTTGTCCTCTGCGTTCTTTCAGTTCGTGTGTGTCCTTTCACTTCCAACTACCCGCGTATTTATACGCTTGGTCGGCCATCTTGCGAGAATTCGTGACTTTGCGCTGATTGGCTATGCCTTCAAGCAACTTCGGTTGAAAATATTTCTCGTATTTCACTTCGGGTAGGTGATCTGTGTTAATTTTTAAACTGATAACTAGTAGTTCTCATTCCTTACCAAAGCTATTGCCTCTGAGGATATCCCGTTTTTCTCGGACGACATGCGGCTTTCCTTCCATATCATTCTTACCAAGATTCGTCTGTCCTTCCTTTTTCTATGAATTTTAAAACCGCACTTTTCATCATTTTCCGAACTGTTTGACCCACTTGGGTGATCATATCCCCATAATTATAAAAGACATTGTCTTCCTGGCTATACCCACACCTGGGTCTACTCTTCCTCTATGACTTGATGAAGTAGAATTGCCGTCTGTCAGTCCGTTGATTTTAAATGAATTATTTACTGTGCGGTCCTAACACAGATTTTCTCCCTACCATCTTGCCAACGTAAATAATGCCTCCGGTATTGTTACACTTTGTCACAATAGTCCCCCCTTTTCTAGCTGGACGTATGTCTAGCTATTAAGGTAATAATACCGCTGGTTATTATGTTTCTTCCTGTTCCTATGCTGTGGGATGTCTACTTAGAAAATCCGCACCTACATTTTGCTTTCCTGGTATGTATTTTATCAAGAAGGAATATGGTTGTACCAAAAGAGCCCAACGCATTAATCTCGCATTTAAATGCTTAGATGAAGCTAAACATGCCAATGGTTGATGATCACATTGCACAGTGAATTCTCTCCCATTCAAGTAAGGTTGGAATTTCTGAATTGCCCACACTAATGCCAAACATTCTTTCTCTATAGTAGAGTAATTTAATTCAGCGGAGTTGAGTTTACGGCAGGCATAAGCAGCAGGAAAAAGCTCTCCAGGCTGTGCCTCAGACTTCTGCATTAAAGTTGCTCCAATTCCAATATTGCTTGCATCCGTTCTTAAAATAAACTCCTGAGTTATATCTGGCAATTTCAGAATGAGTTTGCCAGTGAGCTTTCGCTTATACTGAGTGTATGCCCCCTCACAATCCGCTGTCCATTTTATATTGTCTGGGTAGCCTTTCTTTGTCAGGTTAGTTAGAGGGGCACACAATGTGTTGAAGTTGTGGATATATTTTTGGTAAAACCCACACAAAGAAACAAAAGATCTTACATCTTTCTTTGTCTTTGGTCTAGGTGCTTTCCTCAATTTCTCTACATTCCTGGGGTCTGGCTACATATTTCCCCTGGAAATAGTGTTTCCTAAGAATTCCAACTCGTGACAACCAATAAAGCATTTAGTTGGACGAGCAGTCAGTCCCACCTCTCTAAGTCTATCAAATAACAGGGAGAGTGCCGATAAATGTTCCTCAAATGTTTCGGTGGCGATGAGGATATCGTCCATGAAATTAGCAATAGAGGGGTTCTTTAGCGGTTCCAGTAATTTTCTCATCATACGAGAAAATACACTTGGAGCATTTTTCAATCCAAATGGTAATACATTAAATTCGTAATGCCCATCTGACGTACTGAATGCCAACATGTGTCTGATCTCAGCTTTTACTGCAATTTGGTAATATCCTTTACTCAGATCCACTTTTGAAAAATACTTAGCTTTGCTAAGAGCTGAGAACAGCTGATTAGTATCAGGCAAAGGATCAGCCTGTGATTCAGTGACAGCATTAAGCTTCCTGTAATCTATACATAATCTGTGTTCTCCAGTAGCTTTCCTGAGTAGCACTACACTTGCACTATAAGCTGATTCTGACTTGGAAATAATGTTTTCCTTAAGAAGGTAGTCAATTTCTTCTTTCAAGGCTTGTGCTTTTGCAAACGGAATAGGGTAGGTTTTCACACAGATAGGTGTTGGGTCTAGAACTTTCATGTCATATTCTAGTAACTTGTACACCCTGGTTTATCCGTGAGTACATCTTCATGAGCTTTCAATAACCTCGTTACTTGCTCTCTCTGATCCTGAGACAGATGTTCACTGACATTCACCTGCTCATGACTCTCTGATGACTTTAATGGATTTTCAGATTTGTAACTTGTTGTTACCAAAAGCATTCTCTCCTAAGCAAGTCGACATTAGGGTCCCATTGAACCGTTCTACCTGCCCATTCCCTTGGGGGTGATAAGGAGAGCAATGATAGTGTCTGGCCTGAAATATCTTAAATACCTCTTCATTCAGCTTTCCCTTGAATTGAGAACCATTGTCAGTCAATATCTGATGTGGGCATCCTAACCGGGTGAATACTTTTAACAGTGCCTCTGCCACATGTATAGAGTCAATAGCTGACATGGCTACTGCCTCTCCCTACATTGAACAAGTGTCGACTAGAGTCAGTATGTAACTGTTCCTCTTCTTAGTCCTAGTGAGGGGTCCTACAATATCCACGGAAACTCTTTCAAAGGGTGTACCCATAATAGGCATTTCTCCCAAGGTCGCTGGAGCAGTCCAATGCTTTGGAGCTACCCTTTGACATTCTGGGCAGGACTTCACATATCGTTTTATGTCTTCGTTGATTCCTGGCCAGAAATAGTGACATGCTATCCTTTGACCTGTGGCACAAATTCCCATGTGACAACTAAAGGGTATAGCATGCCCTAGTTCCATCACCTTTGCCCTATACGAAATTGGTACTACTAGCTGTCCACGCCCTTGGGATCCCTTACCAGCTTTTCTGTACAGTAGACCATTTTTCATATAAAAATCTCCTTTTTCCGGAGGGTTATGAGCTTTTGGCAGTTTGCCAAAGCAGGGTTTCAGTGTACTATCTTCTGCTTGAGTTTTTTTCATCTCTTCTGGATGAGTGTTTATCGGACTTTCCTCCATCCTTTTGGAGCTCGACCTGGTCTGGACTGCTGCCATGACTACAGGCTTTACCGCGACTCCTAAAAAGACATACCTACATCCCAGTATCAGAGGGTATATAGGCTCATCAATCACCGCTGCCTTGATTACTCCTTCCACATATCGAGATTTTACATTAATTGTGGCAATGGGCAATGTCATGGTACCTGCTCCTTTTGTTGCTCCCTGTATCTCCGCTGTTTCTTTGGTGATTTGTTCTGGTTTTACAAGGGTAGCGCTCACGACTGAATCAAAATCCAGACCTGTGTCATACAAGCATGTGACATGTGTGCCATTCACAGTCACCAGTTCACTGACAGGGGGATGAGTGAGGCTATTCTGACTCACTGTTAGTTCCTTCCTTTCCCTATTCCCTGTTGCCATACATGCCACATGATGAGGAGGGTTTTTCTTCCTACAGTCCGCACTATTATGATTGCTCATTTTGCAGTATCGGCACCACTTGTCTTCCTTTCTATAAGGTTTCTTTTCATATGTCAGAGGGTTTCTATCCTTTTGCTCAAACCTTGGTTTGTTTTTAAAGGAGTGGTCCTGGTTGGATCCATTTCCTTCATACTTGGTGTAATGTTGAGATTTCTTGACTACTTCACCTTGCTTTCGTCTTGCGCCCTGTGTTAAAGAATGTGCCAATTGGTGACTTTTAGCATATTTGATTATGTCTTTCAACCTATTTCATCTGTTTTCTACCAGGAATTTCTTCGTTTCAGGGGTCATGGAATCTAAAAGTTGTTCTATCAGAATCATTACCTTGAGTCCCTCGAAATCTTGCGAAAAATTTCCCAGTGTACCCCATCTCAGTAGGTAAGTTTCCAACCGACCTGTGTATTGTTGGTACGTTTCTCCAGCCTCCTTCTTGGCAGTTCGGAATTTCTTACGATAAGCCTCTGAATTTTGCTCATAGCGAACAAGCAATGCTTGCTTCAGAGCCTCAAAGTCTTCCTGTTCCTCTTTGGGTAGTTTCAAAAACACAGAGAGCTTAACACTCCACTTTTTCTTCTCTAGGCCATATGATGAAGCAAGTCGCTCAAACCTGTCTATGCAGGCCTCAATAGAATCGTCCTTCTCCATAAAAGCATCAAATGGAAGTTCATAGCACCCTTTTGAGGACCTTGGCTAGAGCTACTGTCAGAGTGAGGAGAACTGCTACCATTTATACTTGCAGCTGCCTGAATTTCCAGTTGCCTTAACTTCAACTCATGTTCTCTTTCCACCTGAATCCTTCTTTCCTCTCTCTCGACCTCTAATCTCCTTTCTTCAGCTTCCATTTCCTTAGCTTCTCTTCCAGCTTCTAATTCAAGCTTCTTGGTCTCCCTTTCGACTTCCAATTTCTAAGCTTCAATGTCTATATACTTATCACTTTCCACAGTGACATACTGGATAAGAGCATCGCCACTTAGGTCAAAGTCCTTCCCCATCTGTATAATGGCAGACTTAACCTTTACCAGATCAGCCATTTCTTGCTGTTGAGAGGGTGAATAGTCTTAATCAACTAATTAATTCAAGCTTAATTAAATTAAACTTAATTAATGAATAGTGTTACAATTTATGCGAGAGTCTGTCTATTTGTACTCAATGGTACTTCAACAACAAAAAATGTATTTTTTTTTTATTTACTTATTTTCTTTTTCACTGTTGAAAATTTTTTTTTCTAAGACAGAAGATAGAGTTTTGGCTTAGGTCTATCAAGGATATCCCGTGAACGAGCCCCCACTGTAACGAGATTGTATTTATAATGGTTGTTGTCTTGATGACAGTCGATGATAGTTTAATAAAGAATAATGAACTTCACTATATACCCCAGTCTCAGAAATGAGCACTGGTGTATGATAGCACCAAGGATAGTCAGACAGTAAAGACCCCTGGTCCGGTGGTAATAAGAAGATCAAGAGCCTAGAGCGTCTTCTCGTAATAACTATCTTATGCTTTAAATAACAATGAAATTCAAATTGAACTCAATAGTAACTTTATGAAATTAACAAAATCCAAGTTACAATTAAAATCAATTTATTTACAATGATTCTCTTTTCTTCTGTTCTTGGAAATGATAGAGATGCTATATGAATAGGAATTTTATATTTACACAATATCCAGAGAAATCACAGTGATATTATAGTGTTTACTTTAACTGAATTACAGTGTCTTTGCTTGTCTGACAAAACGTTAACCAGTCTTTTTCTTCATATGACTTGACTCTTCATACATAAATTGATCGAATGTTCTTTGGTTTTTCACTTAACTGAGTGCTCCTTAAATGATGGTTGACAATGTTGGTGAGCTCCACACGACTAATAGACTCGGCTGATCTTCCCATGTAGTAGGGATACCAGCACAACCAGGTAGACCAGCTGTAGTGCTCCGTGTCGCTATGCAGGATAACACTTGGGTTCTCACTTCTGGCTTACGTCTATATGTATGACCGAAACCTGAAACAACATAAAGCCTGTGGCTAGCCTCTTTCCAAGAGTTCCCTTAGCCTAATGTATGGTTGTTCAGTGTCATCAGTAATGCATGGGTATGAATGTGCACATGTGTTTCTGGTTACATTGTTATTTGTACAGAGGTCTATTTGCAAACAAAAAATCCAAATGATATGATTACAATGTACATTAAATTACATCATTCATTAACATCACATTATGTTACATAGTCCTTTCTTCCATCTGCTATCTTTCCATCCAAGCAGAATGGTTCTGACATATATTGCTTAGGGTTGTCAAAAGTTTGAGAACCCCTGGCCTAATTTGTGCCCATAGAGCAGTCAAATCAATTTGGGGTCATTGGTACCAATGGGTTGAGAACCACTGGAATATAGTCTCCCATGCTGCCATAAATCTGTAGGGGTGTCCTTGCGGCCAGGGCTTAAGAACCACTTATTTACATGGTTGCTACTTGAGCATTACATCTATATGAGTGTGTTCCAGGTCTCAACCTTGAGAACCATTGGCTGTCAGTCAGATTATTACGTTCATAACAATGGCGACTGTACTGTTGCCCATCATTCATCGTTACATAGTTCTATGTTGAAGTTTTAAGCAATTATATAACCTGATAGGATAATCACAGAGCAGGATACATTCATATAAACACATTAAAACAGGACAAGGATAGTTCAGAAATCAGTTCAGGATCGTTTCACAGCATGATTGTTCAATGACGTGACATATTTACATTTATTAGGCATTAACAAAATAGGTACAGTAGCCCTACTCACCCTCTGGTCTTTTTCAGAAATACTAACAGGACTACTTCTGGGAAAGGCAGACCAGCACAAATACTCAGTGGTGAAGGAATACGTGACTAGCTCTTTCCTTTTGTCCTCTGCGTTCTTTCAGTTCGTGTGTGTCCTTTCACTTTTTTTTTTCCTTGCATCAGTTATTTTGCTGTAATACCCTGTTCAACCAAAATCCATTGAAGGGTTACAAACGGTTATATTGGGGTATATTGTGTGTTAACATCTTCGTTGGTATCACTTTCCTAGTCCTGGAGATGACTGGTCCTGAAAAGGACCACTAGCTGGCTGTCTGGATTCCTCTTTGTTTGTCCGTTTGTGATGCCGTGCCACGTTCATGGTGTTTTTTATGTCCTGCCTCACTATCTGGCTTGTTTATTTTTGTGTGTTTTTACGCTTCTAGTTTCAGTTTCTTTTGTCTTCTTGCTTTCCTGTATCTGTGATAGTGCTTTTTCAATTATCGTTGGTAGTAGTTGTTCTAGCTTTTCTTCGATGATTTCTTCTTCTGTTTGGTTGTTCGTTTTAGTTTCTCGCGTGCCGTTTCAGGAAATTTCCTCAATGGCTATTCTTTCTGCTTCTATTCTTTTAGAGGATTTTTGTGTTTTCTTCTGTCAGCTCTGTCAGCTTCTTGACATCTGCTTCTACCTGTTGCTGGATTCTTTTCATTTCTTCCATCATGTGTTTTATGTTCTTTATGTCTATCGTATCTTCTCCTTTCACTTCCAACTACTTACTTACTTAGTCGTTCCCGTTCTACTACCGTGAAGTGTAGAGGTTTGGAAGAGAGAGCGCCAGACCATTCTATCAGCTGTCTTCTTCCTGGCCTGGTTCCATTCTAGTCCTCGGTCCTTCAACACTTCCAACTACCCGCGTATTTATACGCTTGGTCGGCCATCTTGCGAGAATCCGTGACTTTGCGCTGATTGGCTATGCCTTCAAGCAACTTCGGCCGAAAATATTTCTTGTATTTCACTTCGGGTAGGTGATCTGTGTTAATTTTTAAACTGATAACACTGGCTAACAAAAAAAAAATTTTTTTTTCTTTCTCTAACATTTCTATGTTTTTCTGGTCAATTTTAATGCGCTGTTTTTAAATCTGCAAACCGTTTTTCTCTATCAGGTCGGGATCTCTAGAAATACGCAATTGAGGTTTTTTAACAACGCATACAGTAATACAACATCATTCGTACAGAAAGTATAACAGTGATGTAGGCCTGAATTTCTTTGCAGTCGACTTTCGTCGGTGAATGGCATGTGGTACATCGCGATGAAGCATCCAACAATAATCGGCAAGCATGGTCAAACTCCACCGTCCTTGATAACGTGACTCCATTACGGCGATATCTTGATGGAATCGTTCTCCATGTTCATCGCTGACTTCGCCAAGGTTGTCAGGGAAAAAGTCAAGATGAGAATCGCGCAAATGGATTTTGAGGGACATGTTACAGCCCATAATTCTGTATGCATCTATGCACTGCTTAACAATATGCACATAGTCGACAGATTTGTGATTTCCCAGAAAGTTATCGACGATCGATTTGAATGCCATCCATGCGCGAAGTTCACTACCATGTAACAAGTTCTCGAATTGTTTGTCAGCAATAACTTTCCTAATCTGAGGTCCTACAAAGATACCTTCCTTTATCTTTGCATCGCTAACTTGCGGAGAATTTTCTCGAAGATAAGTGAAAGCTTTGCTCGTTTTATCTAACGCTTTTACGAAATTCTTCATGAGCCCCAATGTTATATGTAACGATGGTAAAATGATGCTGTCTTTGTTAACTAATGGCTCGTGTATTACATTTTTATGTCCGAGCTGCATGCGATCCCTGATAGGCCACACCTTTCTTGCATAATGTTCCTGTCTGTTGCGGCAGTCCCATTCACATAGGAAGCAACAAAATTTAGTATACCCAGTCTGCATGCCCGTGAGAATTGCAATGACCTTTAGGTCTCCACAAATCCGCCATGGGTAGTCATTGTACTTTATTTTTGCCAAAAGTATAGCCATATTGTCATAAGTTTCTTTCATATGAACAGAGTAGGCGACTGGAATTGATGAAAATAAATTTCCGTTACGCAATAACAAGGCTTTTAGACTAGTCTTGGAAGAGTCGATGAAAAGTCGCCAATCGTTGACTATGTGCTCATGACCAAGGTGCATCATTAGACCATTTACATCTTTGCAATAGCAAATGTCATCATCCATCTCAAAGTATTGAACAAGTTCTCTGTGTCTATGACGAAATTTAGATATCAGAGTATTGGGCGCTAAAAAATTCCATTCTTTGAGTCGCGAACCAAGTAATTCCGCTTGTCCTTTGGTAAGAGCGAGATCACGTATTAGATCTGAAAGTTCTGAATGGTTAATTAAGTGAACACCATCATTCACCGGTATATAATCCGAGTCAGAATTAGTTTCTAAAGCAGGTAAACTATCACTTTCTGATGGTTCATTCACGTCCAACGGATATTGTTCTGGTGGAACTTGGATCGGACACGTGATTGGATCATGAGGCACTTGTTTCGAAACCGATTCAATATTTGGATAAACCACAGACTTTCTAGTTTTAAAAGTGAAACCATGGATATTTGTCAAGCAGAAGTAACAATCAGTAGCGTGATTTGTCGGTTCACGCCATATTACTGGCACTCCAAAAGGCATCGACTTATGCTTCGGCGATTTTCGTAACCAACCTGCCAATGTATTTGCACAAGTCGAACAAACTGCATTTGGCTTCAAAGATTTATTTGCATCATCAACTTTCGAATCGAAATAAAGTTCATATGCTTTCTTTAGTAATGGTGTAAAGTTTTTCTGGTGAACACGATTGGTAAAATATCCGAAGACGTAACAGAACAGATCAGCCGAATTTCTACAACTTCTAGAAGCCATATTTCGCTCAGAATTATTTCGAAATACAATAACTATTTGAAAAATAGCGTAACATATGTCATGCATCTTTTAGCAGTATAAAAAGTAGAATTATTTTGCATGTTATTAATTTTTAATAAGTTATATAGTAAAAATGAAACGGAGCAAATAACGGTTTCCCAAAAATATATTTATTCACAAATATCTTAAGAACCCGATGTGATAGAGATAAACGGATTTCAAATTTGAAATCAGCGCAAGAAACTGACCTAAGAACACTTATTCTTATATAAGAAAGAAAAATGTTGTTTGTCAGTGTAACTAGTAGTTCTCATTCCTTACCAAAGCTATTGCCTCTGAGGATATCCCGTTTTTCTCGGACGACATGCGGCTTTCCTTCCATATCATTCTTACCAAGATCCGTCTGTCCTTCCTTTTTCTATGAATTTTAAAACCGCACTTTTCATCATTTTCCGAACTGTTTGACCCACTTGGGTGATCATATCCCCATAATTATAAAAGACAGTGTCTTCCTGGCTATACCCACACCTGGGTCTACTCTTCCTCTATGACTTGATGAAGTAGAATTGCCGTCTGTCAGTCCGTTGATTTTTAATGAATTATTTACTGTGCGGTCCTAACACAGATTTTTCTCCCTACCATCTTGCCAACGTAAATAATGCCTCCAGTATTGTTACACTTTGTCAGAGCCCCTTAACATTACCCGAGTCAGATCGTTCACAAGCATCTAAAGATCGCCTCTCGACATCAAACAATTATTAGCAATGTATCGCCTTCTTTATAAAATAAACTAAGCACTGTCGCAGTCATTTATACCTTGGTCCTCTGAGAGAGATAAAGACAGAACTTCTTAAGTGAGACAAAATTTGAGCTGGGACCGAAACATTATCGGAAAATTCTATTTAACAGAATTGGACTTAACCAGTGTTTTTTTTTTTTTTTTTTGTCAAAGCCAATGTAGCAGCATATTTCTTCTTATAACTTTCTATATGACGTCATCGGCGGTTTGTGTAATAACCTCGAGGCAACTGGCAAATGGGGTTTCCGGTTTTGCAATATACAAAAAAAAAACTGCCGTTCCTAGGGAAACGTGCATAGCATCGAAAAATGGAAATAATGACGTGATGTTCCCATTGTGAACGCTTGACATACACTACCATTAATACATGTTAAAAACCACATACAATGAGAATAACAACGTTAAAAGCAGTTAAGACATTTGTGCACAAAACACAGTATCATGAAAAGTTCACGGCTTTGAGAGAAGCATTGTAAAGCTGTCCCAGAACAAAACAATAGTAAATACATGTTTTTGAATGGAACATTTTGTGAAAGTGAGAGTTGCTAATCTGGGTTTTTTCCGTTGTTAGAGAGAGAGAGACGTGTGGAAAAAAGTCGAAAAGCTGAGAAAGCGTGTGCAAATGTAGATAATTGTACCGTGGGGAAAAAGAAAGCATCGTGTGAAAATTGGCGGAAAAAAAAAGAAGAAATAGTATAAAAAGGAGAGACGTGGGCGATAGACAGGCTTTTAAAGATTTTTAGGATTCATTAGGCGAGAGGATTTTACAGATAGTGTTAGGTGAACTTCGTCTTTGAGATTATCAAGACAAGTTTTTAACTTGATAAGTTTTTCAAGTTAAACAAGTATTTTTAAGTAGACAAGTTAGTTTTTAAGTAGACAAGTTTGTATTTTATTCTATTGGATATATTATTCCTGTGGATATACACTTTCATTTTGGATACTCCCTACTTTGTGTAAGCAAGAAACAAGTACTTCACCATTGTGTCAATAACATTGCTGTTCTAATGACGTTAATAAACTATATTTTATCTTATACATTGCTGAGTTTTCTTTGGAACGTTACAGTGGATTACTTTGACAAACCATTATACCATTATATTGCTTTTCACTAAACCTAAAAGGGTAAGAACGGACTTTGGGAAGAAGAATAAACTAAGGTCAAGAATTTCCATCTCAGGCGGAAAGGCCGGTAACCACTTGAACCAGAACGTACGAAGAATTAGCTCTTGTCAAAATACTTACCTGTGCACAACACAATTAACTGAACTGACCCCAGCCACACCATAGATTGTCGTTTTTTCAGTCATAAAAAACAACAGAGACTCAGTCCCAAGACTCCATCATGAGCAGACGTACGCTAGGAGGCTCCTTTTATCAAGGGTATCCATATAAAAGTCTATGACAACTTGAATAGCAAGGTGACAGTTATAGTCAACTATTTTTGACCAACATTGCCTTTGATCTCTCACCAGTAAGTACGGGGTTATAACTCCAGCACGCATTGTATTTGGGCATCGTGTATAGACAATAATCAATTAGCTGATTGTTGAAGGGGTAGTTTTCTATTTGTACCGTTTGCTTGTAATATATATATATATATATATATATATATATATATATATATATATTTATATATATATATATATATATATATATATATATATATATATATATATATATATATATATATATATATATAATAATATATATATAGCATATATATATATATATATATATAATTATATGCGATGGATGTAATTTGCGAATGTGAGTCATCTCATGTTAGAATTCATCTCGATACATTGAATAACGCTGTTCAAGTTAGAGTCCACAATTATACACGTTTAATTATGAAGAACGATCAAAGACATTCATGGCAATCAAATTATCAATCAGTGCAGTCTCCTAGAATACATTACGTATCGTCAAAAGGTCTAGCCTATATACACGCGATGCCGTCTGGCGGAACACCCGGTAGTGAAAACTAGAGTTTTTAATGACATATATTAATTCTTTATAAATTTACTCCCTGTGCTCCTTCTTCAAAGGAAGATTAATCATCAGTTGTGATGCTTCAATACTGCATCAGTTAATAAACATTACGACCCTTGGCCAATAGTTTAGGAGAAATCTGCACAATAATCATCTTGGGAGTAATATGAATCACGTCTTGTTTGGACGGATTCTAATCATAAAAGGGGTCAAGAACAACCGTTGTTATGCCTTAGCATAACACCGTACTACGTCATAACTATCCATTGACGTCTTCACAAAATCGCGTTTATTAATAAAAATACTTTAGTGCAAAGCCCCTTATGTTGGCATCAATCAAATATGCTAGCGCGTAACTTTAAACTGGTAGCAAATTTAAGTGGGGCCAACATATAACATATATATATAATGTCGTAACAATTCCCCCGACTGACCGGGTTTAAAAAATTAATTATATTAATTGTTTAACATAATATTCGTTGAATATATCAACGTAATTAATCTAATGAAAATTCAGAATACTCGCGAAAAAAGTTACGACATACGGCCAGAGATGTTTAGAGTTAAACAGTGTCTAAGGTCGATGACACTATCATAAAATGTCCCACAATAAAATATAAGTAATTAAGACTAACCTAACTAACAAAAAGGATCGGTAACAGTCGAGAATGCATAGCCTAAAGTAAGCTAAGTAAGTAGAAATGTGTGAAGAAAAATATTACCAAATAATTTGTAATTAATTAATTAAGTAATAAAGTATATAAGTAATGCAAATAATTGTGGGTAATGTAAACTAAATAACGCTAGTTAAATGTTATAGTAGAATTTAACGAAGGTAAGGAATGATTAAGGAAAATAAGAACAGACAAACGCAAAAGTAAAGAAATAGTAAAGAAGTAGGACGTAGATAAGGTAACTAGAGTAATCCAGATAAAAATGTAATGGTGAATAGCATGTATTAGGAACATAAACTATTATATATATATATATATATATATATATATATATATATATATATATATATATATATATATATATATATATATATATATATATATATATATATATATATATATATATATATATATATATATATATATATATATAACTAGGAACTTAACCTAAAGAATTCATATAATGATAAAAATATTAATATCTAACATCTAATATGAGACATATAAATATTAAGTTAACGTGACTAATTAAAATGACCAAAAGTATTAAATTATTATATAATTACTCAAAGTGACAATATCGGAACTAGATTAGAAATGTTCAATCCAAAGAAGCTCAAAGAAATCCATCGTAGAACAATCTTGAGAATACAAAGTTCCATTCATGATTGATACATTTTTCATTCCGTGAAGATTTGAAGTGTACATTATAATGTTTATTCCGTTGAAGTAGATCAGAAGTGTTCAACAGACACCATGGAAGGTGTACGTATGAACCAATTCATTAAAAGTTCGAGCAGATAGTGCGGGCAGATCGCATTGGAAAGAGTGGTAGATCGCTATGGACACCAACCAAAGTCCATACAAATGAAGAACCAACAATGGGTATCGTATGAAGTTGATGTAATCCTCGGCAGCTCCGTACGAATTATTAAAAGAGTATTGAGCAGAAAGTCAGATCCGTACCAATAGCAATGAGGTACGCAAGTGGAACTGATGAATGTAAAATAACGAAGTGTATTATCGGACAATACTTGGAGTATGGAATACAACTAATGAAGAAGGTATCCTGTACCTTTGGGACGTTGAATATTAGTAGCGGTAACTAGTACCCTTAAAGTATGAATATTGCATGTTGTAACTTGTCCAATTGAAGAGTTTTATTCATCGTCGTGAAATATCCAGTAGTGGATATAATAACAGTTTCTGGATATGAAACTGATTCGTGATCATTACCATTAGCCGTCTTGTCATACTAGTTGAAGCATTGCATAACGAATGAATTTAATTGCATCGAACAATTAAGGAATCGTATATCGACAAGGAGTAGATGATTGATGAAGTACGATGTGATATTCGATAATGTCATTGGGCGAAGTACAGTTTTGAGTTCAAATATCGCTTGCTATTAAGAATTGTCCACATGTCATCAGACAAAAGACTGACCTCAATCCGTCATTATCAGTGTAGGTTCATCAACGAAATATGGAAGATCTGACCTGGCAATTCCGATGAATTATTATATTATCAAATAAGAGTAAAATGTCATTACTGTTCGTAGAGCCAAGTAATACCGATGTCATATAAATCAGAAACCCAATGGAAAGTTGATAACGTCGGAGTAATCCATCAAGTTTACGAATGGAGAAGAAGTACAAAATTATTCGTAGTTAATGTGAATCGCATCATCATTTTACATCTGATGTGGATGACGGGTGACGAGACAAAAAGTCGGCCACCACATTCTCAGATCCTGAGATGGATTCTATCGTAAATTGATATGGCTGAAGTATTATGGAGAATCTAGCCAGCTTTGGACTTTTATGGTTCGCTCGTCTGAGAGCTGCCACTGATTTCTGGTCAGTTTGCACGATAAAAGGTGCTCCTAATAGAAATTTCTCCAGTTTTTGGATCGCCCAGACGACCGCAAGGAGCTCTTTATCAATCACCGAATACTTCTTTTCTGTGTCAGTAAGCTTTCTTGAAATAAATAAAGTAGGGTGGAGCACGCCATCATGATCCTGGAGGAGACTAGCCCCCAACCCGAAGTTGCTCGCATCTGTACTGAGAATATAATTTTTTTTAAATATCTGGCAATCGTAATATCGGTGGCCTGGAAAAAATGGCAAGGATTTTATTAAAAGTCGCGTCACAGTCTTCAGTCCATTTTATTTTTGCAAGCATGCCTTTCCGTAGGAGGGAAGACAAGACTGCTGTGATAGACGACAAATGAGGGATAAACCTACTGTAGTATTGAACCAACCCTAGCAAACTTCTAACTTGCTTTTTCGTAGTAGGAATAGACAAGTTAAGAATTTTAGAAACGTTCTGAGGAATGGTCTTAATACGACCAGCCCCAATGATATGACCCAGGAAAGTAATTTCCTGAAATGCAATTTGGACCTTAGTCGGCCTTGCAGTCAAATTATGTAATCTTAAGATATCTAAAAAAAAGAGCTAAGTCCTAAAAAGTGTTTTTCGAACGATGAACTGAATAAACAGATATCGTCAATGTACGTGATGATATCTGATCTATGTGACACTATTTTTCGCATCATGCGAATAAATGTTGCCGGTGCGTTCATAAGCCCAAAAGGCATGTCGTTCCACTGGTATAACCCACGTGGAGTCGAAAACGCAGTAAGATATTTGGCTTGATCCGTTAGGGGAATCTGCCAATATCCCTTAGTTAGATCTATTTTGGTGAAAAATCTAGCTGTAGACAGACGAGTAAGTAAATCGTCAAGTAGTGGATGTGGTTCACTGTCAGGAACTGTCCTAGCATTTAGCTCTCCATAATCTACACATAAACGAATGTTGTTATTCTCCTTTTGGACAATAACTAGTGGTGAGGAATATGGAGAATTACTGTTCTCGATGATCCCTAAACTCAACATTTGTTCAAGTTCTTGAGCTGTTTTGCTCTGGTAATGAACTGGAACTGAATAAAGACGTAGACGAATAGGTGTATTATCTTTGAGAATGATGTCATGACAGATAACCGATGTTCGACCAGGCAAATCAGTCAAAACATCAGAAAAAGATTCTAAAAGATTAGAAATCTGTCTGTGTTGTTATGAGGTAACAGAAGTAGAAATAGTAACATCTCGCCAAGATTCTGTAGCCTTCAAAGTAGGTACAGGTAAAGACATATGTATTTCAGGAAAAGAAGATTCTTCTTCCTGAATTACGGATAGAGTGGAAAAATGACAAGAACCAACTAATTTGTCATCAAGATCATGAAAAAAGAGCTTGTAAATGTTTAGGACGAGTATGAAACTCATTAAGCATATTAATATGAAATATTTTCTTCTGTCCTTTAACATCCAAAATATAGTCAACGTCAGAAATTCTGTCCAATACCTTAAATGATGACTGTGTGTCCTGAGTCATCTCAGAGTGTGACATGACATGTATACGCATGTCCGTGGTGGAATGAACCATCACTGGCATATGACTATAGTCATGAGCAAAAGACATGGTCATGAAAAGGAAAATGACCATGAGAATAACAAATAGATTGTGAAAACTACGTATGTAGTTAAAATTAACCAAATGTCCAATAACATGATAACATGTCATAAATACTGCCATAAACAACCTAGTGAAGAAAAGTACTACGAATAGAAAAAAATCCGTAGGCAAGGTTGTAATACTGACATTGGTGAAATTATGTAACGATACATCATAAGATGTAGGTACAACATTGTCTAATTTAGTGACAATTGCTGTACATTTAGTATCAGGGCCCTCAAGGACGGATATATCAGATACGATGATATCATTGTGATTCTCACAATGAGGGGTACCGTCATCATCTTCCAAGATGGTCCAAAGATCAAAATTGGACAATACCGTGCCACATGTATTGAAATTGCTGGCACGCATCCGAGCCATAGTAACTACTGCGTTTGTAGTGCAATGATGTTGCTGTTCCCACCGTTCAATTTCCTCAGGTGTGCAGTCCTTACTCCCATGGATTCGACCAACTGTGAGGTCAGCCACTGGATTCTGCAACAGACATACCTTAACTTTACCTGAAAAGAAAGGTGTATGTACATCGACAATGGCGGTGGGATAATACTCAATAGTACCACCAAAGGTGATACACTTCACACTTTTATTAATTGAACAACTGGGATGTACTAGAGATTGTCTAATGCCAATAGTTGTAGACCCAGAATCTCTTAACACTGATACCAAAGTACCATTGACCAATCCTCTGTTGAAGATCAAAGTCACTGTACCGTCGTTCGAGGAAAGACTAACTGCTGGAAGAGGATGTCCACACTTCAACACGGTAGTGCTGTCCTTCTGAAAGATAGTTAGGCATTCTGGGCAACTATTTGTCACATCTAAATCAAAAGAACAACATGCAGAAGAATGTACCTGATTATTAGAATCTTGATTACCCAAGGGTACACTGCTAGTCAGTGCCGCCCCTGCATTATGTTCGAACCTCTGTGGTCCACGTGAACTAGATCGCTGTCTTTGGCGATTACCAGAATTATTATGATGTCTACCATTTTGACTATTATTTCGTGATCTATAAAATTGATTGTTATTACCTCAATTATTGTTATTATTGTAGTTAGGAGTGAAAGTATTTGGTTTCTTCCAGTTAGAACCCTGTTGAAAATTATTATTATTCCTGTATTGAGATGACTGATTTCTGAAATGTTGTCTACCTCGGCTGAAATGATCATTCTGATTGAAGGTATTATTTTTATAATAATTGTTGTCATTATTTCTCTTATGGATAAAATTTCTGTCTAGACTTTGAGCTCGTGCTCTATGATTACCATTCCATGTTGCAGCTGAAGCAACAGGTAAAGCTTCTTTTAATTGGGAGTTTGCAATACAAGAACCAGGATGTGCAGTGCAAAACTGAACTGCAAATTCATTCATAGCAGACAAAGTAGGTGGTTTACGTTCCTGCAAGAACGACCAAAAAGGTTTGCTGACTGAGGATAAAACTTTATCTCTCAGCATTAAATCTGCACGATTATCATAGGTTTTCTCAATACGAGAAAGTTCAATCCATCTATCAAACGTAATCCTTATTGCAGCAATGAACTCAGAGAAATCATTGCTTGAATCTGGTACCATTGTTCTAAATATGTCTCTATAACCTTGTTCATTAAGTTGAAAACGTTTCAACAGTAATACTCTAACAGCATCATAATTTTTTATATCTGCCTCACCCATAGTATCTACGGCGGCCATTGGCTTCCCAACCAAAAATTCCCTCAGTTTAGTAACCCATAACGATTTATCAAGTTTATTTACTTCACATACATCTTGGAATCTAGAAAGGTAACATGTTATGTCATCTATATTTTGATTAAATACCGGTAATTTGAATTTATCATTACCTCTAGTATGTCCTGATGAAGAGGCAATATGTGAATCAACATTATTGCTATTATTTGTTAGTTGAGCTTTTAATCTAAATTCTTCTAACCGCATAAGCATTAATTCTTTTTCTTGTTGCATTTTATTCTCTTCTTCAATACGTTTTATTTCATCTTTAGCTTCTTGTGCAGCCAATTCACGTTTCAATTCAGCTTTCTTCTTCTCTTCCTTAGCTTCACGTTCTGCTTCCTCTTGTTTTGCTATTGCTTTTTGTTCCTCCAATTCTCGCTTCTTATCAGCTTCCTCTTGTTTTGCCACTGCATTTTGTTCCTTCAATTCTCGCTTCTTATCAGCTTCCTCTTGTTTTGCTTTAGCCAGTTCAGCCATAGCAAAATCTCTAAGTGCGTCACCTTTCAAGGAAAATTCTTTTCCCATCTTTATAAAAGTTTCTAAAGTCGCCATATTCCCTAACTGAGGTACTCACTTAGTCAACTATATATATAAGCCTAATGGCTGATATGGTACTGTGACTCACTAAGTCAATCAGATACCTATAATACGCGTTACAAATTATGTGTAAGCCACAAAATTAATTTATTTACTAATATTTTATATCATGCCTTACTCAGGCTAAACAACTAGTGGTTAATGACCTACTAGTGCAAAATACTGAAATTATTTCAGTCATGTAATATTTTTGCATAAATAATTATAAGTATTATATTATTATTATATTATTAGAGTTAATGAGGAATTAGGACAGAAACAGTAAACAAAAGAATTACAAAGACATTATCACATCACCAGATCGAGTTACAAACATCAAAATGAATGTAATAACTGAATAAAATTCCGAAAGTGACAAAGTTTACAAAAACTAAAACTAGGTCAAAGCACAACGATCTAAAAATAGACTAGACGAGGACTCTACAGCTGACAGTACATTTTCACATGTAGAACTTAAAGATAGCGAGGTTAGATTCACGAACATATGACAAACCATTGACAAAATTAAGTAAAAATGAAAATGAGGACAAGAAAAATACACCGTGTATATACAAAACGTTACAACTAAACAACTAGTGTTGAATAAATTCGGGTGCAAACAGAGTATGCCACGAAAGATTATCAATGGATCTTTTGCAAAACGAAAATATTCAAACAGTCCCTAACAGAACGATCTTGGATTCTGCGGTCAGCAAAGCAACATTACAGACATATCCAGGATTCCCGCCATCCTCCCACGAATATAGACAATACATATTCATATTAAAACGTGAAGCATACATATAGATAGGTGAATAGACATGCCTGGAAAATAACCTGGTCTAAAATTGTATTGAACCAAAAATGGACTTAACTGGCGTGATCGAATAATCTCCGAACAATGCTAGCAGGCGACGTCAGGAACAGACTGATGGCTTGAATACGACCTAAGGCCTTGATATAACAGGTTCCTTGAAAGAATTGAGTCCGTTGGAGACTTGAATGACCTTCGATATGACTTTGATTGAAGTTTTCGACCGGTAAGACATTCTTGCTGGAAAATTTCATGTCATCGTCTTGACTTCTGCTGCGCATGCGTAGTGCTTCGTATTTTTATGCTAATTTTCCAAACGTTGGAACAATATAGAAAGTTATTGACGATCCATATTTGTATGTCTTGAATAAACTTTGTTGTATCATTATTGAACAAAATCGATCCCCACAATGAGGCTGCCACGTTGTTGAAGGGGTAGTTTTCTATTTGTACCGTTTGCTTGTAATATATATATATATGTATATATTTGATTTGAGCAATCATGCTGATGGATGTAATTTGCGAATGTGAGTCATCTCATGTTAGAATTCATCTCGATACATTGAATAACGCTGTTCAAGTTAAAGTCCACAATTATACACGTTTAATTATGAAGAACGATCAAAGACATTCATGGCAATCAAATTATCAATCAGTGCAGTCTCCTAGAATACATTACGTATCGTCAAAAGGTCTAGCCTATATACACACGATGCCGTCTGGCGGAACACCCGGTAGTGAAAACTAGAGTTCTTATGACATATATTAATTCTTTATAAATTTACTCCCTGTGCTCCTTCTTCAAAGGAAGATTAATCATCAGTTGTGATGCTTCAATACTGCATCAGTTAATAAACATTACGACCCTTGGCCAATAGTTTAGGAGAAATCTGCACAATAATCATCTTGGGAGTAATATGAATCACGTCTTGTTTGGACAGATTCTAATCATAAAAGGGGTCAAGGACAACCTTTGTTATGCCTTAGCATAACACCGTACTACGTCATAACTATCCATTGACGTCTTCACAAAATCGCGTTTATTAATAAAAATACATTAGTGCAAAGCACCTTATGTTGGCTTCAATCAAATATGCTAGCGCGTAACTTTAAACTGGTAGCAAATTTAAGTGGGGCCAACATATAACATATATATATATATATATATATATATATATATATATATATATATATATATATATATATATATATATATATATATATATATATATATATATATATATATATATATATATATATATATATATATATATATATATATAATGTCGTAACACTGATATATTTGGGATGACTTAGACTTAGTTGTACATCCTTCAAGAATCGGTGACGTTGGCCTTTTGGTTAGGTCCAGTGTGAAGACGAATACTCATTTGATGAATATCAACTCTGGGAAAAACTTAGGTAGAAGAATCTGACCTATTAATAAGAAGCCAACTTGTCGAAAGGAATAACGGGATGATTAAAATCTAGATGGACTTGAGTCACTACGAGACAAACCGAAACTTTGAATCTCATCATCATCCATTTTATGTCGTTTTATAAAACAGTAAAGATGGAACTCTATATATAGAAATAATAAAGGAAGAAGAAAAACAAACAACTCAAGAAGACATAGTCCAGAATAATTAAACATCAAGTACACTTAAAATCTTGTGTTGAAGAAAAAAATTCGTCTACTTCCTTTTCAAAATGTTGGTTTGTCCCTTTTGAAGTATTGGTTTTTGCATTGACAATTCGATTCCACGTCGTTACATAAAATGATTTTGGTTCGACAACCATGTTCATGATGTTCTCAAATTGCCACACGAATAAAATTAACAAATCGACACTTAAGAAAACATATGGAAATACCGAGAGGGGTATCCTGAACAAAATATTGATAATGTTTTGAAATCACACCCAACGCCACTATTGAAGAACATTTTGTACAAACGTTACTCCACTAAGTACGACGGCTACATAAAACAGTGAGAATGTGTTCCGTTTTTAAAGAAATGATGTAGAGGTCTTTGGCATATGTGAGCAACCACACCTACGCCCGTAGGTGTTTTCACTGCAACTGCCACACCAAAGAGTTTTGGCCGGGACCTGTAGAACATGCATATACATATATAGTGAAGATGTGTGTGTGTGTGTGTTTGTCAGTCTGTGTGAAAGATAACCAAACATTTGAAAATAATTTCATAGTTTGGGTACAGGTAAAAACTTTGATTGCGAGTTAAACTTAGGTGGAAACAGCATCAAATGACTAGAAACGTACGGTATAGTGGCAAGAGTACAGGAAGTATCTGTGACGAAATAACCATGATCGTTACATTTTCATATGCCATCTTTTAATTTCCCACCGACGACAGTATTTGTTATTTTCGCTTCATTGTTTGCACTTTATTCCTTGAATTGATGTAATGTCTGGGTCTAATTGTTCATCCCTTGTGAGATTAAACACCGGCGGAGCAATATTGGTCTTAATTCATGATGGTTAATTTCGTGTAGTGATACCAGGTGTTAATAGGAAGATAGCGACGGTGAATTGGAGCGCATGGATTAAAACGTAAAAGCGGAGATGCCACAGTGAGTTTGTCTTATCGTTTACACGGCTATCGTGACTCCAGACGTTGTCTGAGAAGATAAATAACAAACCGTGAGTTGAGGACATGGTCAGCCAAATCATTGCCACAGACCAGGTTTGTTGCCTGATAAGTTGTTAAAGTCTGCATATGCCGTGCTCAAAAACACACGGTAAATATATATGGTGACAGATTAAGACACAAACAGGAAGATAACGAATGGGAATTTTGGAGCACGAGAAATATGAAATCGTTTCGGGTCAGATTTTGTTGTAATGGATAATTACACAAAAATGAAATCTTGAAAGAGATTATCCGTGATAAATCAAAGAAGTAGTGATCAAAATCAATGGAATTAAAGCCTTATGTGGTCCTGTAAGTCAGACATGCAGAGAACATTAGTTTATTTTCGTCCTGATAAACAATGGTAGTGGGAGATAGACATCTACCACCATAAGCAAGTTATTTGCTATTGGCTTGGCATTTGAGATGTTAAAAAATATAACACCTCGGATTGGACTACACCTCCACGTAGCAATGTGGATGCGTAGGCCGAGTGTTGCTTAAAATCTACATCTTAAGATTACCGTACTGATAATTCAACTGGTCAAGGAGACAGTTCAGACAAGCCAGGATAAAGAATAGAATCAGGATTTTAATTTAAAGGACGGACAACATATTTGAGCATCTTCTGGACTTAGACAGTATGAAAACTCTACCTTTACTAATACGGAAAGCCCGGAATTCTAGGAACCTGAATACAAAGTCATGGTGGGATTCTAAAGTAATACCACAGACCACGCGCAAGAGGCATCTTAACATAGTTGCAGAAACTATTTCCCTGAGCCAGACGTCTGTTCCTCCCTATTTGGGGTTAGCTGTACATTTTATAATTCTGTATTTTGCAATATTAACATGTGAAATTACACCAGACGGGTCTTGAAGACGCTGGACCATCTTCGTAATTATCCCATTGTCGTACGGTAGGTTAATTGGTTTATTGGGCCCAGTCTAAGTAAAGAGTAAAGGTTGACTGATACACGAGAATGTATAGAAAATAGATTTCACATGTGGTAGGGTGAGGGAAAGATATGTCTCTGCAGTGAGTAGGTTACTCTCATCCAGCCTATCCGTACAAGCTTTATTATGAGACAGTCTTTGCCTCCCTGTCAAATGAAAGAACAGGTTACTCTACACACACACAACAATATGTGACAATAATGACTCGCAAACGTGAAAAAAACTAAGGATAAATGGGTATGGGTTTGACCAACACACAAAGTTAAGTTTTCTTGTTGTTTATTATCACTAAACTGTTTTACAACATCAAGTTACCCAAAGAATATCAAGAAAAGCATTTACATATAGAGGAAAATAAAGAAGGATGGTAAGTCTTCACCGTATAAAGGAAATTAACCCAAAGAAAATATTTACCCAAAGGTTGAAGGTTAGCACTAGGTTTACAGAATAACAATATTGGTACAATAAAAGACAAAGTAAAGTAAACAGAATCAAATCCAACCACCAAAGATGAATAGATCATTTCCAGCAACAATAAAGTTAACACACGCTCTCACATTCATGTGGCCACCTCTCACACAGTTACCTAATTTGTATTTCTTCCCTTGGGTCTGTGTTATCCCTTGGTACATTTATTCCATGAACATAATCCCTACTGGTTCTGCTGACTAATGTATCATCTCAGCTGTCGAGGATACAAATTGGCCCCAGTTCATCCCACACAAAAACTAATGAGGTGAACGCCGAATAAGTTTACTTCCACGATAAATCCTGGTGACGATATGAGTCATAAAAGGGTGTCTTCGCTGTTCTAAAAAACTAGCACTGTTCCTCCAATGGGTGCACAGGGGAATGTGATTCTAGATACAGGAACTACAACTGAATAATTTCGTTGCGACAACTCAAACAGTGTTGAGGGCGGGCGGGGAAAACAGTCCTGTTTCTCGCTTGGCTGGAACGTCTATTTGTATATATATATATATATAGGGTTTACTACAAATATTGAATATGTGAGCGTCCTTGGTGTTTACCGTTTTAAGAGAGGGGAACACTTCTAGAAAATCTGGAACAATCCGGTTGTTACAAATGATGATGATGGATTTTCTATCGGCCGACTCTTTGTCAGAGTGCCAGTCCCTGCACAGCGTATATTTTAGTACTCCACTTGGATTACAACTGTCAGGTGTTGAGGAAAAATAATAATTATGTTTCAGGTATACGCCACTGTTGGCTGATAAAATAGTATCCCGGATTTGGTAAGTCCAGTATTATCAGTTACAGTCATACAGTATCTCTGCTTGTACACACTTAACCATGGAAATGGAAAAGGAAAAGAAAAAAAAAGACCGCTGGTTCGTCCACTTTGATCAGGTCAGAAATTCCAGAATAAAAATCTCCACGAATCACTTTTTAACCGGTAATCCAAAAGAAATGGTTTAAGGCTGAGCGCTAGATTCTTCTCAAATTCTGAGTAACGACGTATAGATGGGTTATAGAAACAGTAGTATATATATCATTAAATTTTCCTTGATCTCTAATGCATTATTTTCGCGCTCTTGTGTGAGGCAAAATTTCAGAAGCTAGAGGTATCAAGATGAAAGACTTCGTGTTTCGGTCTTCCAGGGTTTCTCGTCTGAAGTTTTGACCGACATCAAAAGACTTTCTGTTCACTAGCGGTTTCCTTGCAGGATGCCCGTGTTCCCAGATCAAAGAGTATTGGGGATTTTGGATTTCCCCTGAGCAAACTTCAAAGAAGTCTGCGCCGTCGCTCTCTCATGTGCTGTCTGTCTGTCAGGTATTATGATTGACAGATGAGCTCGCGTGAGTAGAACGAAGTAAACAACGCCTGATTTGCTTCCTGTTTTGACTGACATGTCACTAAGATTGTAAACACAGCGTTGGCTAGTGTTTAAAGAAAAGAAGGCGTGGACAAAATGGTACATTGCAGACAGTTGGTAAGGTGCATGTTTAGCTAGCAAATCAGAGAGCAGCTATAAGGTCACAATAAGCTGTCAGATTACTGTAGGTTCTTTTTCCAGTATACGTCACACCCATGATACTACTTGGGACGTGTTACCGCCACCAGACTTTTAACCAGTGTTGAGACGAACCAGTCTACAATCTACAAAGAACCACATTGGCTGGAGCAGAAGCCAACCGACACCTTACTAGCAGCTAAGTACCCATTCAGAGCCGTCAAGTGAGCTCATTAAGAAAATTTTCAAAACCATAACCAGATCATCAGCTGTGATGAATCCTTAAAGGCTAAAACGTTTCCATCAACCTCTGTATTTATTTTAACCCTGTTAAATATAATTGATTATTTAATCTTTTATCTGAATATATACAAATTTATAGTTGATTTGATCATTTTGAGTGAACTGCACCGGTATGTCTCAGTCATTTTAAATACACTAAAATAGAGCTATTGAAGTAATATTTTATTGAATTAAATATGTTAGGGGCTTAGCAAACTAGCAACAGTCTCTTCTCCTCATAGAAGGTCTGGGAAGATCCTAAAGTTCATTACAGCCTTGATAATATCAGCTGCGGTGCTTAATTTCTTAAATACTTATGATGCTCCCTATCATTCTTCAATTCAAATCTCTGCTAAGAGTAATCTTGAGCGAAAGGTAGATACCTTTGAAGACCCTCAGTAGATGCTCTGAATTTTGGCCACTGTTAGACCATCACTGCAGAGGAAGGGGAGAAATCCCGTGACAGTTTCAAACAGGAAAAACTGTGATAAAACCATATATCTAATGTCTGAATGGCGAGAGGACACCTGTCAGCATACAGGGAAAATAGAATACTGACGTAAAAATCAGTCTCAGGTTAGACTTATTAACCGGAGATTACCCCTCGAGTAATAGCGGGCGTTGGTTAAAAATTAAAAAAATATATATATCTAGTGTGACAAAAGATAACATCAGAAAACTGAATAGGTGATAATCAATGATAACGCAGTAGTGAAGTAATACAATGCCAGCAACCCTACATCAAATTATCGAGAGACGAACAAACCAATTCATGAAACAGCCAGGAGGTATATTAAGGTTAAGTTAGATTTCATTTTAACAGAGACCAACTTTTTACTGAAGCTAATGCCCTGTGTAAGGGGTAAGTAACTCAGTTGGTCTCACCTTAGTTATCTAAGAGTTATCAAATGAAG
This sequence comes from Oreohelix idahoensis, assembly GCA_024509875.1. Lineage (NCBI taxonomy): Eukaryota > Metazoa > Mollusca > Gastropoda > Stylommatophora > Oreohelicidae > Oreohelix > Oreohelix idahoensis. Next base: position 481,170 of record JAMPIV010014039.1, on the reverse strand, counting down.
CTCCAAAAAAAAATTAGATACCACGATGACGGTAGGTATTTTATTCATTAAAATGTTATGTTAGAATATGACCGAATCGCCGACGATATGCGTTTTGTGTGAAAAATACAATCATACACTAGCTGGGATAAGAGCCTCATTAAGCGCAGTTCTATGTTAGAGTCATCAAGATAGCACTGACAATAGGTTACTCTTTTCTCTTTTTTTAAGGGGATAGGTTTCTTAAATATAATTCGATGGTCTTGCTCTTACTAAGTTGCTTTGTTGTTCTGCATGACTCCGACACGTATGACAGCAAATTACTGAAGTCTGGTCAAGAAGATATTGAAGAAAGCTGGTAGGAGGGAATGTTATATTTCAAGTCACCGTCAGCACTGCAACTTCTGCAAATCAACTAACATCTCACAGGTATTTGCTTATTGCATCATCATTTACTTTTTTGTTCCTTGTGAAACATGACGTCATCACTGTACCTGGGCCCTTATAAGAAAGAAGCCTGCACCAAAGTATTGACATTCTGTTGCCAGCGCTGATTGATGTAGCAAATTATTATTTACCTCATGAGGTTACCATCTTGTTGCACAACCTCATATTTATCACCTCTTAAGATTGCATGAGGGAAGCATAGTTCTATTCTTTCTTTGTCTCATCACAGACCAGCGGGAACAACACTTAAAATGGAACTTGCTAGTTTGCGAACTACGGTGGAGCTGAGAGCAGTTCTAATTTTGTAACTAGCGTCATTGCTGCAGTCATGGCAGTCAGGCCTGCAATATAGCACGTGTTTGTATTTTTATGAAAGGGTGTGTCATGTTGTCACGGGATGCCTCCCCTGCTTTGCAGTAGTGGTCCAACAATGGCCAAAATTCAAGAGTATCTAATATGGGTCTTCGAATGTATCTACCTTCACCCAACTTTACTCTTAGTAGATTGGAAAATAGAAGGATGATGATGCTTCTATCTTGAGTTAGTGTTCACAAGATATTCAGAAGTCAAGAACAGTGCTGAATGTGGCTTAGCAAAGTTAACTTATTATCTGCCCGCTGCCTTTTGTAAAGAGACATACTGTGTATTTTATTTAGCTCATTCAAGTCCCCAACTGATTTAACAGTAAAATGCTACTTTATTAGCTCGTTTATCTATGGAAAATACTAGTTCATACGTGTGCAGATCTCTCTGTAATAATTAAATCAACTATGAATTTGTAAAACATATACCAAGATTAATGATCAATTATCTTTTAACAAAGGTAAAATAAATAAATGATTGATGGGTTAATATTGGTTTCTTCACTGAAACTTTGCTGGAAATGCATTGTTAAAGTGTTCATATGTTCTGGTCTGATAAGTTTCACTTAGCTGTCAGATTGATGAAGTGTTTCTGTTGGCTGCTGACTGCTCCGTCGATCTACAATGTCTGTGGCGAGGGCACGTCCCGAAACCATGAGTGCTGGGGTAACCGCTCCTGGGGTCAATTGCGAGTATCTTCACCGGACGTTGAAGGTAGGCGTCTCGTGTCGACTACAAGCTATGAACCACATCTGGTACTGTAGACTGGTGCCACAAATGGTCTTGTAGAATCGTACCACGAACTTTAGAGGAAAACAAAGGCCTCTGCTAAGTTTTATGTTCTCTGATACTAATCAGGCGCCTTCCCGCTGTCTCTTTGTAGCGGGTTCGTTTCAGAGTAGAAGTAGATACTGGACTCTGATGTCCATGGTGTCTAGGGTTATTGAACCACAGTCCATTCAGCAGCGTTCTAAGAAACGTACTTGACAATTGAAACAGTATAAAACTGAATAGTGCCTGGTGAACGTTTCACACATGTAGAATTTAATTACAATGACTGGCTCCTTTTTAAATGCATCAATGTACAAGACATAAGCTCTCATCAGCCTGTCTATAAGTAGGTCTAACGTCTTGTAGACTAGTATACAATGTCCGTCATCATGCTGAAATATTTAATATTAACATATACTTTCCTTCCACATTCCTTCAGCTCTGACGTGTCCATATAACATACAATCAGACTAGGTTCTATCTCGTAGACTACCTAGCTGACATACACTTAAAAAACCAGTACTTCAAGTACATACCCAGGAGCACAGAATACACAGCATTCTCACAATGGAGACACGGTGACGAGATCCTCAGAACCGTCATAGCCCACCAAACCACGTCCGCTCGGAAAATACCCCTACAATCGTGACGTCCTTCCTGTGTTGTCGTAACAAAGATTAATAAATAGGAAATCAGCCCAACAAACAAAGTTTGAGGGCGACCGAAAATGGTGTTATGAAAAGAGTCATAACAACTACCCCCCCCCCGGTCAATAATGTCGAACGGAGTAGACATTATTGGGTATGAGAGAAATTACTACTGAGTTGAGAAAAAGGTAACATATTATGTCACTGCTGCTATGACCATGCATAGACCCATGTTTGTGCCGAATGGAGGCAATTTAACACGCAAGGTGTGGAGAAACAGTGTATACTGCAAACCCAATGTCTATCAAAACAGCTCCAAACACTTTAACATAATAATGAGGTCATAAGCAGTAGTCAATCAACATGTAACATAAACAATGCATATATACCAACATTCATTCACCTTCCAGTAAGTCATAAACTCCTACTGTACATGTCACCTTAGTCAAAGAATGTTAATCAAATAAACATTAATGCTAAGTGCATGAATTAATCAATATTAATCAGTAGAGAAATATATAAGGCAGACAATAAGCACATACAAAGTGTATGACTGCGACATTATGTCAATATATGTGTCTTGTATTTAATGACTGCTGTGTCAACTTGTATCATATAATAATATGACCAATTAATTAAGAAATAATTATCATAGTAAGGCGCAATGCGCTCAAATGTCTTAACACCTTAAATGTCAAATGCAGTGAATCTTTTGTGCTATGAGATCACTTTGAATAGGCACAGTTAATTAGTTTATTTTCTTCATGTAAGGAAAAATGGTGATCTTTTTCATAGGCTTGAAGCCATTTCACGTGCAAAGTCCTGTAAAACATGAAGTTTTCTGTAGAATCGATAAAACAATCTTGTCCATGATTGTAGTCCAAACAATCATTAGTAGACCGAAAAAATGTACACTCGAGAATCCTGAAGCACATTCACGCAGAATAGTTCAGCATATCATAGTGTGATTATCTCCCTTGGAAATCTTGTATGGTTTCAAATAATGAGTTATGTCCCTTTTAAAACCAAATTGATACAGAAAGTTATATCTTGACAACTTGTAAAAACGATCTCGAATTGCATTTTCTGGAACTGTTTGTAGAAAAGTTTCCTAGTACACCTGACGTAGAGCTGACAGTTCACATGTAGGTGTAATGTGAGTCTATACAATGATATGAGACAAACGATATCCTACTCGTTCAAAAAGGTGTTTCAAACAGCATCATCATGTGTCCTAGCGGGTAGCGTTGTTATGATAAAACCTTGAAAGAACGCACCTTTTTTTTATAATTGAAGCACTGTTTGATAAGACGAAAAGTCCTCAGCATAGGCGATTTGAGTGTAAACATGGATGTTTAGCATGCTGTTGATATGTAGCTCTGGGGTTTAAAAGGAAGACGGAGAGTCTTTCAAGCAGCGGGACAATACGTCTGCCACCACATTAATATTCCCCTTTATCGCTCTTGGCATCGACCCTGAGATTGAAAGGTAGGCGAATGTCAGGTAAACGTAGTAAAGGCGATTTGGAAAATGCACATTTAATAATGTTTAGAGACTCATTACAGACATGGGACCACACTACCTTCTTTGCCGCGTCCTTCTTCAGCAACGCGGACAACAGTGAGGTAACATCACTGCAAAGATTGCCGTGGGTTAGAAATATGATCTGTATGCTTAGAAGTCACAGCAAGAAAAAAGGAAACATCCTTCCAATTGAGCAGTATTTTCATTTTCCTTATCAATATCATTTATGAGATCTTAAGTTTCCTCACCTAAAAGCTATGAGTTGTTGATTTATAAAGCAATTTCACATCAAGACAATAGTCTTGAAAGCAAACTCCGTTGTCATGGTCCACAACCATGCGTGCATCGCTTTGTGAATAAAAATAAATAAGTGCTTCCCTATTATGAACACTCGCTGGGCAGAAGACGTACAAACTTTACGTCAGCCGTGAATTGAAAAAATTCACCCAGTGCCCGCCATGTAGTGCCAGGTGGTAAATTTCGCACTAGAACGGTGCGTGAATACGCACCATTACCACCATAAGGCATTCTCTTCTCCCGAAACCGTGAACAAGGGTGGTAAACACCTTTTTGCCCATGAGTAACATGGTTATGTTTATTTGCAGTGGGAGCAATATTCTTATTGTAAGGTGCGTCATACTGGCTGGACTGAGTATGACACTTATCTCTATTTATGCCTGTAGGTTTTAAGCATTCCTTAGCAGGCAACTTTATAGGCATAGTGAGGCATTTTCCTCTAGATGCACTGGTATTAGATTGAATAGGCAAGGTCTTTTCATCGTTCGTATTATTAGTAACAAGTGGCATTACATGACCTCCATCAGTAACTTTAGTGTCATCTTTTTGAACCTTATCAATACTCCTAAGAGTAGATACACTGTGAGCATGCAGTTTACACAATGTATGCTGCACCGTACTAACATCAGCATTTACTGCCTTTTGACGACTAGAGGATACATTTTTCCCTGTGTCCATATGCTGATCCGCCAAACGGTTTGTCATAATGATTTTACTGCTGCTGGCATGACGCCAGGACCCACTCTTAGAAGAGGCAGTATTATTGGGACCAGAACCACTGGTATCTGACTGCTGTCGAGGGAAGTTGTACCTGCCTCGACAAGATACCTTTACTTTCTCATGTTGTGGCAACATGAATTTACCACACTTGGTGCTGTTGGCATGCTGTATCAGAGATTTTTCATATCTCATGTTCAACAATATATCTTTGTTCAAAACAATGTCTATTAATCCATCAACCCTTTTCCTTGCCTTAGCAATTTCCGAGTCTTTTAGTGAAATTTCTTTCCTTTGCAACTTATTCACCTTCGTCAGGTTTTCATTTTTACTCCTCTCCTCCATGAGTAATTTTTCAATATTCACCAGTTTTTCCTGAGTCAATTTTTCTTGTTGACACAGAAGGTTTCGGAGTTCTTGATTAGCCAAATCAAGTTCTGCTACTTTTTTATCCAAACCTTTCATGTTCTGGTTAATCATGTATTGCATATTAATCTTCTCTTTCAAAAGAGCAACCTCAGATGTCAGGCTCTGAATCTGAGTAATATGTGTATTGCAATCTATCTGCAAAATAGTATTAGTAGCAATAGGTTTATTTTCATTGACACTCTCTTCTTCGAAAAATATGTTCATTAATGAGCTCACCTCATTAACTAACTTCCTTCTCTCACTATCACTGATATCATCATCCATATTTCTTAAATTTACGTGAGATTTTTGCACTTTTAATTTATCAAGTTCAAACTCAGCCAATTTGATTTCTTGAGCATGTTTTAGCTCAGCCTGAGCATAGGCTAATTTTTCCTTTTCATAAGCTAACTCCTGAGCTCTCCTTTCTTTTTCTGATTCTTCCCGTCTATTTTCTCTTTCTTCTTGTCTTCTTTTTTCTTCTAATTCTTCTTGTCTTCTTGTTTCCTCTAATTCTTCTTGTCTTCTTCTATTTTCCATTTCCTCCTGTCTTCTTCTATTTTCCATTTCCTCCTGTCTTCTCTCTTTCTCTTCTTGTCTTTTGATTTCCTTGTCAATATATTCTTGCAAGGCAGGTCCCTCCAGACCACAATCTTTTCCAACCTTTACTATATCTTTCAAGGTTGCCATGGTTACTCTTAATGTGCTTTCTCAATAGCAACAGATAAGGTAAATATATATATATATATTATTATTATTGCTTTCTGAATAATATTTAAATATCTATAACATCACTTCAAATTCAATCACTTGATGAATTAATAATGGTAAGATGCAGAATGTTAAGTAATGGAGCAAAAAGAATGTTACAAACAGAAGACAAAGTTACAGCAATCAGAGCCGAAAAGAAGCAAATACAAATGTGGAAAACTAAGGCAGAAATGACATAAATTGAACAATATGGCCCTATAAACAAATAGTACAAGACATGACGATTTTTTTCTTACAACATGAATAACATATATGAAATCAGAGATAGCAAGGTAAGAAAACGATTTTACAAACAAAAATTGAGCAAAACTGAGGAAAATTTTACAAAACTGGAGTACAATTACAAAATAACAGTTAACCAGACATCACTGCTAACGTACATAGGCTATGATTATTTCAGTAGCAGCAGATTCACGCAGCGATGAAATGCCGGCCCCGCTATGTGAAACAATCACCTACCAAACCCTACGGACACGCTTATGATTCCATCGACCAGTCGAAACGGTATAAATGGAAGCATAAGTCCCGCCTACCACCCACAGACTAGATACAACATGACATTGAATACATAAAACATAAAGCTGAAAAATTGGCGGCAATTAAGATACTGTATGTCACAATATGTATGAGTCTGATAAACGTTACTTATCTTATGCCTGGCCCAACATCCTCCTAGTTCCACGGCTGTTCCTAGCAGCACAGATGCGAACAGGAATCAAGACCTCTCACTAGGCCTAGAAGCAGAAAACAGCTGACTCGATTCAAAATCCACTTGATTGCTCGATGTCATAAAAATTCGCCATCTTCGGCAGAAAATAGATGCAAACTTGCGTCTAATGATGCAGCTGTGATAAACTTGATAACTTGCAAACTTTTGGAACTTGCGTAATGAAGAACTGTAGTGTAGGAAATGTTTTCCCGGCCTTCTCATACTCTGGACTTGTTAGCAGATGATAGGTACGCCATTTTGAAAAACTTGATCGAAGTACAACTTTTAAGGCTGGTTGGCTTGTAATAAGGAGAAATGTCCTAATACTGCCGGTTTAAGGCTCCAAATAGTTGCAAATCAACGGCTTGACTTTCCCAAAATGAAACGACCGGCTTGGCTCCCCAAATGTAGCGGGTTCGTTTCAGAGTAGAAGTAGATACTGGACTCTGATGTCCATGGTGTCTAGGGTTATTGAACCACAGTCCATTCAGCAGCGTTCTAAGAAACGTACTTGACAATTGAAACAGTATAAAACTGAATAATGCCTGGTGAACGTTTCACACATGTAGAATTTAATTACAATGACTGGCTCCTTTTTAAATGCATCAATGTACAAGACATAAGCTCTCATCAGCCTGTCTATAAGTAGGTCTAACGTCTTGTAGACTAGTATACAATGTCCGTCATCATGCTGAAATATTTAATATTAACATATACTTTCCTTCCACATTCCTTCAGCTCTGACGTGTCCATATAACATACAATCAGACTAGGTTCTATCTCGTAGACTACCTAGCTGACATACACTTATAAAACCAGTACTTCAAGTACATACCCAGGAGCACAGAATACACAGCATTCTCACAATGGAGACACGGTGACGAGATCCTCAGAACCGTCATAGCCCACCAAACCACGTCCGCTCGGAAAATACCCATACAATCGTGACGTCCTTCCTGTGTTGTCGTAACAAAGATTAATAAATAGGAAATCAGCCCAACAAACAAAGTTTGAGGGCGACCGAAAATGGTGTTATGAAAAGAGTCATAACACTCTTCCAACGCCTCTTTTCAACAGCAATTGTATTCCCTCTGAGTATACAGTATAGCTCAGTGGATATGATAAAAATTCACTATTACTTTCAGTTAATCTGAGCAAAAAGTATGTCTGGACAGCGGAGAATGCTATGGCTTGTGCCTGGGTGAACATGTCTAAGTATACATATAACTTATTACAAATGATAATAAATATATACACATAATGTCATCATCATCCACTCCTTGCTCAATTTGGAGTCTGGGGTTATCTCTGCTATTGGTTCACTGTGAGAACTAGCACGAAACAATCACCAGCGCTTTGCTGTGGGAATTCATGAATATATCATTTTCACATGTTGAGGTTGCTAGCCTTGTAAAGACATGTATAACTATCAGCAAGTTCAAACATGTCGAGTTCAAAGTATAAAATATATGTTACAATTCACCCCAATAATTTTTGGGAACACTATACTTCTTGCTCAGTTGAATAGTCTTGGCAACTTGATGCAGATGCCTCGACCACGCGTCTGGGGTATTATTTCTATTTAGAATCCCTCTGTGACTTGCGAGTAGGTCCTGTAGGAGTCATGTTTCCATATTAAGATTTAGAGTTTCCTTGCTGTAGTGTTTAAAGTTGCTCCAATACGTCCTGTTCTATAAGGTCAGAATCTTTAGTACGAACTGTCAACTTCGACGATTTTGGAATGCAGTATCGTATGTCTAAAATGTGCTACGTTTTATCGCAGCTTTTGGCCCAATCTTCCGCATGGCGCTACTGACAAAACGTCTAATCAGAACGAATGTATCTCCGCTTCCCAAATGCCAGCCTATAGCATTCAAAAGTGCGTGTTATAATAGCTCTCCTCATGGAATTTTCTGCGTGACATAAACTTGCTAAATTCAGCCTCTTTCCATATAAGGAGATGATATTTCCGTCGATTATCGGTCATGTTCGATATTATCACATTTTTAACTCACTTCTTTAAATGTCTCCCAAGATTGAGATTACCTGTACTTATTCTCACAGGTAATTTCGGAGGTCTGAGTACATAGCTTATCAGACACTCCTGATTGCTTGACTTAACGCTGGAGCGATACAAATCCGTTTGCCCATCTAGACATACGTGGTTATGCAACTAAACCCGTACTTCAAGTTCGTCTTACCTGGAGTCAATCTGGTTTTTATCACGTTTAGTGATTCAATTAGTCTTTCGGAATGGTCATTTACGCCTTGACCTGACATGATCGAAGTGTTAAAACGTAAACGGTAACCATTGTACGGATTTATGGGCTGCGAAAATAAGAAATAGAAAATGGGAGAGAGAGAAAAAATGCGAGAAAAAGAACGATTAAATTATGTGACACATGTGTTACTGTGAATTGGAGTATTATATTTATGTGGCTTTTCTGCTTTGTCTAGCTGGGCAAGGGAATGTTTAATGAAATGACTTTGTTAATGTTTGTTATGATTTATGCTGTTATTTCTTGACATGTGCATGTATGAATATTTTTAGCTTCCTTCTCTGCGAGGCACTTCACAGCCCAAAAACAAAGCTCGCGGTGGAGCAACAGAAAGCGCTAGAAGGATAAAGTAAGAACGTGGTTTACGGACTGCACTCTGGTAAGCAGAATGGGGAATAAGTACAACGAATTTATGATGCAGCTTAGAAGAGGCAAAAAAGATGGTGGAAATTCTTGAACGGCACTAACTTGCAAAAATAAAAATACCGGAAATGGCGCTACCAAGTTAGTGAAAAGCTAATTAATGTAAGAAGTATTTAAGGACTGAAAGCACGATTACTTGTTTAATAACAGGCGTTGTGATTACAAATGTGTAGCCAAGGTAGAGGCTATTGAGAAGTAAAAATAAGACAAAAACTAATTTGAGTTTCGAGAAACTATTGTGACCTTTATCATATACAGTTCCGAATAAAATTAAGACATGTAATGTGCCAAATGTTCACACAATAGTTTAGAGTCCAGTGGAAACAAATTATTCAAAATACATCACAGAAATTCATTTCATCTCTTGTTATGACAGATTTATTAGTTTGCAGCAATGTTCCATACAGCACTACAGATAAAATAATGTTGTAACAGTGTCATTCAGCGTGTAAGAAAGTACTGCTGCTACAAATGTTCTCCTCCATCATTTGCTTCACAGTTAAAAGTCCTTCTGCACATGTTTACACTTGCAGGCATATTTACTTGATATTTTCATCTAGCCTACTGAGTTTCTTCGAGGAACAAAAATAACACGATACTGTGAAAAGCCAGCATGAAATCTGGTGCAGAAGAGATGCCGTTAAGACGCGCCAAAAATTATTTCTCTGAGCATATAAATCCCCGACTAGATTATAAAATAATAATAATATGAGTATATTAAACAAAACTTTAATAAAATACAGTAACTCACACATACAACAACGTTCATGGATAGATAAAACACAACAGACTGAGAAATGAATAACTGATTATTACTGCGTTTGTGTGAATTTAAGAATGACATTCTTGCGTTCGCTGCTTGACAGTAATTTGTAACAAGTATTAAAAAAACCTCATTGCTGTTACGCACAGATTCTTGTATTGGCAATGAATAGAGATATATATATAGAAAGATATTTGTTTGTCTGTATGCTTGTGTATATTTGAAAATATTTGTTAATAATATTTTGGGTCTAAGATTAGAACTCTAGTCAAAGGGCGAATACTTATTTTTTGCTTCGAATGAAAGTAAATATGTAGTTGTTGTAGTGGATTTGATGGTATTGTATGATTGTGATATTACCTAGTGTGATGCATGAGGTCAGCTGTGAAGGCTCCTGAGATAAATGTAGCTGTGAATTTACAGAAGGCCCTTCTTGCTACCACTACGACCTCACACATATCTTTTTTTCTACTAATGAATGTGGCTACGTTAACAATCTAGGGTACTGATATGTAATGTGTTGTGGTAGATTACATACACACACACAGATATTTAATAAGTCTAATAATATTAATAAAATGTATAACACACTGAACTAACTCAAGCTGTTTAAAATTTTGATATTAAATTTTCTTTAAGTTTATTTGTTCTGAACCAAGGTTTTATTTTGGTCAGAACATATGAAAGGTTTTGAAATTATGAATGAAATGCATGAATATATGGCATAATAAATGAAAGGTGTGTACATATGTATTTTACAAGACTAGTTAATATTACTACTTTTTATAGTTGTACTTTATCTGGGAGAACGATTAATGGATGTGCTGTTGGGGTGGCCTCATCACTCCCTGTCTATGGCTACTAAACATTGTCCTTTTATTGATGGGATTATAGTTGGTGTGTTAGAAAATAAGTTGGTGAAGGCTCAGTAGACCAGACGCTCACGTATCTTGACTGAGTAGTTCTGGTGCTGGAATCTGGTGGCCCCACCTCTCCGTGCTTGGGGGCAAATTAAGGCTGCTCTGCCAAAATATAAGACTGCACGGGTCCACTCGTGTATTCTTCAACACATCATTTGACACCACTTTGGTGCCAAATAAAAAAACTCACAGTTCTGAAATAAAAGTATTTGGTCATGTGTCAGAACTCTACCTCCTGAGCCACTTCTACACTCAACACTACACAACAACACCACATAGACGGGGTCAGATCTCTCTGACCATACAGCACACCTTACCAAGTTGGTTTCACATAGGATAAGTTCCCCCAGACTACATATTCTGAAATATGTTCATTAGCTTCCTGCCATAGAATAGGATAGGTGATATGTTCCACTGATCTCAACACTTGATCCGCCCTTCATAATCCTTGCTGGAGTTTATGTATTTTGTTTGTCTCTAGACCCTGAACTGGGGCGGGGGGTCTAGAGCGAATCCTTACTTGTTGTAAGGGATAGATTATGATATGGCAGTATCAAATCACTCGAAACATTAAACAATATTAAAATACACAAAGAAATAATTTCAGTCTTACCAGAATTATGAATAGAGAACACAGTATATGCTAGCAAAACTCAGCTGAGCTGCTGGCTCTAGTATGGCGTCCCTCTAAATATTGCAATTAGCTTCTGGGAATCACACCACTGAAGAATTACTGTGTCTACTACTGGACAACTTATGATGAATGGCAAAGATGTGCGTCTGAGCGCCGATATTATGTTTATCTGTGGCCAATCACCGCCTTTTTTCCTTTTCAAATTCAAACCTCCTACCAAAAAGTCAATTCAGTCATACCTCAGTCAAGTATGTATTATTGTCTGTTGGTCCGTCTGTCTCTACTTGCGTTTCACAAAAAAACACACTTGTTTTTTGAACCAACTCTGCCGTCCCCTACACAATTTTGCCTTTTAAGTTATTTTTAGCCACAGCTTCCACTAATTCCCCTTCTCTTTCCTTCCAACTATATTTTAGCACTTGAGTCTCAAGGCCGCAATTTTTTTTGAAAATTAGTGACATTTTTTGTTTCAATGCAGTCGCTCGCTGATATGAACAACACAGTCTTTTGTCAATATCTTCATTATTATCTATCCGTCTGTATAAACGAAAGCATATTATTTCACTGCTCAAGATGGGCCATCCGGCCAGCTAGGTTTTATATTCCTAACATTATTATTAAGAAAAAGTTACTTTTCAAGGTAAGTTGGTTTTTTGAAATATGTTCGAGCATCTTCTATAAGGCGTTTGCCGCTGAATTCAAATAAAGGACAAAATATCGCAAAAGCGTCCAAGAAATGACTGTTGCGTATAATAACTAAGGTCCCTTTTGTCGATTTCTTTACCTTGTGTCAACTTGGGGACGTGAATTTTTTTCCTTTCCCCACCAATTGCGTCTTTTTAGCCTTTCTAGTTTCAAGCACGTGTTCAGTCATATTTTTTCCTTTTGATCTCCGTTCTCATCCCGTCCCAAGGGTAAACGTTTTGCCTTCACGTCTAACAATTTAATTTTCATGGCGGGTAGTGACCCGCGGCGTGGGCGATCATGTCTGCTAGTAGCTTACGCATTAGTTTTATCCCTACATTTTATCTTTGGAGATATTTTAACGTTGTATCACGGTTAATTTCATCACAGTTGTCCCACTTGAATATAGTTCAAAGTTAACTTTAGCGCATGCCCAGACCGGGGGTGTTTTTTAAAAAGGAACTTCCGTCATGTCGAGATGTGATCTGTGTACGGGGCAAGACATGTTCTGATGTCCCCGTGTTTTTCTTTCATCATGGGAAAAACCTTCTTTAATTTGATGGCAGGTCTATTAACATTAGACCCATGTGTTTAATTCTAACGTCTGGAGACTGTTGGAATTGTGGTGTTCTCGAACACAAAGGTAATCGCTCCTCCTGCTTTGTCCTGTAGCCGGTGAAGTTAGACTTTGTTGTTCGACTCTGTTATTAGAAGCACACCAGATATCTCTATACCTGATATATCTATATTTCAGGCTACTTATGCCCACAGAACAGTTATTATTATGTTCCTCGAACTTCGCTATGCCAGCGGAGATGCCTCTACGAAGGTTAGACTTAGAAAATATGTCCACAGAAGGTCAACGTGGACTGGATTCATAACCCGCCATTTCCATGCGGCTTGTATTGAGACTTGCCTATATTTATATGATCCATTTGTATCAGGAAAGAGTTGCTTAACTCGCATATTGCTAATGTTTGAGCTGAACCTGCTGAAACTAACATATCTATGAGATCAGCTTACTTGAATGCACAATTTATTGAGGAACTTTACATTATGCTGATTGATATGCCCTACATTGCTTGTGATTGATTGTCAGTGTCAGCGTACCTATTGTGGCGTCCTAATAAATATATGGAAAACGTCACCAGCTGTTAATTTTTTGCTTCATCGTCGTGAGTCAGTGTGACGTCCATGTAACGAGTATACAGTTGCTCTAGGTGGAACTTTATCCATATCATCCCTCCATACATAATGTCAGCACACCACCCACGCAAACCAGTCCAGAGACACCCTACCTCTTCATCTCCATCACCTCCGACATCTGAGGGCGTCTACCTTGGTTCGGGTGTCCAAGGATAGTGTGAAGAAAAATAATAACAACACAGAATAACACATTATCAATTGCCGAACATTGTCGTAGTCTTTTTCTTGTAATAGCTTCTTGATACCTGTCTGTCAAAGGTTGAATCCCCTTGTTCTGCAGTAGTGGTCCAACAGTGGCCAAAACCTAGAGTATCTAATATGGGTCTTCAAAGGTGTGTACCTTCGCACAAAATTACTATTGGCAGAGTTGTAGATAGAAGGATAATGATACTTCTACCTCGAGAGATTTTCCACAAGATATTTCAGAAGTCAAGAGCAGTGCTGAATCAGTCCGAGCAAATTAACTTTTTATCTGACCCGCTGCCTTTTGTGAAGATCGATAAACATTGTATGATTTAGCTCGTTCAAGCCTCCAACTGATTTAACTCAGCGATATTCCTTTTATTAGCTCGATAAATATACAGCATATATACAGTATATATATATATATATATATATATATATATATATATATATATATATATATATATATATATATATATAGATATATATATATATATATATATATATATATATATATACGTATGCCTTTCTCTCTGTAATTATTAATTCAACTATGAATTTGTCAAAATCAACATATACAAATTTAATTGTCAATTACTTTGAAACAAATGTAAACAAGTATGACTGGTGATTATGAAAAAAACTTATGTTTCTTCACCGAAAAGTTTTTAGGCTTGATGAATTTAGCAAAATAAAGTTCGGTTGTTTTGTTGGCCTGTTAAAATTGGGACTTGCTGAATTGCCGATGCTGCTTTTCCGTAGATTCGTCTCTGTGGGGAGGAGAATGTTTCCAGATCAGTTCAGTAAGTAACCTCTCCGGGTCAAGGCAAGAATTTTCAGGTGTCGATTTCAAGCTTTGAACCACAGTCTAGTAGTCCAGTAAATGGTCTTTCCGGGTCGTACCGCAATTAGTCGGGTCGCCTCATTCTGGTACCACAAACTTTAGAGGGAATAAAAGAACAAATTCCGCTGCTAAATATCTGTTTGCCTGATATTAATCAGGCACCTTTTTCCCGCTATCCCTCAGCCATTTGTTTTCTTAGATTTTTTACTCTCCCAGAGCGCATATCATTTTATCAGGACATGTGATGAAAAATCACCAGTATGTTAGTTAATTTAAGGAAATATTTTTGACTGGACAACGGCAGTGGCTTATGCCTGAAGGTACATATAAAATGTACATACATTCACCAGATCTTAATATACAACTATTCCGAAGTTGATGTAATCATCACTCATTCCATGCTCCATTCGGAATCTGTGGTTATCTCTGCTTTTGGTTCTTCCGTGAGAACTAGCATGAAGCAATCACCAGCGCTTGCTGTGGTGGTTCACGAATGCATCCTTTTCACATGCTGAGGTTGCCAGCCTAGTATGAATCTTTAACACCACTAGCAAGAATGAACAGATCAAATTCACACCATAAAAATATGTTACACTCACCTCAATAACTGAGAAATCTTAGACTTCTTGCTCAGTAGAATAGTCTTGACAACTGTTATGTGTAAATTTCATAACATTGGGTGTCGCTGTTCGACTTCCTGATTGATTTGTTTGGAGACCGTTGTCCTGGTTTCATGAAGTGACGTCATTACGTTTGCTGGCCACCTTTGCAGACGTGAACTTTTGAAGTCTGCTAACCAGTGTTGCCACAGCTGGGTATTTTTTACTAGATCTGGGTTTTTTGGCTTCCGTCTGGGTATCTAGGCATTGTTTTTTCAAATCTGCATTAATCTGGGCATATTTGACAATTGGCATTTACAATGTATGGTTAGGTAGTCGTAGCAGCATGACGAACACACGCCACCTCACTCCTCAGCATGCGTCGAAAGAGTGTTTTCGAAGGTTAACTTAGTTAAAACTAAACAAACCAACAAGCTTTTGTGTGAAACAGTTTCCAATCGAATACTAGCCAAGGAAGCAGTTGCCAAAGCGGGAGTTTGTTATAAGTTTAATCCTAGTAAAAGCGTGGTTGAAGATGTGCGTGAAGGACGTTGTCGGCAGAGAGATGCAAAGATTTTTGTCACAGAAGTTTTATGATCATTAAATTGCCTAAATCCTCTTCTTTTTCTTTCACCCGTATCCTCTATTTTTATTATCACTCTTTACCTTTTTCCTGTATTTTTCGCATCCATTCGTTTGCGAAAAATAATTTTTCCCATTCTCACTTTCGCCAGTTTCGTTTCTCATTTAGAAACGCATTTCATGGCTGATTAAACGAGTAACTTCTTACGTAACGTGTAGTCCCTTGGACCAGACGATTTGGCGTGAGAATGCATTCGGTCAATCGCTGCAGATTGACGAAATAACTGTGAATATTCTCAAGACACAGGGCCGACATATCGTCTGCTTTCTCACCTGTCAAAACGTAGTTTCTCGGTGAGCGCTGAGGTGAGGCGTGAATCCTGACACCTCCCCAACGCAGTATTCAGACATTTGTCTGGTATTTTGCATCTGACACGTAGTTCCCTCGGTAGATTCTCAGTGTCAGGGTGGAGAAGGTGCCATCACACATTCGCTCAGAATGGTCATTTTGGCGGTAGGTGCGAAAACTGCCCCTGAATTGCAGACAAGTTGTCTACATTTTCATCTGACACGTAGCGCTAAGGCCGTTTCTTAGACGGAGGTGTCAGAGGCACAAAGTGGCAGTTTACGACAGCCTCTTGGAGTTGTCGTAAGTGTTAAGACGGAAAGGGTAGGCTATTGCGTAGTTTTCGGAAATAGCGCACATCTTTGTCTGGTAATAGATATTAACCAGAGTTTGAAACTTTCTTTTCATTCTCCAACTTGCAGTAGACAGAATCACTCGTGCTGTGAATGAAGCTTGTATAGTGAAGTCATTAGTTTCTCGTCAAAATTTTGCCGAGCTTTTAATACCTATCTAGTGAATTATCCTAGTCGTTGTGAAACTGTAATTCTGTTTGGAGGTAAAATATCATATATATTATCTAGTTTTTTGTGAAGTGTTTAAAGTGTTAACTCGCTTATTTCATTTTGCTAGTTAGATTTGTGCAGGGAGTTAATATATACTTAAGTCTGTATTATTTTCTAGGGACGTGGTCTCAGTGGAATGCAGAATATATTATATTTCTAGCTTTAAACTCATTGTAGCCAAATAAAGGAATTTAATTTTAACTGCTAATAATCAGACGAGAATAAAACTTTCTAAAACTAACTTTATTAATGAGCTAGATGCTTCATGCGTGGTGATGGAACACGTATGTATTCCTAATTCATGAGGATTGATGATTTTTATATATAACTTATTGCACGGGAAGATTTAAATGATAAGACAAGCTACGCTTGCAGTTTTAAATTATCAGTAATATCCGAGTATAGTATGTATAATTATTTGATATGTGTTCTTTCCATTTATATATAGTGAAACTGTGGTACCCAAACTTTGCCAGCGCTAAGTACGTATGAGTGATATCTGTGAAGAACTAAAACATTTACCTTAGAGTGGCTTGGTGCAGAATCTTTACGAGTACTTTAACGGTTAAATGAGATAACGGGCCTCTTGCGCCTGATTTTGATTCTTCCTGAGAAAAAAAACTTAAGAACAGTGCAGCCTGGTGGCAAGTAAGCTATTACAAACAGTAACGTTTTTTTCGCAATTTTGTCAACTTGTGGTGTGACCAAGAAGGCTACCTTTGATCGAAAGTTACAAACCTGACTTTGTTTTCCTAAGTAGTGGAAACCTCGTGATTCTGACACAGTGAACCCGCTTACACTAATTCTTACCTGAACTGATAAAGTGACACTAACTAAAAATCTGAATAAACTTATCGCCTGAAGAGAACGCTCCCCGGAAAAATTGGATGAAACCAAGATCTGCAGAGCTGGGTATTCGCTTCACCAAACGATAAAAACAGATTGTTTCATAGCGTGCTCCAGACGGTGAACCACGGCAAGTTATAGGGTAAGAAAGTGAGAAATGCACGACAGGGCCCTGATGAAAGAACCGAGTGAAATTAGACGGAGGGATGTTCTTTGTTGATTCACTCACAATTGTAACATTCCTTTATGCAAGGTATTGCTAACTATATATCTATATATTCCCTTATACTAGATCAGAGTATCCAGTCTGTTCATACCTTAAAGGGGAAGAATTTTAGTCTAAATCATATGTATCTGTGACTCTTTGTGCTATCACTTTCTTCTAACGGGACTGTGGGCTATCCATCGAGGGAAGGATCATACCAACGGGTCTATCATTCTGGTAGCATTTCTGATTTTTTTGTTTATGATTTTTGTTTTTTGTATATGCTTGATGTGATTTGATATGTTGTGAGAGAAGTTTAGTCTTGATAAATAAACTACTCATAAACTTTAGTCCAGCGTGTCGGTCAGTTCGTTTTCCCAAACTATTCATATAATCAGTCATAGTTTTTTCCCACGTCTGTACGTCTAACTGTCGTCTTATGTGTGTATGTATGTGAGTGGATATATATATTTTATATATATGTGGGGTAGACTGTCTGACTCAATCTAAATCTGTCGTAGAATGTCACGTGGGTCTTTATATCATTAAATTGCCTACATCTTCTTCCTATTCTCTCACCCAAATCCTTTCATTTTATTATCTTTCCTTACTTGTTTTTCCTGTATTTTTCGCATCACTCGTTTGCGAAAAATATTTTCTTCAGTATTCTAAAACTTTACCTGTTTCTTTCTCAAAACTGAGAATCGCGCTAGGACGACATTACGTAGATGTCAGGGCTGCAGGGCGTCAGAAGGCGTGATAAGTCGGTTCGCTGAACATAGGACGTAGACAATCGTCTACATTCTCACCGAGCGCGCGAGCTTCTTCTCGGCATAAGTCCCGGTGAGGTGTGATACTTTACATCTGCACCGGTCAGTATTCAGACATTTGTCTGAAAAATCCCAAACTGACACGGCGCTCACTGTGGGCCATGGTCAGCTGTAGTGTGAAAACTGCCCCGCATTGGAGACAGGTTGTCTGAGATTTCGCAACTGACACGCAGAAAGTGGCAGTTTACGACAGCCTCTTCTAGTTATGTAGTTGTTATGAGAAAGGGGAGATTATTTCGTTTTTGCGAAATAAACGTTCATCTCTTTGTCTGGGTTTTCATATATACTAGAATGAGCTAGATTTCATTATCACTCAGTAACTTCGCAGTCAAGACTAGAACAAGCCTCGTTCGATTTCTAAAAATCTCTGTTAAAAGAGATGGCCTTTAGTTTGATCGAAGTGGTTTAGTTCTTAGGAATTCTGTGTTTGAGGTATCATATATTATTATCTAGTATATCTAGTATTTTGTGAAGTGTTTAAAAGTGCTAAATCGCTATTTATTTCTCTAGGTAGATCTGGTGCAGAGCGAATAATTTATAAGTCTGTATTAATTTCTAGTGACGTGTCTCAGTGGAAAGCAGGATAAATTATATTTCCAGCTTAAATTCAGTCGGCTATTACTAAATTTAATTTAACTGCTAAATAATCAGACGAGAACATAATTTTCAAACTAACTTATAACTGCTAGACTAGATGTCTCATGAGTCGTGACGAGAATATATTTATATATATCTCTAATTCATTATGATTAATTTATGACTATAACTTATTTCACGGGAGGTGTTAAATGATAAGTTAAGGTTTACGCCCGCAGTTAAAATATAAGTATACCCTTAAACATAGGATGTATAAATATTTTATATACTGTATATGTTTCTTTATACAAAGATTTCTGTGGTAACCTAACTATACCAGCGTTACGTACTGATGAACCTATCCTGTGAAGACTAAAAAGAACTTTTCCCTTAAAGACTTGGTCGTAAGCTTTTCAAGAACTTTAACGTGAACTGAAATAACGGGCCCAGTGTGCCTGAATTAGTCCTTCCAGAAACGATATTCTAAAGTACAGCCCTTGTGGCAAGTAACATTATTCATAGCATTAAACTTTCCGACATCTTTTTGACCAAATGTGTGGTGTACCCTGATTATCTGTTGAGAGAAGCTGTCCACCGGTCATTTTCCTAAATTTAGGGAAACCTCGTGTTCTGACATTGTGTGCTCGCTTAACCCTAATTCTTACTTCGTGAGTCAAGATACACTAACTTTAGTCTGAAATAGCTGACGCCTGAAGCTGATGCTCCCCGGAGAAATTTCTGAGAAAAACCAAAACCAGCAAACCACTCTGTAGAGCTGGGATCCGCTTCAGTGAACGACAGAACAGACAAAGGGTGTGAATGTTACCAAGGTTGCGCCAGACGACAAGCTACATCACGTATGTAATTAGTACAGGGGCCTGATGAAAGAACCGAGTGAAAGTAGACGGTGTGAGGTATGTGAATTTCACCCATGTTTGTAATTCCATTTATGAAACTTGTTGTCAATGCAAGAATATTTTTTTGACTTCCCTCAGGTTAAAACCCACTACATCTAAGTCGGTTCCTATTTGTTTACGAGGAAAGAAAGAAAAATTATTAGACAAACTCATAACTGTATCATTGAATCTCCTGGCTTTCACTTTACTCATAACGGGACTGTGGGCTTACTTGAGGGGATGAGATCATATTGGGGTCTATCATTTCTTGTAGCAATTTCATTGATTATTGTTTTGACACGTGTATATGTTTTATTTTCTTTTCTTGATGAATTTTATGTGTTGTATCAAAAATCTACGACAAATGGGGTCTCGTCTATCGGGATTTTGAACTTTGAATAGGAAAACGAGAAGTCAAATATGAGCTCGTCTTTAAGATTCTTTATTCTGATATAGAGTAAGAGTGTGATGTCTTGTGAGTTTTGTATCTTTTAAAAATAATTATCCCTTAGACATAACGATTTGTTTATGGGCGTGCTGACCACACGGCTAATAATTGTTTTTCCACAGCATTATTGAGCATTATACATTTGGTTTACAGGATGATTTTGTCGGAATATATGTTAATTACTGATTTTGTAATACTAAACGCTGGTAAAGTTTTGTGAGTGTATAACATTCACAGGGTTCTGAAGAGGTAGGTGTTTGAGCTAAGCTAAGGACGGCGATCAGACTATACGTCCTGTAATTGCCTCCCTTACCCTAACTATCTTCAGGGGTGAACTTATAGTGGATTAAAAAAAATTAAGGGATTTTTTTTCTCCTTAAAATTTTTGGCAATAATTATTTTGTTTCCACTGTAGCAACTTATTTTTCAGTGAGTAATCTTAACTACCATTTATTTGGCGTAGTCGTCTGCATTAGGTGCTTAAATGCCGATTAATAGCAGCGATAGTTAGACACTATATTTTTGGAGGAGGTATCCCAGGTTATAAGTATATCATCTATTGTTTTGGTATTTTCTCCTAAGTGGTAGGAACCAGTGTATCGTTTTCTTATTTCTTTCTGGACTAAGTCTCAGCCACTGACTTATTATGGCAGAAAGGGCAAAGCTGAGACAACTTCTCAGGGATGAGGCAAGAGAAGAAGGTTTGGACGGAGAAGAAGCGAAAGCTTTTGTCAGAGACGAACTTGAGAGATATGACGCGGAGAGGAAAGAAGAAGAAGCTAGGAGGAAAGAAGAAGAAGCTAGGAGGAAGGAAGAAGCAGACCGTCTATTACAGCAGAAGAAGATTGAGGAAGAAATGGAAATCCGAAGGATGCAGCATGAGGAAAAAGAGAAGGAGAGACAGCATGAGAAGGAGAGAGAGGAGAGGGAGGAAAGAGAGAAAAAAAGACAGCATGAGTTAGCTCTTAAAGCTCTAGAATTCCAAAGTCGTGGTGCTGCCTCTACCTCCAGCAATGGAGCGTCTTCTCCTCATTCTTCCTTAACTCTTAGTATACGAGCTGCCTTTCATGACTACCATTACAGATTTTGCAATAAATAATTTATTTATAAAGATAACATAAGTGTTATATATCAAAATGTGAAGAAATGAAACCCCTACATCATGCACGTAACTAAATTGATCAGTGGTTTGAAACATGCATTCAGCTATAAATTCTCGCTATTGACGGGGATCGATCATCGGCCTCTCTAGAAGGCCGCTCGTATACTAAGAGTTAACTGACCCTTCTAACACTCAATCTCTTCAACTCAACGCTATGTCTTTCACTCTTGAGTCTTTCCCTTGTCCTAATGAGAACATTGACACATGGTTGGAAAAATTTGAGAAAATTGCAACTCTGTACGGTTTAGAGAGGTCGCGTTGGTGTATGAAACTTTCCCAGGCCCTTAAAGGTTCTGCTTACGATGTTTATTCTAAACTGGAAAGTGGCCAACAAGACAACTATGACTTGTTGAAGAAAGCTTTGCTTGAGCGCTTTGAAATGAATGCGCGAAAGTTTCTGCAACTGTTTCGCAACAGCAGGAAGGAGAGCTCTGAAACTTTTCAGCAGTTCTCATCTCGCCTAAAGGGATATCTGACAAAGTGCCTTGAGCTTTCACAGCTCCCCTCTACCTATGAAGGTCTGGAGGAGTTTGTTTTAACAAAACAAATAAAGAACACTTTGTCTGCTGATACCCGGAGATTTCTAGCTGAGCAGGAGGCAGAAAAGCTTGAAGACATCTTAGAAAAGTCTGAGCGCTATCAAAAAGCGCTAGCCGAACTTCCGGCCTCAAAACGTAAACCGACAGAAGAGCATTTTCGGAAAAATAATCTAGACAAATCTTCTCATATTCCTCATGTTTCTAACCAAAATAACCACAGAGAAACTGGACCTCAAAACCCCCCTCCTGAAAAATCCAAGTTCTACAAAAACAAGTACCCCAACCACAGTAAACAGTTTGATCAACCCGGCCGCCCTTCATGGCAGCGTGGCCAGAAAGGTCAAGGTGACAAAGGGAAAACCCCTGAGAACGGGACTAATGATCAGAGTGAGCACACCGAGCCTAAACGCATCGGATGCATACTAACAGTCTCGCAAGGCGGAATTATTGACAGTGATTCCCAACCTGTTGGGGATACACCCTCAACGCGAGGTACTGTTACATTGAACGGTTCTCAAACTTCTTGTTTATTTGACACGGGGCTTTCGCATGATTGCATTGTTGCCAGAAACCTGGTTAAACCCGGTCAAGAGACAGGAGAAACCGTCCAACTTTGTGGAGTTCGTAAGAGTGATGCACCTACAGCGCTTCCCATCGCACTGGTGGAGATCCAATCTGAGTTTGTCAGAGGTGTGATCAAAGCGGCTGTTATGGATGATCCCATCTACCCAGTCATACTTGGCGGGAGATACGTGTGTATTGGGAAACCGGAAGAGCCGATTGTGGCAGCAGTAACTACAAGAGGGCAAACCAAGAAGGAACGGGAGCCTGCGCCTAATTTGTTACCCATGGAACTTAAAGAAGCGCAACAAAAGGACCCTACTTTGGCACCCTGCTTTAGGAAACTGCCCATGGCTAAGGAACCCAGACAGCACGGGGACATTTTTTCTAAGGATGGCGTACTTTATCGCAGAACGGGCAAGCCTGACCAAGGTTACAACCAGCTCCTAGTACCGAAACAGTACAGAAGCCAAATTCTAGAAATGGGGCCCGCTCTTCCCTTTAGCGGACATATGGGACAGAACGCCACAAACCAACGGATAACCACTCATTATTGGTGGCCAGGAGTAAATACTGAGATTATCAGATATGTCAAATCCTGTGCCCAGTGCCAACGTGTGCCACCCAAGCAACGGGCATACCCAGTCTCTTTGGGTGAAATGCCAATAGTGGGAACACCATTCGAACGGGTTGTGATCGACATTTTAGGACCCTTAGAAAGGACTAAAAGAAGGAACAGGTTTATCCTGACCTTAATCGATACATGCACTTTATGGGCAGAAGCTATCCCGCTAACATGCGCAGATGCCAAGCATGTCGCAGAAGCCCTCGTGCAGATTTTCACTCGGTTGGGATTCCCTCAACAAGTGTTGACGGATAACGGATCTCCATACCGAAACCTGTTGATGGATGAGATCGTGAAGATCTTGAGGACCCAACACATCTACACAAAGCCTTATACTCCGGCCGAAAATGGGCTCGTGGAACGTGTTAATGGAAACCTCAACATGATGTTAAGTAAACTGGCACAAGTGAAACCTGAAGATTGGGATCTTTGTATTCCTGCAGCTTTATTTGGCTACAGAGAATCTCCTCATACTTCCACAGGATTTCCGCCAGCTACGCTTTTATTCGGCAGACCCATTAAGGGCCCGCTTGAAGCCTTACTTTGGTCGCTGACAGACCAGAAGGCTGATGAGACAGTTGTCTCAGCCAGTAAATACGTATCGGATTTAAAGGATAGGTTGAAACTAGGATGGGATCTAGCAACGACAAACTTTAAGCGAGCACGCACAAAGCACGCTAACCGATACAGGAAAGTCGCGAAAGAGAGAACTGGAAGCAGGAGAGAAAGTTTTGGTGTTACTCCCTACCGGAAACAACCAACTGAAGATCGGATGGCAAGGGCCGTTTACGGTCCAGCAAAAAGATTTCTAAGGCTAACTACCAGATCTCTATTCAAGGAAAGGAAAAGGTTTTCCACTTAAATCTGCTAAAGAAATTCGTGGAAAGACCAGTGACGACCTCCGACCATCTCCTGACGATCGCCAAAACTGACGAAGATGACGATAGTGGCAGGGATATTCCACTGCAATCACACGAAATCTTTCAAAAATGTCAGAAGCGGCGACGCTCTTTCAAGCGCGCATGGGAGACATTCCAGAGAAAGGAAACTTTTGGGAGGAGACTTGAATAGGAATTGGAGAGAGATGGAGGGGGGAGATGAGAGGGAAGAAGACAGACACCCTGAAGCTACGGATATAGGAAATTTAATTCCATAACGTAGACATGGAGTGATTCCATATCTTAAAGGGGGGGACGTTCTGTCACATAAGGTTTATGATCATTAAATTGCCTAAATCCTCTTCTTTTTCTTTCACCCGTATCCTCTATTTTTATTATCACTCTTTACCTTTTTCCTGTATTTTTCGCATCCATTCGTTTGCGAAAAATAATTTTTCCCATTCTCACTTTCGCCAGTTTCGTTTCTCATTTAGAAACGCATTTCATGGCTGATTAAACGAGTAACTTCTTACGTAACGTGTAGTCCCTTGGACCAGACGATTTGGCGTGAGAATGCATTCGGTCAATCGCTGCAGATTGACGAAATAACTGTGAATATTTGGCTATCTCAAGACACAGGGCCGACATATCGTCTGCTTTCTCACCTGTCAAAACGTAGTTTCTCGGTGAGCGCTGAGGTGAGGCGTGAATCCTGACACCTCCCCAGCGCAGTATTCAGACATTTGTCTGGTATTTTGCATCTGACTCGTAGTTCCCTCGGTAGATTCTCAGTGTCAGGGTGGAGAAGGTGCCATCACACATTCGCTCAGAATGGTCATTTTGGCGGTAGGTGCGAAAACTGCCCCTGCATTGCAGACAAGTTGTCTACATTTTCATCTGACACGTAGCGCTAAGGCCGTTTCTTAGACGGAGGTGTCAGAGGCGCAAAGTGGCAGTTTACGACAGCCTCTTGGAGTTACTGTAAGTGTTAAGACGGAAAGGGGAGGCTATTGCGTAGTTTTTGGAAATAGCGCACATCTTTGTCTGGTAATAGATATTAACCAGAGTTTGAAACTTTCTTTTCATTCTCCAACTTGCAGTAGACAGAATCACTCGTGCTGTGAATGAAGCTTGTATAGCGAAGTCATTAGTTTCTCGTCAAAATTTTGCCGAGCTTCTAAATACCTATCTAGTGAATTATCCTAGTCGTTGTGAAACTGTAATTCTGTTTGGAGGTAAAATATCATATATAATATCTAGTATTTTGTGAAGTGTTTAAAGTGTTAACTCGCTTATTTCATTTTGCTAGTTAGATTTGTGCAGGGAGTTAATATATACTTAAGTCTGTATTATTTTCTAGGGACGTGGTCTCAGTGGAATGCAGAATATATTATATTTCTAGCTTTAAACTCATTGTAGCCAAATAAAGGAATTTAATTTAACTGCTAATAATCAGACGAGATTAAACTTTCTAAACTAACTTTATTAATGCTAGATGCTTCATGCGTGGTGACGGAACACGTATGTATTCCTAATTCATGAGGATTGATGATTTTTAAATATAACTTATTGCACGGGAAGATTTAAATGATAAGACAAGCTACGCTTGCAGTTTAAATTATCAGTTATATTATGTATAATTATTTGATATGTGTTCTTTCCATTTTTATATAGTGAAACTGTGGTACCCAAACTTTGCCAGCGCTAAGTACGTATGAGTGATATCTGTGAAGAAATAAAACATTTACCTTAGAGTGGCTTGGTGCAGAATCTTTACGAGTACTTTAACGGTTAAATGAGATAACGGGCCTCTTGCGCCTGATTTTGATTCTTCCTGAGAAAAAAAACTTAAGAACAGTGCAGCCTGGTGGCAAGTAAACTATTACAAACAGTAACGTTTTTTTTTCGCAATTTTGTCAACTTGTGGTGTGACCAAGAAGGCTACCTTTGATCGAAAGTTACAAACCTGACTTTGTTTTCCTAAGCAGTGGAAACCTCGTGATTCTGACACAGTGAACCCGCTTACACTAATTCTTACCTGAACTGATAAAGTGATACTAACTAAAAATCTGAATAAACTTATCGCCTGAAGAGAACGCTCCCCGGACAAATTGGATGAAACCAAGATCTGCAGAGCTGATTATTCGCTTCACCAAACGATAAAAACAGATTGTGTCATAGCGTGCGCCAGACGGTGAACAACGGCAAGTTATAGGGTAAAAAAGTGAGAAATGCACGACAGGGCCCTGATGAAGAAACCGAGTGAAATTAGACGGAGGGATGTTCTTTGTTGATTCACTCACAATTGTAACATTCCTTTATGCAAGGTATTGCTAACTATATATCTATATATTCCCTTATACTAGATCAGATGTGTGTATGTATGTGAGTGGATATATATATATATATATATATATATATATATATATATATATATATATATATATATATATATATATAATATATGTGGGGTAGACTGTCTGACTCAATCTTAATCTGTCGTAGAAGATAGGTGAAAGAGAGAAGATTTTCTTGATTTCAGAGACAGCCTCTACCACATTTCTACCATCTCACTCGTGGCAATCTATTGCTATTACTACTTCTCACTGTGACTATCACTCATTCTAATCTATTCAGAAGGGACCAACCCAAGTCTTAATTCTCCTATCAAAAATCTACGACAATTTTGGAACTCCACAATCAAGATTCCACATTGTCAATTCGTGCCAATGTGAACTTGACGAAGGAGAAGTAGTCGACATGGATGCCGAGTCGCTGACAAGTGACAAAATTTCAACAGTAACAAGTTACAACTAATATTTTATATTTGATTTGAGGAACAACTTTGTTAATGTAACTGCTGTCAGTATGTTACTGTTAAAATATCGCATTTTCAAGAGTTCATATATTGGGGTGTTAATAAAATCCTTTTTATATAATTGTGAATTTTTGGTATTAAATAATAAAATAAAAATGAAGAAATAAATACAAATTGGTAGCACACAGCTTATTTGTGCTAAAGTTGCACTAAAAGATTGTGTAAGCATCGTCTATCCCGTGTATTTGAGGCATAAAATAATATGGGTATTTCTAGGTGCCTTGAGAATTAATTCATATTTTGCATAGTACGGCTCTCTGGGCGGGCTATGAACGGGACCTACTCTGTGTCTGTGTCTACAGAGTAAGAAGAATCAGTGCCACATCACATAAAATAATATAAGCCATATATTACAACTAGAGCCCATGGGAGAGACCGTAACAATGGGGGTCAAGCCTAAGGATCTTGCATCTACGTTGTCGTCTGATGTGAAGAAAATGTATTTTTATTGAAGCCTGTTCAAAACAAAATGTCGACCGGCTGTAAACTACAACTTCGAAGAAGTAGGACAAGTTTGCAGAAGAAGCCGGCAGAGCACGATTGACTCTGACAGTATCTGCTTAACATAAGCCCATCCGTAACAATGGGGGCCAAGGCCGAAGGATGGTGAGTATCCAGTGTAAAGAAATAATTATTTCAAGGCGGCATTTTTCCAGTACGTGAAAATTTGCAAGATGGCGACATGCATCGTCTGCCGATTGATGTGAAGAAGTGAAGGAACATTTTTGCAAGTCATTATCAACTTCAAATCAAAGTTGAAGTTTTTTCTTCAGGAAAATGACTTTCCTGTACTATACGAAGTTCCAGTTACCATTTTGATGCCGAAGATGGCGAATTTTTTAGGAGAATCTTGGACCAAAGCGGTGTCCTTTGATGTCAGCTGTTACAAGTGCTAGGCCTAACTTGGTCTATGCTGAAAGTTTTCAACGTTCCTTGCTTGGAGTGAAGTGGAATCTAGAAGGAAACTGTACTGGCATAACAGATAAGTGTATTTTCGGTTACATACAGCTTGTGTTCCGATGAGAACTGTTTGCCATAATTTTTTTTTCACCTTATATGTATTTTCGTATCTACATATGGTGTGCTTAGTGGGTCGGTTGGAAGGGAACTGTGAATCTATTATATCGCTCTGGCTGGTCGTAAATTCATGGTCTGTCTTTAGTTATTGCATCTGTGTAGTCCAAATTGAGGGGCCGGCGAACATTGCTGTGAGGGATACTGCCTCAATTGAAGTATACAGATCCATCATTTGTCTAGTTGTGCAGTCCTGTTAATTGGCAAGTTTGTTTTTGTAGTTAAGTTACTTGTAATTTTGTTTTATTCAGTTATTTTTACATTATTGTTTGTAAAATTGTTGATCTTACCTTTCTTTCCCTTAGTTATTAGATGTCATGCATGTTGTGAACTTGTGATTGTCTCGTCATATGTGCGATAAAGCTACCTTTTATTTATTTGTTCTACAGTTCATACAATTTTTCTTGGTTGACTATTTGAATTTTCTTACTTTAGCTCTTAACGCTGTATCCAGTCATCTTGTTTGTATCTCTGTGGTTTTTTTTGCTCCATATATAACATCTACTATAATATATGTCATGGCATATAGAGAGTGATTTTAGAGTGGTGAAATAATTATTGAAGATATTGCTCACACGGTGTTGATACTATGGTTGAATTATTAGTGGACCATCTATGTTCACATTTGTGGTGAAGTATATGTCTGCCATTGAGTATTTTCTCAGGCAGGGAAAGAAGTCTGGTTTCCAGGGACCAGCTCTTCATAGTTTTATTATGGAGAGTTTGGAGAAGGTGGAGAATGAAGGAAGTGATGAGTTTACTATGGACGGAGAATGGTATTGGAGAGAAAATGAGTTATTGCAGGTCATTGAGGACAGGGAGAGATTAATTGATGATTTAAACGAAGAGGTGGGGACTTTAAAATTGCAGGCAGAAGTGGATAGATCAAACTTTAGATCATTGAAAGTGGATTTTACAAATTGTAAGGAGTCATTAGAGACTTCCTTGAGGAAAAATAAAGATTTTGACTCTGAGGTTCAGGAACTGCAAGATAACATTGCAGCATGTCAGAGTAAACTTTCCAAAAACAGTGATGATTTTTCTGATAAAATTACTTGTATTAAAGCAAATTTTTATGAAGCAAAAGATGCTTTTGAAGCCTGAATTCAAGCACAAGTTGCTCAAATTAAGGGTCTTGAGGTTCAAGTGCCCGATTACAGCCACATATGGAGGAGGCTATTATAAAAATGTTGAAGAAATTGGCGAGGAAAAAGAGAGCCATATGGGAGGTGAAGTTGGAGAGTAAAGTGGCAGCACTTGATATTGAGAATCAAAAACTAAAATGCCTTCAGGGTCAACAAAAAAGTTTGACCCAAGATAAGGTGACTAACTTTGAGAAATTGCTCATTGAGGAGAAGAGTATGTATTTAAAGCTTGACAAGGTTAAGAAGAGGCAGAGTAAAGAAATTGCACTCAAAGATTTAGAAATTGCTAAAGCTAGAAAGAGAGTGGATGGTTTACTTGATGTTGTGATAAACAACAATTTATTGTCAAACACTAGTTATGTGAAAACTAGTGTACAAAATGTCAAGGCCACTAAGGGTGATAAAATCAGGTCATCACATCCTAAAAGAGTGAAGAGATCATGTCGAGGCAGGTACAACTTCCCTTGAAATCACTCTAATACCAGTGATTCTGGTCACTTTAATACTGCCTCTTCTGGGAGTAAGTCTTGGCGACATGCCAGCAGCAGTGAAAACATTATGAAAAACGATTTAACAAATCTTCCTATGCCCACAGGGAATAATGTATCCCTTAAACAACAGAATCAGGTTGCATCTGGGCCTGAGAAGCCTAACATCATTGCTAAAAATATTACACACGTGCAGAACCTGAGTCGTAAAAGGACGGACCAGGGTGTTCAATGGGATCCTAGCGTGACTGATGTTGTTCAGATTGGTTCAATTTATTTTGATAAGGATCGCTATACACAGCTTTGTCGTCAAGAGACAGTCAATGCTGATGGGGGTACTGTTCGGCATCCTCTGTGTAAACAGCATGGTTACAGTGCCTCTGATCTTAAGAGTATGGATAATGATGTAAAAGGTGACACAAAGTTTGCTGCTAGTGGTCATAATGGTACTCTTAATGCTGATGATACAGATGTTAAACACTTACATAGTTTTACTAATACCAGTGCATCTAGAAAAAAATACATAACTATGCCTGTCAGATTGTCTGCTTTGACATGCTCTAAACCTGTAGGTTTGAATAGAAATGTATGTCATACTCAGTCTAGCCAGTATGATCCACCCTACAATAAAGATATGAAATCAAAGAGAAATAAACATGTCCAAGGATCTCATGTGACTAGAGGTGCTTACTCACACACCTTGCTAGTGCGAAATTTGCCACCAGATACTACATGGCAGGCACTAGGTGATTTTTTTCAATTCACCGCGGACGTAACATTTGTACGTCTTTTACCTATCAATAATTTATACTAATTATCCTTTTTACAGGTTTGCAGTCTTTTAAATCTAGTCAACTTCTATAGGAAATTTCTACCTCATTTTCAGACATGACTTCCGTTTTTTCTTCGTTGGTGAAGAAAGATTCTCCAAACAATCATTTGGACTCATGTTTGTGATGTGGCCTTAAAAACACTTAAATGTTCGTTTTCTAAAATGCCTATTTTGAGATTGCCTGACGCTACTCTACCTTTTACCCTCAGAGTCGATGCGTCCAATACAGCGATGGTGGGAACATTGATGCAGGAATTTGAAGGCTGCATGCATCCAACGCTGTATTTCAGCAGAAAGTTAACACCCACGGAGCAACGTTATCCTATCGTCGAAATGAAACTCCTTGCCGTTGTATTCTGCTTCTCCAAATTGCAGCGTTATCTTCTGGGAGCTCGATTTACCTTGAAGACTGATCAACGTGCATTAACATATCTCAAGACAGCTCGATTCAAGAACGAAAGAGCCGCTCGAGCGTCGTTGGCTCTTCAACCTTACGAATATCAAATCAGAGCAATCAAGGGCAGCCAAAATGTCGTCGCCGGCGTATTGTTGAGATGCGTGAAGCATCCTATGTCACCTGTGAACACTACAGAGACAGATGTTTCACCAGTTCACATGTAATCTACAGACATACTTCATAATGACCTAATCAAGAAAAGATTCAACGTATAACGACTTGGTCATATGAATCTATACGTTGCCACAACAGTGAGTATAATTTAAAAGCTTCTCTGACATTGAGTACGATAATTATGCGGTGAATGAAGCTACAGAATTACATCATCAAGTGCAGAAACATTGCTGAGACGGAAAAGCGGTTTCCGCAGCAACAGGATGATGCTGATTTTCTGGATGTTCAAAATGGACTAATACCTCATTGAACTCAGCATATTATGTCTAGTATGATGGTTAAAGGACATTACGTAAATTCCACATGCATACTGAAAAACAGAACTTTGAGAAAAGACTACAACTGATCTTCGTTCCAGAAATTTGTGTAGGACTATATGGTATTTTTTCCAATAAATTGACGAACAGAGCTAGATAAAGGGAAATAACTACAAAATGACTATCGCGAATACAACAAGAGGAAACAACAATGAAATTGCTTCTCGGATTTGACTCGATTGAAAATTACTGTAATAATAAACATTTGAATTCATCACAATAACATATCACATGGTGGACAATCATGGACATTCGCAATAATGTATTTCTACATACATCGGTGAACTTGATATTAACAGTTCTTCATGCAAAATGACTTTGGATCAATGAATTGAACTTTGATTATATGACATTAATTATGGATTAACGTAAAGTTCTAGAAAGTGTTGAGTTTTTTTAGCACACTTGTGTCACACTCACATTCGATTTTAGTACATTAATGAGCTAATACGCCATACTATGATTTATTTTCACAACACATGAGAATATAATCTTTATTGCTTACATTTATATGTTGCATTCAGGACATAGACTATTGAAATACATAAAATAATTTTTCATGTGACATCATGTCGCAGTCACCCATTATTGATTGGTTTGTCTGCCTCATATCAGCTAATGTCTCTACTACTTGATTTTAATGCTTTGCATTATGAGACTAAGTTGCTAATGTTATTTGACTTGACATCAGGTGTTTGGACAGTGTGCGATGTGTTAGTGCCTGGACTGATATATTAATTTCATTTTTACATGTTGGTTGATTTTACTATAGTGACCTCACACTAGTGTCAAATGATTTGTATTCTTATAGGTAATGGTGTTGGTAATCTTATTGCTTAATTTCACACAGTCTGTGTTTATTTGCCTACTGTGAAGCACAAACCTAGGTGCTGTATGATTCATACCAACTGTGAAATTTGATGTTACCATCTTTTCATTCCAATGATGTTTTAAACTCACGCCACGTAAATAACGAAAACTCCGTTTTCATTATTTAACGGGGGCAGGGGGGGGGGGAAGAGTAAATGTTATGTGTAAATTTCATAACATTGGTTGTCGCTGTTCGACTACCTGATTGATTTGTTTGGAGACCGTTGTCCTGGTTTCAGGAAGTGACGTCATTACGTTTGCTGGCCACCTTTGCAGACGTGAACTTTTGAAGTCTGCTAACTAAAGCGTGCCTTGCGAAATGATTCTGTGTGTGGCATCTCAAGGGGTTTGACGCTTGTGTATTTGCTCTTGAGAGATATATGATTTTCCTCAATCTTCATTACATTGTACCATCACTAGCTTACCCATAAACCTCCGTGTGGTATGTCTAGTTATTTTATGAACGATCTGAAGAGGATGCTGTGAAGTACGTGAGTTACTTATTCATAAATAAACTGTGTGAAAATGTCTTCGATATGTTTCTTAGCACGGGACTGTACTACGACGTTATAGACCGTCATATTGATGTCTTTTATGCATGAACATATTCTCTCTGAATTATATTGGAGCTGTCAAGATGTTAAATAAAGTATTATGTGAATTGTCCAACCTGGCCTTGAGAAGTAATTCATATTTTGCAAAGTACGGCTCTCTGGGCGGGCTATGAACGGGACCTACTCTAACTGTGTCTGTGTCTACAGAGTAAGAAGAATCAGTGCCACATCACATAAAATAATATAAGCCATATATTACAACTAGAGCCCATGGGAGAGACCGTAACAGAAACCTAACACAGATGCCTCGAACACACGTCTGGGGTATTATTTCTATTACAGAATCCCTCTGTGACTTGTGAGTGGTTCTGTAGAATTCTGGGTTCCGTATTAATGTTGGCGAATTTTCTAATGATGTCCAGAGATGCTCTTAATACTTTTTGTCCGGTCTTATAAATTGGGAATCGAACTCTATTCTTTTCTGTAGCAAGGTCCGAGCTGTCTACGTTGACGTTTTCAGGAATGCAGTGCCGTATGTCAAACTTTTTCTACG
Source organism: Oreohelix idahoensis (assembly GCA_024509875.1). Classification (NCBI taxonomy): domain Eukaryota; kingdom Metazoa; phylum Mollusca; class Gastropoda; order Stylommatophora; family Oreohelicidae; genus Oreohelix; species Oreohelix idahoensis. Next base: position 447,604 of record JAMPIV010014039.1, on the reverse strand, counting down.
TTTCATCGTATGTTCCCTGCCCACGCTTCCACCTGGCGTTTTCTGACAAACTCCCAATCAGCGTGGTTGTTTATTGGCGCCTCAAATGCCAGCCAATACATTCAAAGTTCATGTTATGAAAACTTTTCCCCATGTAGTATTCTGTATGACTCATGCGTTTGAAAATTTCAAACAGTCATCCTCCGTATATGGAGTTGCTACATCCGACAAATGTTGTCAAAGTCTACTCATATCACACTTCCTGCTCGCTCTTCCAAATGTCTTCCAAGATTGCGTTTATCTATAATCACCTAACCCTGCTGTCGAGTTGGAAGTAATTATGCAATCTTAAGCAAACACTTTATGCTCGCATTTACCTGCAGTCAATGTGGTATTAACACGTTTTAGGGATTCAATAAATCTCTCAGGGAAGGGCGATATGCTTGTCGGGCCCTGTCATGCATCGAAGCGTGAGACGTGAACAATGACAGTAGGGAAAATAATGTGCTAACAATTGAATAATGCGCATAATTCAGTACGCACAACAAACGTAGTTCAATACTGCCGGAGAACGAACGAACAAACGAAATCTTTATTTCATCAGGGTAAAGAAATAGGCATAATTGTCTTGTTACATTTCTGCCCTGCAATACAATTTTCAACGTTTTACAAATTAAAATATTAACAACTTCAGACAGGATTAATTAATATTATCATCACAATCAGAAACTGAGCATACACATTTACTCATAGTCATTCACGCACATAGAGAGAGGGATAGAGAGAGAGAGAGAGAGAGAGAGAGAGAGAGAGAGAGAGAGAGAGAGAGAGAGAGAGAGAGGTCAAGCAATAAAGCTACTTAATATTAAAAATTCAATTTAAAATTGAAAATATTACAATGACAGTTAAATGCTCATGGAAACGTTGAAATAACTGAAAAAGAATTGTCGTTAAATGTGTGTACAAGATGTCATGACATATGAATACAGATGTCTTTTGAATGAGATGTAATTATCAGTTTTGACAGATTTGGGTAGGGAATTCCATGCTAAAGCACCTGCATAACTAAAACAACTTCGGAAGAGGTCAGTTCGAGGGTTTGCAAGGTCCAAAAGTAGGTCCCCACGTATAAAATATGAGCAGTATTTATAGCGAAAGAACATTTGCAAGAATGAAGGCGTTCTGCCGTGTAAAATTTGATGCACAAACAGGAGATCTTGGAAGAAGAAGAATTTTTTAAGAGGAAGAACATTCAGCTGTGAAAATAGCTGAGCACTGGGAATGTTATCATCCAGGCAAACAAGTCGTAGCGCCCTTTTATGTAGGGATTCCGTGGCCGTTTGACCGACCACTTGAGCATTTATTCGTGCTAGAGTCTAGTCATAATAATTAAATATAAAACTACCATTCGCTATAATAAACAAGCAAGATTCTTAACTAAAATAAAAAATAAAACAAGACACTAAGGGTAGGGCAGAGAGTGGTAGAAATCGGCTAGGTCAGCGTTTGACACAATGCACGCTAATTTATGCGTCAGTCGTCATAGAAATGTAGTTAGAGACAGCTACAATCACGCTGTAAGAACGTAATGTTTGACCAATAATTTATCAAATAGGATAAGCCCAACCAATCAAAACGTAGCCAGCTCAGAAATTTGTAGGCAAGAAATTAAGAACCCGGCAGTAGTCCTGAAGAGAAGAGCAGGTTAGCAAGACGTGTTAACGACAATCCTGCCTTTTAGTTGAGGTTCTCAACATTTTTGTGTGCCTAAGATTCTTCATGTGTATTTGTACACATAGTATAAGTATGGTTTTACTTATGACAAGTTAGTTGCTTATCCTTTACAGGACGTGGCAATCAACCCCAGCTTTTATTGGCTGTTTGTGATTTTTCTAGGCAATTTTTTTCATTCAGTAGTTTGCCATTGCTTTCTGAACGGTACGGCGCTTATACCATTGTTAAAAATCCACACAAAGCGATCTGCTACCAAACCGCCTGCAGCAGGTTTCGAACCTGGTATATCTGGATTATGAAACTGCGTTCATATCCATTAGGCCACAGACGCCGATACTTATGACAAGTAAGTAGAAATTCTCGACCTGCCAATATTTGTTTCAGCTCAGTTGTGCATTATGACAGATACCAATAGGCCTAACTGAAAAGAAGAACATGAAGGACATATATGAAAAATGGACGATTACGTCGTGGAACTAGAAAATAAAGCAAATGAAGAAACTACAAAGGAAAGAAATAAAATATGAGGCTTGGTAAATCCAGGAAAATTGAAGAATATGAAATTGATAACAGATATTATGAGACATTTTTGGATGGGTGAGTAAGATGAGAAATATGATCTTCATGAGAAGAAAATACGACCAGTTTTTCGTCTAATGTACAAAATGTATATATTATTGAAACTTTGTTTGAAAACCATTTTAATCAGTTGGATGTTAAATAAAACTTTTGTAAAACGAACAAGGCTGTTGAGGAGTATTTGCCTGTTGGATAACTTCATTTGCCTGTTGGATAACTTCATTTGACTAGTCTAGAGTGCGGACATAAAAAATGTTTGATTTTTGAGAGTTGAAACAATTTTCGTGAGATCTGGTTTGCGATGAAATAGACATGTGACTTCCAGCTTAGAGACTGGTCAATGACCACACCCAACAGGCTGTGGTCCGTAACTTGCTTAATACGTTCTACGTCTAGAGATAAATATAACGTATTTGGTTGACAATGCAGAATCTTTTGGCGGGTTGAGATAATCAAAGATTGAGTTTTGTTTTTATTAATGGACATACTATTAATAGTGCACCAAGCTTGTACAATGTCCAGGTAATGCTGTAAAAGAGACTGAACAGTGTTAATGTCTGTGCCAGCGACTGTTACTGTGGTATCATCAGCAAACATAAGACAATCGTCATGTGGCAATGACAAGGGCAGGTCATTGATGAAGATGCTGAAGAGTAAGGGTCCTAATATCGAGCCTTGCGGGACACCCATTGTAGTGGTGTATGATTTAGAGAGCACATTATTGAATAAGACTCGTTGTGTTCTGTTTTCAAGGAATGATTTTATTCATGTGATCACTTTTAGATGAGATTTGTACACCGCAAGCTTTTGTATCAGCAACGAGTGGTCAGTTGTGTCAAATGCTTTGTAAAGGTCGATTAATAATACTAATAATAAGAGGAGAAGTGAGCGCACAAATTATGTCACAATGTCCTTGTGTTTACCTCTTTTATTACATGAACTGATTTGGTCGACCTCGCATTGATTGGACAAGTAAATACATTGTTGAGCCTGGACATCTTGTACAGGCATCACCATCATCATCCTCACCCTTCAACTCTTCAAAGCACGAAAAAATAGAAAATAAACGTTCCACGCGTTCTGTTGCATAGAATAAAAGTTATCACTGATTCGCCCTATCTTTCAGATTCACATAATATAAATGTTTGAACAATATGGCGGATTACTGATAACTGGCCTTCCACTTATATTCTATGTCGGAGTGCATGGAACATTTATTTTCTGTGTGAATGTTTATTTATGTGTTTTTTTGTGTGTTTTTTTAAAGTGTATTTGGTAATAATAATAAAAGTGGATTCATAAAACTTGTGCTTTTTCTTGAAATTTTTTGGAGTTTTTTTGTGTTGTTGTTTGCTTTTGGTTTACTTTTCTTACGATATTAAGCCGTGGCTGATTGTAACATAATTTGGGTCAATCTCTTGTCTGCTCCGGCAGTATTTAGCTACCTTTGTTGTGAGTATTGAATTACGTGTATTATTCAGCTGTTGACGCACTTTAATTCCTTACCTTCCAACAGCTAACTGGTAATTTCGAGTCATTGTTTGCCCTTCTTTCTGTAATAATTCGTCTTCTCTGTTTACCTGTTCATCCCATCTTAAACAACTTGCTTTAACTATTTCTTTGAACCAGAAGTCTGTGATCCCAAAAGAGATTTTGGGGTAAGTTTTACATTTATAATTCTATATTTTGCATTATTAACACTTGAAATAATAATATGTATATATTGACATGTGAATATTAATATGAGAAAATTGATAGCGGATGTCAAAGTCATTCAAGGCTGGCAACCTCAGCATAATGAATGATAATTTCATGAGCTACCACTGCAAGGGCTGGTGACTACTTTATGCGAGTTTTTTTTATAGAGAACCAAAAGCAGAGGTAGACCCATGTCCCATATAGAGCAGGGAGTGAATAATGAGAGAAATGATGCACATACTTATTATATTGTTAACCTTTTCAATCAATGTAGTAGTAAATGTAAACATATTCAATCTAAATGTAATGAAAGTTTTCCGCTCACTGGGAATAAGATTTATTGATTCATGGCTGCCATCCTGTGAGGATGCTGAGTTTTGTTGTAGCAGGCTTTTTGCCGAAATAGTGATCTATATATGGATGGGGAAAAGTGATAGTCATATAGACATGTTGTATGTACTTTACCCCAGTGTTTATTCTCTTTTGCCAAGGAATGGCAAAGTTATATTTCGCATAAAAAGGTAAAACCACAATTTATTATGAACTTGGGCTTCGCCATCGTTGTTGATAAGCAGATGCACAGTGGTACTTTTAAAAAGAATATCCATTCAAAGGAAGAAGACATTCCTATGTATCAGCACTGGATTGTATGATATTATTCAATTACCTCTATGAGAGAACCTATGAAGAAATGAGGACATTTAATGAATGACCAATTTTGGTCTATATTCTATAGTGAGTGAAGCTCACGAGAGAGAGAACAGCCATGTTGAAATTCATATACTTTGTATTTATCGAGTGAGAAAAAGGGATGCCTGTACTATCGCTCGATGAACCAAGAGATCACTGCTACATGTGAGAACCCATGTCTGGGATTCCTATATTATGAAATATATATATATTGAACTTTACGTGAAGGAATATTCGCTAGACGAGGTTAGGTCTAGGAGCCTTCCTATGTATTGGTTATGGTCTGACGTGCCCAGTCAGTAAAGCCAGATGATTTACATGATGGAACGCTGAATGCTTATTTACGAATGCTCCATTATGATATTTGCCAAGCATGAATGCTAACTTAAGATGATATTCCTGTGATCAACATTATGCTGTCTATGTCGACATTTGTTCCTGTAACCATACACGTACTGTCCAAGTGTGCGTCCCATTAAATGTTATAAAAAGACCACCGTAGTTCCAGTACTTCTTGAATTCGAACAGTGTGAGTATGAGTGATGTACTACCAACCTGTCAACTCTATCGAATCATTCTACCATTCGCGTACTGACATTCAGATACACACTCATTGTTTACACTCACATTCTTGTCGGAGCCTCATCACGTTCCAGGACAAGATGACCTGTATGACCAAAACTGTGCTGGGTTTGATGAGTTGACAATCGTTACACTTTGCTACACCAGTCCCAACATCTACATTTATCCACTGGTGGACATTCACATCATTTAGCAAATAAAGCATGATTCAACAACTAGTAGCCAGTATGAGTTAACAACTAAACAGAGTTTATCACTGGAGCAGAAACAATCAAACTTATTGGCAGCTAAGTACAAACATAAAAGCTGCCATGTGAACTGTCCATTTTCGAAAACCATGACATCACACTGTGATGACTACTTCTTTTAAAGAATTATTCATTTTTAAACTGTTAACCATAATTGATTATTAAATTTGTGTTTTTTGTGTATATACCAATGTAACGTTGATTTAATCATTTTGAATGTATTTCACCCGTATGCCTCAGTTATCTTAAATACACTTAAAACAGAGATACTAAATTAAGATTTCGTTGAATTAAATCAGCTGGGGGCTTGAACGAACTAATTATAAGATAATTCATCTTCATAAAAGGTGGCGGGTCAGATACAAAGTTAACGTGCTCAGATTCATTCAGCATTGTTCTTGACTTCTGAAATATCTTGTGGAACTCCCTCGATGTAGAAGCATCATTATCTTCTCTCTACAACTCTGCCAAGAGTAATCTTGTGCGAAGGTAGAACCTTTGAAGACCCACATTAGATACCCTAGATTTTGGCCATTGTTGGACCACTACTGCAAAGCAAAGGGGAGACAACCCGTGACACTGATTACTACTACCTCTGTCGAGTGAAACACACCTCTGAACAAAATATACTTTTATAAGTTTAAACTCACAAAAGCGTTCATTACTAGAGCCATGTTTAAAACAGCAGATTCGCTGAACTGGCTGTTTAATGAAAACATTAATTTAATCGGCACATCTCCATTCACCATCCGACGCCTATTCTTGTTTAAAATACATAACACAATCTACATTCGCAGTTATCATTTCCCTTACTTTAATTGAGGTAGTTTCCAATTTATTTTACATTGTTTTAGTTATTATATATAAAATCGACTGGGTCAACACTTGGTTAAATACAATGTTCCCAGAAAGGTAGCGAGCGACACGCGAAGTTTCAGTTCTGGACAATGAGTGAAACATAAGAATTTGAGCGTGAAAGATTTGATACGAGACTAAGGTATAAAGCTCAAGTGAATTTAAGTAGTTTATAAAGATGAAAATTTGAAAGGGGATGTCTGTAATGTGTGAAAAAAAACAGAGAAACATAAAGGTAAAAAGCTTTAGTTCATGGAGGAAGAGAGAGAGAGAGAGAGAGAGAGAGAGAGAGAGAGAGAGAGAGAGAGAGAGAGAGAGAGAGAGAGAGAGAGAGAGAGAGAGAGGAGAATTACTACATCTGCAGGTATCACTATTAACGCTGTGATGAACTGTCGGTGATCGTCGCCATCGTCATCTTCTTCTGTTTACTAGTAGAATGGTTATCATTATTTCTATTAATTATGTCAAAGATGATGCTGATGATAATGATAGCTAGAAATTATTTCATCAACTTGTAAAAAAGGGAGGAGAATGTGAACAAGAAGTTAATGACATAACATACTTTGAGAAAAAGAGAGCTATCAGAAGAGAACAGAATCAACCCAATGACGACTACCACACTCTTGACCGGCAGGGATAGACCACCATTCTTCGTCTCAGGATAGGGCATAACAAACTGAATAAACACATGTACAAGCTACGACTATCTGTTTCACCACTGTGCACATGTGGATTAAACGAACAAACTACTGAGCATGTTCTACAGGATTGTCTCTGTACGATCAGTTAAGAAAGACATACTGGCCCAATGACTCAACAATAAACTCAAAGCTGTAAGGAGCTAAAGAGGAACTCCAGACAACTGTCGAATTCATCATGAGAACTCGTCTGACGGTGTAAACATCAAAGATGCAGATCACAAGAAGAATTTCTTTAGTCTTCTTGCTGTAGTTAAATCATCTCAGTTTAGAGAGTTGCATCTGCCTCGATATATTTAAATTGTATCCAGCTAGATTACTGGTATAGAGCGAACTAAATAGACTGCCCAAGACAGGCTTGGAGAAAACTGGTTGAATGCTGTGCTCCACAGGAATCTGAAAGGTACAAACTCTGACGGTCTCGATGTCTACTTGTGTGTGTTAAAGTAAGATGTGGATTTCACTTATCAGAAGAGGCTAGACGTCGTTTATGCGTGTCAATGATTTGACACTCAGCCAGGATGAGCAGAAGAAAAGCTGCATTCATTAACATATACTAACCTCTTTATGTCATTTTACACTAAACCCTTGACGATGAACATACACGAGACTGTTATTCCAGCTCGTTTTCGTTTAGAAACAGTAATTGTTTATCTTATCTGTTCTCAATAGGAGCAGCTGGCCATAGTTGAAATATTCTAGCTTGATCTATGGAAGAAGAATGCTTTAATGCACTAATAAGTGATTATTGCAATCTTAAGCATACGGACGAGATTATATCTTCTTTAAACTAAACAAGTAAATAATTACGTGACGTCTGTATTTTGATACAGGGTTTTAAAGCCTTTATTTGAGCACTATGGTACTTTTCATTGCTATGAAATGTATGAGGCGAATACGGATAGCATCAGGAGTCTTTTCTTTCTTTGTTAATTTGCAATATATTACTTCTTGTTTGATTATATTATAAAAGGAAAATGGCGTTTTAAACACAGCATAAATCGAAATATGATACACCACCAAACTTACCTACCATTTTAATAATGGCGACCGTCTCATGTGACTATACTTCACAGTTGCGTCTGGCACTCGTTCGCTTTGCTCTGTAGAAGTGTGCGGTTACAAATTCACAAAACTGTATGCTATCATTGATTTTTACAACTGTATCTGTCCTAGTGATGACAATACAAACTCGTGTTTAAAAAAAGTTACACTGAAGAGAAGCGATAATCACAGCAAATTGAATCTCTAATATATGATGAGAATCATGGAATCCTCACCATAATTATCGACGCCGCCTGGATATATCCAGTAGGAACCTGCAATTACGAAATATCACTCACATTATTCTCTGTCACTACCGCGCGAGCTCAGGATGCGCCTGGTTGGCGTGTCGCTGGCACGCACGTCAACCTTAGAAAGATCGATAGGGATTGAAGTCCTCAAGCTGGTGACACATCTGCAAAGGACAACTTTGGACCTGATAAACTGTAATCGATTCTCCAAAAACATCTAGAACATTTCATGGTTATGAAGTAATTTGATACTGTTTGTCGCATAGTAAAAGCAATCAGCAGTAGTGGTAGTGTCGGCAACATACGATATAAATGACGGACTGTACAAATATGTTATTTACCTACTCGGAAATGTATGTACATTATTAACTTATGCTAGCGCCATATCCTGACATGCTCACAGTTTTACTGGAACCAGTTTTCCTCATATATGTACGTTCGAGAGCCATGGAATCAAACTGTCATTTCTAGTAGCCTTGCTCCAAATCTGAATTATGTGGTCTATTTGATTATGTTTATGTCGACATTGATGCTCAACTTTGACTGCTTAGATTTTCTTCTTTTTATGTGTTCTTTATGGACCCACCACTGCAACTTGTCCCCTTGCAGGAAACCTGAACCTAAACATTAATGTACTGTACTCTTGCATCCACACTTTTTTGTCACTTATCTTTGACATAATGAGGAAGCCAACTCCATACACAACCTCGAATACGTCGCCTCGTACGAGATACCTAAGGGATCAGTTTACGTATTCCTTTATTGTCTATTCAGAGACCCTAGGCAACTAAACGGGGGCATTGCATTGACATATTTTCATAATCCACTTTTTTAATTGCTGTACAAAGGCGCGCTGTATAAAGAGACAGAAGTGTTTGTGTGTGTGTGTAAGGGGGGTGACACATTTTTATTATACGGTATCTATCTTCTATAGCAGGGTCGGCAACCCATGAGCTTTAGGGATCTACTTTAGTAACACCAAGCCCTCTAAAGATCTACCATATATATATATATGAGATAGGGTGGGCGAGAAATGATGAGTGTTGTGATATGTGATCACGTTATTGCCTTGCGGCCAATTCACACTCGCACCAGACCCGTACAACATTAACACGCTTGATTCCAAGGCAGGGGTTGTAATTTATTGATGGTTTACAACTCAGTCAGTAACAAAGAGTAAATAAACAAACAATCGAATACTAAACAAACATTAAACACCCAGCCAGTGCTCATGTGCTCTAACCTGAAACGCAAATAAAGCACTGTTAAATAATAAATAGTTAAATAATGAGCAACACCAAGAGGCGCTTTAATTGCATTGGGAAATATATGGAGATCAAGAGAAATCGGATCCAACACGAAAATAAGAATCTTCAACTCAAATGTCAAGTCAGTACTATTATATGGCTCTGAGACATGGAGAACAACAAAGACAGCAAACAAAAACCTACAGACTTTCATAAATGGGTGCTTGCGTAGAATAGAAGGATTAAAATGGTATGACAAGGTTACCAACGTGGAACTGATGACAAGAACCAGACAAGTGCCAGTGGAACAAGAGATGAGAAGAAGACGATAGTGATGGATAGGGCACACACTGAGGAAATCTGTTGATAGCATTACAAGGCAGTCTTTGTTCTGGAACCCTCAAGGCAAGAGAGGCAGAGGTAGACCAAGAAGTACATGGAGAAGAGAGCTTGAAACAGAGGTGAAAATGACGAGGAGAACGTGGAAAGAACTTGAGATGATGGCACGTGACAGGAGGACTTGTCATGTGTTTGTTGAAGACCTATGCACCTTTGGGAGTGAAGGGTTGTGAATGTGAATGAATGAAAACGGGCATAAAACAGAACTAAACACTATGTACAACCAATACTCTCCTTAATGAGAATAAACTACCACCCCGCAACCGATCCACATCAATATTCGTTCCTGCACTCTGAAGCATGTCGTATGTGACGACTGCTAAGACTGGCAACAAGTGTGTGGTATATGACGACTGATGAGACTGGCGACAAGCGTGTCGTATATGACGACTGATGAGACTGGGAATCTCATCATATGAAATGCATTGTTACAGAAACAACTGTTACAATAAATGCTTTGTGCAGGCTTCTGGTGGACGCCAGTGCCTTACGCACAAAGGAAGGGCATTATGCTCACAAGAAATCTAAATAACTAAAACTAAATGCATCTCTCAAATGGCATTTAACATCAAAAGTATGTACACCACAGATGAAGCTAATATAACCTCAAAGTAAGCCACCAAAAATATAAATAGAATTATGATCAATTATAGTGAGCCACACATAACTAAATTACCTTCGCATCAAAGAATAAAATAACATTAATTTTGAACTAACAAGGCTAGCAAATGTTATAATTAGCCCACTGCGCTAGCAAATAATAAATAGCTTAACATCATTAGGCTTACCCACCCAATATAAAAAGGCTTAACTCCATTATCCACCTAACACGTGGTAATTAACCATGCCGGTTCCCGGCCGCCATGTTGCCATAAGGTTAATTCTATTTCCGTGTCAGTACCTGATAGAATTTATGTCCAGTTCCGTGTATGAAATACAAATCCTATATTCTTACAGCATTGATGTGGACTTACTAGCACCATGAATAAAATCTATCTATATTCCTACCACTAATCTATGACATTAAAAATTCTGATTATCCAGTAGTAATCTCCTTAGTTAACACAGACTTAGCTTTTTTATATACTGAAATATTGGAACTGGGCCACGCTGAAACTAATTCTAAAGCTACAGAAAACTGATGCTAACTTCACTAGGAAATAATCGACTTAAAATCAAACTCACTTCTACATGTCCTTGCAAACTCTTCTGTCACGTGTTCTACCGGCAAGCCTTCAGCAGAATTCCTGTCCTCTCTCTGCCGGTTGCTGTTGTTGTTGTTGTTGCTGTTGTTATTGTTTTGAAAAGGTGATGGGTGGAGAGCGGGCACTTAACAGTTGACCATTATTGCCTCTTCTGGTTCCATCTTGGTCTACCCTGATCAACCTGAAAATTGGTTATAATTGGGGTATTTAGTGTCATTTTATTTACTAATTTTGTATTAAATTTAAATAACTATTGTTTTAATGTATATTAGTATTAGTCATTTTATTTTCAGTTTTGTATTGTTTATAGATAACTATTGTTCTTTGCACTTGGTTTTAATTTGTATTAGTATTTGTTCTTTTTGGGTTGGTGTTTTTTTTTTTTTTTTTTTAATTTAAACCTCCTTGTCCAATAAGTAAGTTTGCTAATTTTTCTGTTTTTTTGGGTTGTTTTTTCATTTATTTTTTAATTAATGATTTTTTAGTTTTTGTTGCTTAATTTCTATTTGGTTGAATGTCTTTTCTGAAGTATTATTTTTGTTATTATTACTAATATTGTCACTGTTATTAACCTTATATATGTTCCTTTGTTTTATGTATTGTTTGGGCTTCCCCCGGGGCATCTATATTTAAAACCTTATCCCCTGTCATGTCTATATTGTGATTTCTAAAGTAGGTTTTTAATTCTAGCCTCTGTTGATCGTATTTTCTACAGTGGTCTATGTCATTTTCTTCCTGACATTCTTGGCAGTGTGGTTCCTCTATCATAAAGTAAGCTGCTCCGAGACGGAGACGCCACGGCACGTCCTTATTGGTTCTTTCAGCAGTTTGAACGCGTGTCTGCCTTTTCTACTGTTCTTCCATGTTGTCTTCCATTCCTCGTTTATAGTTAGCTTCACTTGGCTCTTGATCTCCGACCTTCCCTGTCCTGCTCTTATATTGTTTTTACTTATTCTTCCATACTTGGCGTTCTGGTCTGCCAACTCGTTACCAGCTATACCTATGTGTGCTGGAACCCAAACTAGCCTCACACTACATCCTCTGTTCCCTAGTGATGTATTAAGTGCAATAATTTCTTCCTATATGTCTGGCCGGCTACATTTACCTGAGTGTTCTAGTGCTTATAGTGATGATTGTGAGTCTGTAAATATCGTAACAGCATCTGATGGGTTATCTTCGGTTATTTCTAAACATTTTAGAATTGCTACCATCTCTGCGGTAAAAATCGAAGCCCCTTCCGTTATACTGTAGCTCTTCTTAATCTACCACTGTGGTATTACTACTCCTGCACCTAGTTGCCCACTATCACCCTTGGATCCATCAGTGTAGACGGCCAGACTTTGTTTTGTAAGTTGATTTATGAACTTTCTACTTATCGTTTTGGCTTCTTTATCTTCTATGTTTTGTTTGATCTTGTCAGTAAGTGAGTAGTCTATTGGTGTTTTTAGTTCCCAGGGTGGTATTGTGCTTCTATATTTATTACTATTATTAATTGTGTTTGACAGTTCTTTGAACTGTGTTAGATCTTCTATAGTTCTCCACCCTGTTGGATATCTTTCTTTATTTAAGGGGACGTCCCATACACTTGGTTGGTTTTTGACAAATGATTTATGTGGTGGGTGGATCACGTCTTGTGCTACTTTACTCCAATAATTTAATCTTAGTTTTTTCCGTCTTAGACCAAGGGGCGGTATGCCAAGAGCTACTTCTAGTGCTTCTACTGGTGTTGATATATATGCACCTGTAATGGTTCTCAGGCTGCATTTTGAATTCTGTCTAGTTTTGCTTTGTTAGAAGCTGCAGCTGAGTCATAGACTATGCTGGCATAATCCAGTTTCCCCCTGATGAAAGACTTGTAGAACATAAGCATTATTTTATTGTTGGCCCCCCCATCCATTACCTTTTACTATCCTTAGTATATGTAGGGGTCCCCTACAGCTTTCTACTAAATTGTCTATATGTTTATTATAATTTAGTTGTTTATCTAAAGTTATGCCCAGAAATCTTGTTGTTGAGGATGTACATATTTTCTGACCTTTAATGGTTATATTGATTTTGTTATTTTTTTTTTAATTTCCTTTGCTGAATATCATACCTACTGTTTTGTTTACGTTAATTTGGAAGCCCCCACTTTTCATCCACTCTGAAATGGGGCAGGGAGGATAGTGTGATTCACTTCCGCAGCTAGGCGGTGGTGCCGTTCGGAAGATCCTGGGTTCGATTCTCCGGTAATCCACTCACTTTTGTTGTTTTTCTGTTGTCTAGTTTTTTACTTCTTTATTTCTCACGAGTGCTTTAAATATACCTTTATGTGTGTGTCGTAGATTTATAAAGATAGGTCAGAAGATATTTATGGTCCCGTCTGAGCAGAGGTGATGGTGGTAAAATAAGTGAGGTTAAAGGTATAAGAAATAGATTTCACGAGTGAATAGTTTAAGGGTAGAATCTGTCTCTGGATTGAGAAGATACTCTAGTCCAGCCTATCTTTACGACTGTAATTTATTATAAGACCATCCTACTCTCCATACATGTAACATATACGTTTAACCACTCATATACACACACACAAATATGTGACTACAAGACACAACCGTGAAAAACTATGGTTATTGGGTATGGGTCTGACCAACACACACAGTTTAGTTAGTTTGTTGTTTATTATCATTTAAACTTCACAACATCGAATATCAAAGAATCAAATACATCAAAATTACGTATAGAGAATTAACAGAATGCCTATGCCCTCCCTCCGTGAGATGATAAGAACCCAACCAAGTTAATAACCCCAAAGGTCAAAAAGGTTAGCAATAGGGCTTGTATATAGACAGTAAAGGGAGCAAAATTCCTAAAACGTGCTATCCCGTAAAGTAAACAATTGTCAAAGCCAAATAAGATAGTTTGGTACAAAATACATTAACAAGAAAATATTCAATCTCTCTCTCTCTCTCTCTCTCTCTCTCTCTCTCTCTCTCTCTCTCTCATGCGTGGCCACGTTTTTTCTTTCCTTACCTAATCTGGTGTCATTTCCAGTCATGCATAATTATCCTGGATATAGTTATCGATATTGGAAATGTCAGGTTTCAGTGGCAAACTTCGCCCCAGTCCAGCCTTAACAGTAACTTTATAAAGGTGGGCGCCAAGTTTGGTGAGGTAATCCTGGATCGATCTTGTCACCTTGACTAGCTAATGCTAGAAAAATCGAGATAAGTGTTCACCACAAGGAATGGAAAACGAATACTTCTCGTATTTGGACACAGCTAGTTGCTATAAATTGTTACTGATGTTGGTATGCGATTGATTAGATAGATCCTACCGGCTAGCTCTGGTGGGTGCCGATTCTGAAATAGCGTGATTCGTCTGGATAAATATCCTCTTGGAATAAAACGATTATCAGAAGTCGGGAGAACAGTTATTGTTATTTCACCACAATGGGCTGATAAAATGCAAGAAAATATATCTGGGTATTTGGTCAGTCCCCGTTAAAATTTTACTTATTACAAGGTTCGTTCGTCTGTAGCCCGTCCTGTTCACAACTGAAACTTGGAGACGCGTCAGCCAACAGAAGACAACTTTACTTTCACTCAGTAAAAATTCGAGATACGGCCCAAGATATGGCCAAGTAAAAAACGCTGGTCGCTGTTGAACAAGTTGCCTAAAGGATATAGGAACATTATGAATATATATATATATATATATATATATATATATATATATATATATATGTATATATACACGGAAGGGGACGAGACGTTTCTCATCCTCTCCGTCATCCCTGATTAAGTTAAAAGGCGCACGTTATGTCTAGCCTATCCTGTCTGGTCAGTTATTAGTTAATCTTTTGCCAATATCGCGCTTATACAAATATCGCTTGTCATTACTAGCTATTTGTTTCGCCACATGATATTACCTAGTCACTTATATAATTACACTTAATGAATTAGAAGTGAATTGTATTCCGTCAATTATCATTTGCCTAGTGTATTTATAAGTCAACTAAACCAACTCTTTCTGGGTGATAGCGGGTGATTAAATTTACATTACAACTGAAACATCTGGAATAAAAATAGCTATGCGTTATTTAATTCGCTAGTCTTAACACCTAGAAAATCCCAGGGAATTATAATGGTAAACTTAACACATCAAATCACGTAAATGCTAATTTTTATTACCACGATCATAAATGAAACAATCTCCACGAAATGCTAATAACACACTTTCATAATGGCTCTAGAATAACGAGCTAGATTATCCACACAAAAAAAATCTGAGCGACAACTGATAATTGTTAGAGGCAAACGCGTTTATATAGGATCATCGTATTTTGATCTCAGAAGGCTGTTACTTTTCGCACTTCTCGTGCGTAGCAAAAATTCAGGAAACTGATTCCCAGATCAAGGGTTCTCGTTCGCTTTTGTCGGCCGCTGCTAACGACAACAGAGATTAGTCTATGTAGCGGGCTCCTGTCTGCGAATTTCCTTGTTTCACGAGATCAAAGAGATACCTTTCCCTGAATGTGTGGAAATCACAGGATTTGCTCCCCCTCATAGAGAAACTTCAAAAGCTGTTACCTCCCACGTGTTCTGCGCGTGCTATCTGCCAGTTATCATAATATTGACAAATCAGCTCGCGTGAGAAACTCAGGTAAGCAAACGTGATTCGCTCCTCTGAATAAATGACAGTTTGCGGAGTTTGTAAACAAGCTCGCAAGCTCGTTTGGTAAGGTCAAGTAGACAAAAAGAGGCGTGGATTAAGATGTGAGTCAGACAGTCAGAAATTGCGTGGTTTTGCTTTAGCAAATGGTAGGCATTAAATGAGAAAGCAAAGGCTGTCAGATTACGGTATCACTTATTTACATTTCCATGTCACAGTGTGTAATATTTATTTACTGATCTTAGTTAAGTATGGACTCGTGCTGAGTCAAAGCCAGAAAATCCTTCGGTGCAACATTTCTCAATTTACAGAACAAGATTTTCAAATTTCCTCTTCTCCCAAGTTCTCCATCATTGAAAACTATAAACTATCAAAGCATCATAAACTGCAAGTTCTAATCTGTCTCATCCTACAAATGCTGCTATGGGACATCTGATCCAGATCAGATTGTGGAAAGATTTATTAGAGTTCTATGTTACTCCATGAAGACATTTTGACAAGAAGTAGTCGGAAGACACATCAAAGATGGACTGAATTTCTTTATTGACAAATAAGGCAGTCCGTGTTTGTTAACCTTTTTTATATCCCTTGGGTACCAATTTCCACAATCTTCATGATCTCCAGCACGATGCTTACGAATGGCCATTATGATTTTTTTTCTGTTGGAAATTGAACCAAAGTTTCCCCTTAATGCGGCACCGTAATGACCTTGTATTCTTATAATTTCACTCTTTGTTAATCTTCCAAAAATTTCTAATACCCTTGTACATTTTCCCATCTTCTTCATACGACTTGCCTTTACAATGGTGCAACTTTATCAAGGAGGGGTTGGCCCTTTCGTTTCTGAAAATGGCTGCAGCATTAAAATTTTTCGATTTTAACTCCTGGATACATTGGTGGCTCTGCCTTGGCAACATATTTAAAACATTTTGAATCACAATGTCTCGAAATACGTTCGTTCTTTTTTCTGATCTTCACTCCTCTCCGGTATTATTGCTCTGCCATTCAGTGTACATGCTAATTCTTCCAGTATTCATTGTTTACGCTCTCTTCGACCGCGGTTATTTTTGTATCTTGTGACACCTCTCATTTACCACTCTCTCCTGGTTATTTTCTCCTTTGTTATCGGAGCCGCTTAGCGAACGAGTGAACTTACCACATTGACTTATCGCTTATCGCCAGCTCCTGCGGAGTAAGAGTATGCACTGAGCAACATTCCTATTGTTAACCTAGACTTTTTGTCGAAACCATGTTGTCGCGTGAGAAGGTGCTAGTTTGCAAACATGACGTGCCCAATTGCACTGTCAACATCACTTTTGTAAAGGAGAATAACAATCTTGGTAATGCTTAAGACACGGACAGTGATGTAATACTTCCGGCAGATGGAATTTGTGCTGATAATCAACTACGAGAAAGTAACATCTTGGAGGAGATTATAATGTAAAATCTGTGAAGTAGTGAGTTTGTAAACATGACATACGAAACGAAAGATCTTATATGGTTATAGAGTAATGTTCTACATGAGAGTAGTGATGGACCCCAACAAAAATTCGACATTTATTTGCAATTGTTCTGGCGTTTGAGATGCTAAGATCGACTGCTACTGATTGGACTTCTCCAAGTAGCAGCCTGGTGGGGTGTAGGCG
Organism: Oreohelix idahoensis; assembly: GCA_024509875.1. Taxonomy (NCBI): domain Eukaryota; kingdom Metazoa; phylum Mollusca; class Gastropoda; order Stylommatophora; family Oreohelicidae; genus Oreohelix; species Oreohelix idahoensis. Next base: position 430,099 of record JAMPIV010014039.1, on the reverse strand, counting down.
AAAATCTCGTTGATATTCTACAGCGTTGTTGGGTTACTTCACTGACTTCCAATCTCGTCAAGAAGAAATCATAGACAGCCAGTAAATCAATACCCTTTAGCTCCCCGAAGAGCATAGGCCTTCAAAAAACACATGCCAAGTCTTCCTGTCCCGTGCCATCCGCTCAAGTTCTTTCCATGTTTTTCTCATCATTTTCACCTCTGTATCCAGTTCTCTTCTCTATGTGTTTTTTGGTCTACCTCTGCCTCTCTTTCCCTGTGGATTCCAAAACAAGGACTGCCTTGTAATGCTATCAACAGGTCTCCTCAATGTGTGTCCTATCCATCGCCAGCGTCTTCTTCTCAGCTCTTGTTCCACTGGCACTTGTCTGGTTCTTGTCATCAATTCCACATTTGTGACCTTGTCATACCATTTCAGTCCTTCTATTCTACGCAAGCACCCGTTTATAATATGTTTATATGTAGCTTTTTAGTTGTTGTTTTAGTTGCTCTCCATGTCTCAGAGCCATACAATAGGACTGACTTGACATTTCAATTGAAGATTCTTATTTTCGTGTTGGACTTGATTTCCCTTGACCTCCATATGTTTCCCAATGCAATGAAAGCGCCTCTTGCTTTTTGTATTCTTATTTTGATATCATTGTCTGTCCCTCCAACTTTGTCTATATTACTACCAAGATATGTGTACGATTGATTCTACATCCTTTAGCGGTGTTTCTTCAAGTTCAATCTTGTTATCATTTCATGCATTTATTCTCATAATCTTTGTCTTTTCCCTGTGTATTTTCAGGCCCACTTGTTGTGACCTCTCATCGAGAATTTTTATTTTCGCTTGCATCTGATTTTGGTTATGGGACAGAAGATACAAGTCGTCTGCAAAATTCAGATCATCAAGCTGTTTAGACAGATTCCATTTCTGTTGTGTGATGTCGATGTTTTCATAACCCAATCTATTGCTAGTAAGAAAAGAAATTGAGACAAGAGGCATCCCTGTCTCGATACCGTTCTTATCCTAAACGGTTCTGTAAGTTGTCCTTCATGAAGAACACTGCATGTCATTTCTTCATAGGTCTTCCTTATTAAGTTAATGATCTTCATGGGAACTCCATAATGCCTCATCAGTTTCCAAAGTGATTCTCTGTCTACACTGTCAAATGCCTTTCCATAGTCCATGAATCAGATGTAAAGCGGTGAGATCTATTCCATACTTTGTTCAACTATTATTCTCAATGTGGCTATCTGGTCTGTACATGATCTGTTTTGTCGAAAACCTGCTTGTTCATCTCTCAGTTGCTTGTCTATGGACTCTTTTAATCTCTCAAGGATGATTCTGTTTAATACTTTTCCTGGCACTGATAGTAACATTATTCCTCTATAATTTGTGCACTCTTGTAAATTTTCCTTCTTAGGCAACTTGACCAGATAACTTTCCTTCCATTCTGCTGGTATTTCCTCTCTCTCCCAGACTTTGCCAAGTAGTTTGTACAATATCTCTGTAGAGGTATCAATATCTGTTTTGATGGCCTCTGCTGGAATGCCATTTGGACCAGTTGCTTTTCCATCTCTCAGAAGCTTTATGGCTTTCTTTATTTCTTCTCTACTTGGTCGTTCACAGCTGATTTGTAGCTCCTCTTCTACTGGCTGGATGTCTGGGGGATTAGTTGGAGCTTGTCTATTCAGAAGTTCCTCAAAATGTTCTGTCCATCTCTTCATTTGTTCTTGTATATTACTTAGCAATTTTCCATTCTTATCTTTTATGAGGCCATTTGCTTACTTATATCTCCCTGTTAGCTTCTTTGTATAGTTGTACAGGTCCCTCATATTTCCTTTGGCTGCAGTTTCCTCTGCTTCCCTTGCCAACTCTTCGATATACTTCCTCTTGTCTCTTTTGATGTTTCTTCATACCTTTTTGTTTGCTTCTATGTACACTTCATGAGTCTTGGTTTTGGAGCTTCTGTTTAAATCTGCTTTCTTGTTTTTCCTGTCTTCTGTCTTGCTAATGGTTTCTGTTGTTATCCATGCTTTGTGCCGGTGTTCCCTTTTTTTTAGTACTTCTTCACATGTCTCGTTCCATATATTTTTTACTTGTTGCCAGTGGTGTTCCGTATCTGCTTTATCTTCCAGCTGTTGGAGTACTTGGTATTTGTTGAATACTATGATAGAAAACTTTTCTCTTATTTCCTGATTTCTTAGATATCCCACATTGTACTGTTTGTCTATACCTAGGTCTATATACTGTTGTAAATTTCTTGAGTTTTAATTTTGTTTTAGCCAACAGAAGATGGTAGTCTGCTACCACATCTGCTCCTCTACATACTTTTACATTATGCAATGATGACCTAAACTTCTTACTTATGCGTATGTGAACGATCTGATTCTCAGTTCTGTAGTCTGGTGATATCCATGTTGCTGTATGTATTCTTTTATGTGGAAATATGCTTCCTCCTATAGCTAGTTGATTTGAAGCACAGAAGTTAGCTAATAGTTCCCCATTCTCGTTCATCATACCTAATCCATGCTTTCCCATGATTTCTTCAAAGCCGGTGTTGTCTGTACCTATTTTCGCGTTTAGGTTCCCCATAAAAATTGTGATGTCCTTTCTTTTCTTTTTGTCCAAGACATTTTGTAATCTGGTGTAAAAGTCTTCTTTCTCAGATTCTTCTTTATCATTTGTTGGTGCATAACATTGGATGATATTTATAGTCTACGTATTTACTTTCTTTTTGGCTGATTTAAACCTTGCTGTTATAATTCGGGGTCCCATTGCTTACCATTCTATAAATGCCTTCTGTGCTTCCCTAGACAGCATTAGAGCCACCCCTTCACTGTGGTGGGCTCTTTCCTCCTCATGTCCTGAGGACAACACCATTTCTCCTGTGATCAATCTCCTCCTCTCTATGCCCTTCCACCGTGTCTCGCAGAGACCCAGGATATCAATCCTGCAATGTGTTATTTCTGCTGCTACCTGTGCAGTTTTCCCTTGTTCACATAGAGTGCGAACATTCCAGGTACCAATCCTGGAGATTTTCCTAGACGAAAAAAAGGTTAGTCGGCAACCTAGACTCCTTTCGGCTTTCTCTGGGTTGCTTCATGCGCCTCCTGTCCAGAGGACCGTCTTCTGTCTTGGGGCGGCTGCGTTGATTTATATTCTGTATTTTACTTGTCCATGTTTGTTGAAGTTTTTTACGGGATGGGGTAACCAGCCCCATGCCCAACCCCCCTTAGTAGCTTTTTTACGACGTGCATGGTAGAGTACAGTGTTACTATTCTTTGCTCCCCTTTCGGGGCCCGGTAACACACGGGTGTAGACAGCCAGGAACATTGAATATTGTCATGGGATTTACTTCCTTTGTTCTGCAGTGATGGTCCAACAATGGCCAAAATTCAGAGTATCTACTGAGGGTCTTCAAAGGTGTCTAACCTTTCGCTCAGGATTACTCTTGGCAGAGATGTGAATTGAAGAAATCAAGAACTACGGCTGACAGAATCCAGGCCGTGTAAACTTTGTATCTTTCCTGACCTCTATGATTTTGCTCGTTCTGATGAGCCCGAAACTGATTTAACTCAGTAAAATATTACTTAAATAGCTCTGTTATATGTATTTAAAATGACTGAGACATACGGGTGCAGTTCACTCAAAAAGACTAAATCAACTATAAATTTGTATATTTACAGATATTAAATTTAAAAATCAATTATAATTATCATTAACAAATTTTTAATACATAGGATGAGGTGAATTTTAAAATTTTCCTCACAGGTGATGGTCTGATTTGAAAAAAATAAAATCACTAGTAGAAAGTTCACTTTTCAGCTTTGAATGGGTACTTTTTTCTTCTTCATTGATCCTTAGCCGCCGACCGTCAAAGCAGTCAGTGGCCATCACGCCTGGTGGCGTCTTGTAGGGCAACAACAAATTGATTCCACTTTGCTCGGTCGGTGGCCATCCTTCGTACAGTGCCCCAACTCTGGTTCATTCTTTGCATCTCAGCCTCCACAGTCCTCCGCCAAGTTGTTTTTGGTCGGCCTCTCTTTCGTTTTCCTTCAGGGGTCCATAGCATAGCTGTTCTTGTGATGGCATCGGGGTCTCTTCTGAGGACATGGCCAACCCAGCTCCAGCGTCTGCCAGCTATGATGGTGTGCATGTCCTCTTGCTTGCTCCGAGTAAGCAGATCTTGATTGGTGATGGTATTCGGCCAAAAGATTCGGAGAGTTTTTCTTAGGCATGTAGTGTGAAAAGAGGACAGTTTCGACATTTCCTTCTCTGTACCTCTCCAGCATTCCGCACCATAGAGAAGCACAGAAAGCACACAGCTCTGATATAATCTTAATTTTGTGCGTGTGCTGTACTGAGAGGACTTCCAGATGTTGTTTAGACTAAAAAACGCTGTTCTTGCTTTGTTCATTCTGTTGTTGATGTCTTTGCTTGCTCCGCCGTCTGGTGTTACTATGCATCCTAGGTATGTGAAGGTGTCTGTCTGTTCCAGTTGCCGATTCCTTACTGATATGGGCTCAGGGTTGCTCACATTGAGCGTCATGGAACCTGTCTTCTTTAGATTGATGTTCAAGCCCACCTGCTGGCTATAATTATTAAGTCTATCCGTTTTTTCCTGGATGTGTTGATGTGAATGTGCTTGTAGTGCAATGTCATCTGCATATTCCAGATCTTCCAATGTAGAAAATGTAGTCCATCTTATTCCTCTTGGACTGCCCTCTGTTGTCTGGCGCATCACCCAGTCTATGACTGTTTAAAATAGAGTGGTTGATAAGGAGCATCCCTGTCGTACTCTTGTCTTCACCTCAAAGGCTAGGTTGCTCTGCCCAACACTACACGCAAAGTTGGCATAGAGGCTTTTTTATGATTGACACTATGCAGCTAGGAATTCCATAAGCCCTCAGTATTTTCCATAAACTGTCCCTATGTATACTGACAAAAGCCTTTTCAAAATCAACGAATATACAGCTTTCTTTGCCATTCTGAGCACTGCTCTATAATGTTCCTGAGGGTAAATATATAATCTACACATCTTCTGTTCTTTCTAAATCCTGCTTGTTCTTTCCTCAGTTTGTGGTCTACTGCTTTTGAAATCCTCTGTATAATTATCCTGCCTAGTATTTTGCTGGGAACTGAGTTATTCCTCTCCAATTATTGCAGTCTGCAAGATCTCCCTTCTTGGGCAATTTGACAATTATTCCTTTGTTCCACTCCGTTGGTGTTGTCCCTGTTTTCCAGACTTGTGCAAATAGTGGTTCTAATAGTTCTGCTGCTAGCTCAGGGTATGTCTTAAATAGATCTGCATTTAAGTTATCATGGCCAGGAGCTTTTCCATTCTTTAACCCTTTGATTGCTGTGATGATTTCTTCTTTTCGTGGAATGTCTGTATTAACATCTAGATCATTTTCAGCCTTAGGAACATTAAATTGTGTCTCTGGTGGTTCCTTGTTCAGAGTTTCTCTGAAATGCTCTGCCCATCTTGTTTCCTGTCCCTCTGCTGTCGTGGTGAGATTTCCTTGCTTATCTCTTGCGAATGTAATATTGTTTGCACCTCCTTTTCCGCTGATGATTTTAGTTATTTTGTATACTGTGCTTTGTTCATTTCTCAGTGCTGCCTCTTCTGCCTGTCTTGCAAGATCGTCTAGGAAATTACTTTTGTTGGCTCGGGTTTGGCGTTTAACTTCCTTGTCCAGCTGACTGTACTGTTCGCTATATAGTTGCTTTAACCTGGGGGACTTCGCTTCTGTTTTTTTTCTTTTCATTTCCTTTCTCATCAAATGGGTACTTAGCTGCCAGTAAAATGTCGGTTGGTTTCTGCTCCAGCCCATGCTTGTTCTTTGCAGGTTATGGACTGGCTCACTCTCGTCACTGGTCAAGTCTGGTGGCTGCAACACGTTCCTTGTATTATCGTGGAGTAATTGCAAAGGTGGTCCAACGTCTGTTAAGACCTGTCTGCTGTAGGTGTCTAGCTTTGACTGCAAGGCCACTTGTTCCACAGATAGCACCACCAATTGGTACCACCGACTAGTATCATGAAATAAGAGAGAAACAAATACCCACCTTAAGTATTGGGTTTCCTGACACAAAATCAGTTATCCAGCTTTTCGTTCCACCATCCCATCTGCCTCATAATTTTACCCTCTCTCTGCATTAATATTAATCCCAGTGAGCGGAAAACATCCATTGCATTTATATTGAACATGTTTGCACTAGTTGAAAAGGTTAATATAATAAGTATGAACATCAGTTCTTTCATCATCCGCTCCCTGATCCATATGGAACTTGGGACTACCTCAGCTTTTGGTTCTCTATGAGAAAACCGCATAAAGCAGTCACCAGCTCTTGCAGTGGTAGTTCACGAAACCATCATTCTATACGTTGAGATTACTAGCAGTAGCATCGTATGACTTGGACATCCACTACCAATTTTTACATGTTAAAAATGAAAAATATAGACCTATACAACGTACCCCAAATTTCTTTTGGAATACACTGACTTCTGGCTCAGAGAAATTGTTAAAGCTCCTTGATTAATATGCCTCTTACACGTGGTCTGGGGTATTACTTAGTGTTCAGGTTCCTAGGATTCCGGGTTTTCCGTATTAATGAAGGTAGAGGTTTCCTGTGATATAAGTCCAAAAGATGCTCAAACACGTTGTCCGGTCCTTTAAAGTGGGATCCTGATCCTACTCCTTACTCTAGCTTGTGTGACTGTCCTCTTGACGAGTTGAATTTCATAGTGCGGTAAACTCACAATGTGCTAGATTATAAGGCAACATTCGTCCCACATCCAGATTGCAACTATATGACAAGGCTCCAATCAGAAATGTTGTATTTTTATTTCAAATGCAAAGCCAATAGCATGCAAGATGTGCATATTTCCCTTTCTCTCAAGAAAAAAAACCTGCGTAACAAACACACAAATAAATGTGTTGTTTACAAACACCGCAGAGGGTATGCCAGCTTCCGTCTGTTATCGATCATGTTATCATTCACGACTTCAAAATGTATCACAGGTCGCGGCTAAGGATCAAAGAAGAATCTCTTTCAAGATGGATAATTATTCTTCCGACAAGTCTGTCCTGAAAGGATTATCTCAGTTACCCGGTTTAGCCAAAAATTAACAAACTGGTCAGGCATGACTATTACCAGTTGATAAGAAAATCGACTGTGGTCATACCAAGGTTGTTTATTCACTAATCCGGTCGCTCGCCTGCAATGTCTGGTAGGAAAATGTGTTACACATTAGTAAACCACACTTCTCTCTACCGATCGCAGGTGTCAAGATGGGTTCAAACGAAAAGGATTGATTACTCTAATCAGCAAAAGATGGTCGCTGAAGTCCCGACATAACAAGAATTGAGTGAAGGGAGTGTAAACAATGAATTGAAAATACCAAATACTGTCAGAGGTGGGAAAAACTAAAGTGAAGAACACAGAATGAATTATTTGATGACACAGGTAAATGTGACGTTCAGCGTTATTTATATACATAAAGCACTTTCATCCGACTCACTGGGGTTAAAATAAACGCTCAGGAAAATGTAAAAAAATCTGAGGAAGATGAAGTGATGGGTGGAAGCGGAGGCCGCCTTACGACTATGTCAGGAGGTCCAATACTTAGCACAGACTGTTTTCAGTTTGTGGTACAAGTTGTCAGCAGTCGACGCTAGACACCAACATCAGACGGATCTTGAAGATGCTTGACAACCCTTGCAGTTACCTCAGCCTTAATGCATGAGACGTGCTGCTGCCACAGTATTAGATTATTGAACAGAAGTACAGTCCAAAGCACCTGTGGGAACGAACAGCGGATGAAGAAGACGCCAATCGACCCCACACTCGAAGCTAAGTACCATAACAGCGCAATTAAAGAACATTTCAAAATTTTCCATATTTCCACAATTGAAATCATCCGATGATGATAAATACCATGGCGTCGTTTGTTGGTCCCTCGTCTTAAAGCTCAGGCCACTTTTCCCTTCTTGTTCCAGAGATAGTACCCTCAACTGGTACCACCAACAACTATGATAAAAGAATAGAAACAAAACACTCTCCTGAGTATTGCGTTTTCCAACCAATAGTTATGGGTCCCCTTCTCCTATTCCTCCATCCCATCTACCTCAGACTTTACCCTCGATGAGAATTATACTTAACCCCTCGAGAGGAAACTTTATTTACATTTAAATTGAATAGCTTAATAGTATAGATAGAATATGTTTACATTAACATCTACACTGATGGAAAAGTGTTCACAATATAGATTGAATATGTTTTCATTTACATCTACACTGAATGAAAAACTTTGAAACTTTAATTAATTTTAAAGTGAATATGTTTACACAGACATTTACACTGGTTTGAAAATGTAGATATTATAATTAGAATGTACATCATTTCTTTCATCTTTCCCTCCCTGCTCCATATGGAACTTGGGACTACCTATGCTTTTAGTTCTCTGTAAGAAACTAGCAATAAAGCAGTCACCAGCCCTTGCTGTGGTGGTTCATGAAATCATCACTCAATATGATGAGATTGCCAGCTTCAAATGACTTGGACATCCACTAGCAATTTTCACAGCAATATTCACGTGGCTATATATCTATATATATATATAAGTTCACGTTTGTAATGAAAATTATAAAATGTAAAATGCACAACTTACGCCAATCTTGGCTCACAAGCTGTTTGCTCAGATGAATAAAGGCACTTGTCTAGGCCTCTTACATGTGTTCTTGGGGGGTCGTTATTTTAACACTAGATTCCCTCTATGACTCAGTGTTATCAGTTTCCTGAAATCCCGGTTCCTTATTAAATGATAGAGATTTCCTGGGCTGTTTAAGTCCTTCAAAATACTCCAACAAATGTCCGGTCTGAAAAATGGAATTCTGAATTATAACTTCTGGCAGTCTGGTTTCGTCTTGGCAAGCAATCTTCACAGTGCCTTAAAACTGCGAAAAGGTCTGGTTATATGGACCTTCCTCCCCCGAATTTGTTTTGTTACGATGCTAAGAAAGCTCCAATTATTTCAAACAAGCGTGTTTAGTGGGTTAATTTCAAAATTATTTCCGCTGGAAATAATATGCGTGATGCAAAAGGTCACGTCTTCCACATATGGAATGAAAACATCCGATCTTCTCTCGGCAATGTTTACAAATAACTTATTATTACTTTATTATAAAGTAGTGTCTTTGTAACAAGGTGTGCCGGAAACGATGATGTCATTCATGTCTGTCCAAAATGTGTCTCACAGACGAGTAATCTCGTAATCTGTCGCTTGAGCACACAAAATTCGTCTCTTTACCATCTTGGCAGAGAACGTACCCTGGCCTTATCAGCTTCTTCTTCTTCTTGCGATCGCATCTTTGATGATTACACCGTCAGACGAGTTCTCATGATGAATTCGACTGTTGTTTGAAGTTCCTCTTTAACTCCATATAGCTTTGAGTTTAGTGTTGAGTCATTGGGCCAGTATATCTTTCTTAACTGGTCATACAGAGGACAGTCCTGTAGAACATGCTCAGCAGTTTGTTCGTTTAATCCACATGTGCACAGTGGTGAAGCAGACAATCGTAGCTTGTGCATGTGTTTATTCAGTTTGTTATGCCCTGTCCTGAGTCGAAAAATAGTTATCTGTCCCTGCCGGTCGAGAGTGTGATAGTCGTCTTTGGGTTGGTTCTGTTCTCTTCTGATAGTCTGGATAGCTCTCTTTTTCTCAAAGTATGTGACTTCATTATCTTCTTGTTCACATTCTCCTCCCTTTTTTGCAAGTTTATCTGCCTTTTCATTTCCGGGTACACCACAATGAGATGGTACCCACTGAAGTATGGTTCTCTTTTTGGCAGCTACCTTGTTTAGTTCATTTCTCAGATGCGGGAGTTTACCACCCTTCAGAGCTTGCAGGACAGACAGTGCATCTGTGAGGATGACTACCTGGTGGCAGTCAGAGTTGGTGTTATAAATCATATTTGCAGCTTGCTCTAGAGCTTGAACCTCAGCTGTATAGTTGGAACAGAATTTACCAGTGGGAATGTGCCTAGTCTCATAGTGGTTGTCAGGATATGAGATAAAGATACCGGCACCTCCATTCCTAACAGCATTAGTTGCTGATCCATCTGTATAGGCATGTATCCATGATTGATCGGGATAGCTTTCTTGGATCATACTCATTGTAGCAGTTCGTTTTTGCAGATCATTATACTCACATCCACTTGTGAGACCACTGACTGATGTATTAATTTGGAGGGCACTGCTGGCCTGCTCCCATGGTACAGGGTATAGGGTGGGCTTCAGTGGTGTTGTCTTCATGGATAGGTCTTCTTGATGCTGTCTTATAAGTCTTTCCCCCGATGCACAAAGCTGCTACGCTTTAGACGTCCCAATGCCAGATCATCTAGTCTTGCCTTCATTGGGTGCATTGGCATACTGTTGTACTTTTCCATCTGGATCATGGTTTTTGTGTCTCTTCAATGGGACAATGTCTGTAATCCAGCAACCTTCTGCATCTCTGTTATTGGTGTAGTTTTCATGGCTCCTGTTATGAGCCTGAGAGCTTGATTTTGCACCTTGTCCAAAGACTGCAGATGTGAGTTAGCAGCTGATGACCATGCTGCTGAGCTAAACTCTAAGTGTGGTCTTATTACTCCATTATAAATCTTCTTTAGATTTCGTTCATTTGCTCCCCAGTTGGTACCTGCTAATTTTCTGAGTATGCCTAGTCGTCTTCGGGCCTTTCCTTCTGCATTTTCAATATGCTTATTCCATGTAAGCCTTTGGTCAAATGTCACCCCAAGATAGGTGGGGTAGCTTTCTTCCTTGATCACGGTTGTCCCTAGGTGTATGTTAGCTGATTTGTCCTTGGGGGCGAGGGAGAACAGTGTTGTGGAGGTTTTGTCTGTGTTTATTGTGATAAGCCATTTCTCTGCCCATAACACTAGCATGTCTGCTGCCCGCTGCATTCTATAATTTGCTGTGGTGACATTTTCATCAGCGCACCAGAGTACTAGGTCATCTGCATATAAGGCAGCTTTAACTCCTGCAGGGAGATCTTTCACCAGGTCATTGATGTAAACAAGGAAGAGTGTTGGGGAAATTACTCCTCCTTGAGGTACCCCCTGATGGAGCAACACTTTTCTGCTCTGCAGACCGTCAAGAGTGACTCTAGTTCTCCTGTTATGCAGGTATGACTGGATCCATTTCATCATGTTGCCTTGGATTCCACTTCTCCTAAGTTTTGCAATGAGGCCATCTTTCCACACCTTGTCAAAGGCCTGCTTGAAGTCGACCCAGATCGTTAGGACCTTTTTCTTCTCCTGGAAGGCATCTTCTATTGCTTGAGACAAGTAAGTAACTTGGTCTTCTATACTGTAGCATTCTCTAAATCCAGCTTGTTCCGGCACCAGGATCTGCTCAGACTCTAAATACCATTTCAATCTGTGGTTGACTATTCGCTCCATAGTCTTCCCAACACAGCTTGTGAGACTGATTGGCCGGTAACTTGCAGCCTCGGTCTTACATTTCCCTTTCTTTAGTATGGGTATTGTGATGGCTTCTCTCCATACTTGGGGTACTGTTCCTTTCAACCAGCTGTGGTTGAATATCTCAAGCAGTTTTGTCTTTGCTGCTGAGCTCAGATTTACTAGCATTTCGTTGCTGATTTTGTCTGGGCCGGGTGACTTTTGAAACTTAAGCTTGGAAATAGCCTTCTGTAGTTCTCCTAGTGTGATGGGATCCCTCATTGGGGCAGGAGTATCTGTCTGTCCCATGGTTGCCAGTATTTCTTTTCTTATCTCTCTCTGATGATCTATGTTAATGGGTAAGTTGCTTTCTGAACTGTATCTTCTAGCAAACAAGTCTGCAGCTTGTTTTCCTCTGAAAAATTTGCCACCTTCATCCAATGTGATAGTCTGCCTAGGTGAGGAACGCTCTTCATTTAGAGACTTGACTAATCTCCAAAGTTTCCTGCCGTCTTTCTCAAGGTTCAGCGATGCCGTTTTAGTTCTCCAGCTTTTCCGTTTTTCTTCTAGCTTTGTTCTCTGAAACTCTGCTACAGCCTTTTTCCATTTGTTGTGAGTTTCAAGTGAAGGCTGAGACTCTGCGTCCTTTCTAGCCCTGTCCATAGCTTCCTGACGTTCTTGGAGTGTGCTGGACCAGTATGGTATGTAGTTACGCCGGCATCCTTTGGGAATGGTTTCTTTTGCAGCTTGTAGTATGCATCTGTTGAAATCTTTTACCACTTCATTAATGTCTCTGTTCTGTACCTTGAGGGTAGACAACAGCATGTTCACCTGATGCCTGAATAAACCCCAGTTGGCTTTTTTGTAGTTCCATCTTGTAATGGCTGGGCCTGTACTGAGAGTTGCACTCTGGACAGTAAGAAAGATTGGGCGATGGTCGCTTCCCCCTAGTTGGTCTCCTACTTCTCTACTAATAGATCCAGCTATATCTGGTGTGGAGAAGGCAAGATCTGGTGTTGAAGTTGTGTGCCATCCTCTGGAGTAGAAGGTAGGAGTATCTGTGGCATTATTGACTAGGATTAGGGAGTGATCATCTTGCCAAGTTTCAACCTCTTCACCTCTGTGATCCAGATGGTTATAGCCCCAGCTCTGGGAGTGGCTATTAAAGTCTCCAACTGCTATAAAGTTGGTGGCTGGTACCTGTATGGAGCTGAGACTCAGGGGTTTGTTGTTCGGACAGTAATAGTTCAGGAGTTCTATTTCCATCTTGTCTACCTTTATCTGCAACAGCTGATATTCTGCTCCATCCATGAAGGTTTTCCTTTCGTGTGCAGGAATGTTATTCCTTACAAGAGTAAGTACTCCTCCTTTTCGTCTATCTTTTCTGTCGGATCTGAAGCATTGATATCCCCTTATTTTAAAGGTTTGATCTGCTTTCAAGTGAGTCTCTTGGATACAGCAAACACTGACTTGCTTCTCATACAAGATGTTTTCCAGCTCTGTCTTTTTGCTGTATCCAGCCTGCTTGCTGTTCACTCCCTCTGCATTCCAGTGCATCATGACAAGTGGCACTCTGGGTTTCTCTTTTTCTGTTTTGTTTTGGTCAGTAGTTCTCCTCCGCCGTCTGCTGACTCCACAAGATGGTCTAGAGGGTCCTCCAGTAGCTGAGGGTGGGCTCTGTCGAGGCTCAGAGCCCGGCACTGCACCTGCCTGGTGGAGCTCCACAGGGCGAGCACCAGTACGAGATTTATTTGACGGTGTACTCTCCATAGAAAAAAAAAAGCGAGTTGCGTGATACTGTGGTTTCCGGTGCGCCTTCTGGCCCAGTATCTATGACTTTAGCACCTGTTCAACGGGAGAGTGGGCTCATCCCTAATCTGTTTATGTTCCCAGTAGTAGACTATTCGCAAGCAGCCTGGGGGTGTCACTGCTCTGCGCGGACCTTGTTTACCGAGGCGGCGTCCGAGCTCGTATGGTGAAAATATGGTTGCGTTATCTTCAAAATAGCCCTGTCTTTCCCATGGCTTTTCTGCCATCCTGCAACTTTGAGTTAGGGAGTTCTGAGCTCCAGTCTCTTTCCCAGGCATTTTATCCTGGCCTGGCACGCATACAGAGGACCCCACTTCTGGTTCTAAGTTAGCAGTTGGGGATAGGTGGGGTAGCACACTGTGCATTCCCCGTCATCCAGGGGGCTCTCCAACTATGCAGAGCTTGCACAATGCTGTGCTCTGGTTCTGGGCTCTCCCAAGGAATCCTCACGTCCTGCACAGAGCCACTTCCAGATACTCACCACCTGCCAACCCTCCATTGTAGAAATCTCCTGCATGCGGCCATCCAGTCAAGAGCCAGTATTAAGTCTGGTGCCCAAGTGATCCCCCCCAAGCTCAGTGTGCAATGCTGGGTTCTCATCATGCTGCAACACAGGGGGGATTGTGATGCTCAGCCATCTCTCTCAACTCTGCACCGATAAGTGACATCGGGGACTTAACTGTGCCTCAGTACTGGGAGGCCCCGTTTCCGGGTACACCACACACAGCCAATTGAGGAAAGGTCGCCGTGGGCGTGTCTTCAGTGGGGAAGTTGTGGATCTTCCTGTCCATGTTCTTGCACATCCTAACACTGCCCGCAAGACATCGGAGGTTTGGAGAGTGGCCTTCTCTGCTTTTTTGAGCCGGGGTGGGCTCCCCGGGCAAGTCTCGATGGGGATCGGGACGTGTCCACGCGCCAGTGGGCCCAGCATCGGCCGCATCTGATGGAGGACTTGCTCTGCCAGGTTTGAGTTAGTAAATTCCAACTTTGTCATCTTCTTGGCATTGTGATGCTGGGGTGCCTGTGGATTTCCTACCGCCCCGGGTAGAAGCCAGAAGTGTACTGTGCCAGCTCTGGGGGAGATAAAGGGGGTGTTTCTGCGTCTCCTTGTGATACGTAGCCAAGGTAGGGCTCACAGTCCTCTTTCCCCGCCACCAAATTGCCTGCTGGTTACGCCGAGTTCTCCGAGGCTCTAGGCATGTGACCAAGAGTTGAAGGCAATAGGATCGTCACGTCCTGAGTCTCTGTGCCTGTACGATGGGTTCCGATCTTCAGGGAGCAGTCCACACTCGTTCCCACTCCCAAGACTTGTTCAGTATCCATCTGGCTCCTTCCCACCCACAGAGGGCGTGTACGGTGTAGTGCACCGGTTTTATTATCGAGGTTTGCTCCTCTAGATCCGTTGTGTTTAGCCTGAGGATTCGCACCCTCAGTTACCAGGACTACCTCGAGGAGGGTGTGGCTCTTCACCACGCACAACGATCTTGGGGTATGAGAGGTTTTGCTAGGCCAAGAGACTAACACCGCAATGGTCGCTCCTTTCATGAACAAGAATTCACTAGGCCTAGGGTGAAGCAAGGGGGGAAACCCACTACCCACAACACCAGCACATCATACCCCCTGTCTGTAAAAGACTTTGCCCCTCCTTATCAGCGATTTAACAACAGAGCGATTTTAATGTTACTCCGTAGCCTGATGTCGGGCACACTCGAAATTAACCAACATTGTTGTCGGCTAATATTATCTTATCAGTTCCTTCCCCATCAGGGATGAACGGGTAACCAAACAGACATGACAACTTATCGCTGAGAGGAGTGTAAAAATGTAATTAGTCAGTACACCAAATGTAACTGATTACTGCCATCTTTGAAACTCGTGAAGCAGAGATTGACCAAAAATAATTATGTGAGATACCCCTTATCCTCAGATATTTGTAGAATATCCAGCTTTGGGGCGGTCACTTCTTCGCGGGTTTTGCTGTCCACCTGGTTGCTCGTTTCTCTCTACTGCGTTATTCGGCCGGCAGTGGATATAATTTTGGACGTATCGCCGTTTGTCCACTCTTTGCCTTAGCCAAAAGTGATGTGCGGTTATATTGCGCATCGTTTTGCCAACTGACATGTGTGCTCCTGAAAGTGATGCATGTCCAGCTCTCATAATCTGAGATCTTCCCTTTTTGTCCTCCTCTACATCTTTTTCCTTCAACCTTTCCTGTTCTCACAATATATTACAGCTTTCCTTTTCTCATAAAATATAAACAAGTGGGTTGCTATCTTCTAGTATGAATAATATCTTCTAGTATGAATAATAGACTTCTTTTGTGCACTTGGTTCTTTCAGGAAATCTTTATAACCCGTTTTAAGCTTTCATTGGTATTCTTCTGTAAAACCATTTTTCTGTGACCTCCAGGGATTTTCCGACTTGTCTATTTATTGTCCTCGACTCATGAAAGTGAGTCAATCTTAGGATTGGCTGTAAATCATACTTTCTCTGAAAAGGTTTTTTAGTGTGTGCATAAAATACTTTTCATTTTACTGAATGCCTAGCCTATTCTGCTCATCATTTCAGAGATTCATCTTCCATCTGATGTTACTAATGCGCCCAAGTATTTTAATTTATTGACTAGTTTCAAAACCATCACATTTACTTTGATGATGTATTATAGGGAAGTCGTTTTCTTTGAGATGACCATCACTTCTATCATTTTGCTATTTATGCGCCCCTTAGCTGTGGTTGAAAGTTAATGTACTCTCTCGAAAATAGAAAAGTGCGCAAATGACGGCGTGCATGATGTGACCGACCGACATACTTACGGCGGGAATTTGGTATTTGTAGCGTAGCAAATGTTGCGTAAGTATTATATGTGTTGATAAATGTTCTGTGGAGGATGTCGCATTTGCCACACAACGTTGAGGGTGTTGTAATTCATCTGCTCCTCTCAAGGTATGATAATCCTGGCCTTTGCGGAGTAGTGTGCCACCCTCAGACACCAGGGATGATGAGGCGTAGTAGCATGGTGTCTTTTGTCTGGTATAAGTGTGTAGGATGTAGATGTGTATTCAGACAGTGAGCATTACAAGCAAGGCAATCCACACAAGGACGTCACGTTAACTCACGACGTGAAAAGTCAATGATGCTTGCAACAGCTAGTGACGGTTTTGTATAATTTATTATAAACGCCACAATGACGAAGTGTGTAGACATAAACAAGCAGGTACATCATAGGTACAATCAAACAGTCATTATTACATATGTAGACAATTCAACTGGCACAGCAGACAGCATCAAAATAATGTGCATCATCTGCCTTTTAGGATATCGTAAACCCGCTGTACATGTAGTCAGGTAGTAAACTTCCCCCTTTCCATAAGAGCTAGAAGATATCAACTAGGAGATTAAAGATGGTCGCCTCGATTTGACCTCAACAAGACAGGCATGTCTTTTGAGCGCCACATTATCGTCCTCTATTGTCCAGCAAACAGCAAAGGTATCAAACCTAGATCCATCAACAAAGTTCAGGAAGCAAATAGTCCGTAGGACAGGCATCAATCGATGCGTGACAATCTAAGTGGATCGTGAGCTGAGCAAACTAGTCATATCGTAGACTTTAGAATAAGGCAGGCTAAGCAAAAGTCAACATCACAAGATGGCGATAAAGTTACTCAGCCAAAAAAGGGATTTAATTACCTGTTCATAAGGAATTAAATGAATAATCACATATGCCTCCAGGCATTAGGAATAACACAGAGATATATCATCTCAAGATAGGAACAACAATCATGAGGACTCCTTCCTGAATAAACTAAGCGAAGACTAGCGCATAGCTACGTCTCGCCATCACAGCTTCTCAGCACAGACTGACCTGGGCGGAAATCGTTTTACCAACGCCACAAAAAGGGACATGCGCAGAACACGCGAATCGAATACAACTCAGGCCAATTTACGAAACGAAGAATGTTCTACGATGTTCGACTTAAGACCTATTACCTTAAAAGGAAATGAATCTTGAAACATTGCGATTGCCAACTGTTTTCAAAGAACTGACGATCTGAGCGCTCCATATATGGTCGTGACTCAAAATCGTTCACACAGCTATCGGCAACCCTAGCTATCAAGATAAGACAACTTCTTAACGATAGCTATCAAGATTAGACGACTGTAGAAATAAAAGTGACTACAATTTCATGAGTTCCTTCCCATGCATTAAAAAATGAATCTAGTCAGAATGCATGGTCAGAATAAGTTGCTACAAGTTTTTAGCAGCAACATTACCGCCACCTCCCGATAAAAAAAAAAATGTGCAACATTTTTTTTTTTTTTTAAATATCCAAGAGTAAAACCAAAAAACGGTTTAACAACGCACGAATTATGCGGGGATAAGTAATTGCACTGCCTAATATGAGGCTAAATTGACACATAAAGTGTCTGGTGAGAATATTTCTCAACAGATAAAAAATCTGATTTAAAAAATATATCGGGGAGGTGCCACCAACACACACTACGCTTGCATGAAAATACAATATAAATATGCAAGTTCATATCATTATAATCAAATAGCAGTGTCATAATCTAATACCGCTTAGAATGGATGTACACATCTGATATTGAATGTTAAATATTACATTATCTAAATGTTTAATATTACCATTACACAATGAAATTAAATATAAATGAAGATCGAGGACACATCTCCTGTCGTTCCAAAGAAACTGTACAATGTGGAACTCTCCATGTTTGACAATAGAAAGGTAGCTTCTCAGATCAACAATAACGTGCTGAGAAAAAACAAACAATATAATTCTATTTAATAGCCATTAAGTTTCATACTATACAATACATTATTATTAATAATTGTGGCCTTTGGAACTTTCGGCCCTTATATTAACTACTCAGTCTTCTTCTTATATTAAAGATGGGAACAGAAGAAGATGATAACAAAGCACAATAGTATGTGTTCACCTAAAGTGAGGACAGATGTGCTAATGTATTGTAGTAATATAGGTGTGTTATGGCTCTGTCGTATATCTAGAAATAGAACAGAAGTATTAGTTGGAATCATGTGGGCATCTAGACAGAATGTCAGCCATCACATTATCCGACCCACGGATAGCTCGTACCGTGAAGTGAAAAGGTTGAAGAGCAATAGCATATCGAGTGGATCTCGAACTCTTCAAGTTCTTAGTCTGAATAGCTGTAAGAGCTTTCTGATCAGTTTCTAGAATGAAATGTGCGCCCAGGAGGAATCTTTGTAGTTTGAGAATAGACCAAACCATAGCTAACAATTCACGGTCTAAAACCGAGTAGTTCCTCTCTGCCGCATTTAGTTTTCTAGAAATGTACATGACAGGATGCAGAGTTTCAGCATATTCCTGCATAAGTGCTGCTCCGATCCCAGTGGATGAAGCATCACTTCGAAGAACAAAAGTTCTATCAAGAGTAGGTAATCTTAGGATGGGAGGAGAAGAAAATATACTTTTAATCTGGTCTAAGGAAGATTGACATTCCTGAGACCAACGAATCAGATTAGGTGACCCTTTCTTCAACAACGTTGACAGAGGTGCCATTATCGAAGATAGATTCGGAATAAATCTCCCATAGAATTGGATTAACCCCAAGAGACTCCGGACTTGTTTCTTCGTTTTAGGTACAGAGATGTTCAATATTTTCGAAGTATTGTGGTCTTCTGTCTTCAAGAGACCATGACCAACACGATGACCCAAGAAAGAAATTTCACCAAAACCAATATAAGCTTTAGAAGGTTTTGCTGTCAGATTATACTCACGTAGAGTAGACAGTAGGTCATATAAACCCAGATAGTGATCTTCCCAAGAATCACTGAAGAGACAGATATCATCTAAGTAAGCGATGACATCCGAACGATGAGAAAGTATTCGACGCATCATGCGAACGAAAGTAGCAGGGGCGTTCATAAGACCGAAAGGCATTACATTCCATTGAAATAAACCCCTAGGTGTAGAGAAAGCAGTCAGAGGTTTGGCATGATCTGCTAAAGGCACTTGCCAATAACCTTTTGACAAGTCAAGTTTAGTGAAGAATCTAGAATTAGAAAGTCTACTAAGTAGATCCTCTAGTAAAGGCATAGGTTCAGCATCGAACTTTGTGACTTGATTTAATTTGCGATAATCAACGCAAATTCGTATGTTCTTATCTTTCTTCCGAACAATAACCATGGAAGAAGAATATTATGTTTAATTGGATCATTTCATCCAATTCCTTTTCCACTTGTGACTGAAAGTGTATAGGGATAGGATACGGCCTAACCCTAATAGGATTACTGTCGGTAAGAATTATGTCATGTTCTATGACATTCGTGTGACCAGGGATGTTGGTTAGAACATCCTTAAATGTCTGTAACATCGACGAGACTTGACGATGTTCATCAACAGAAAGATTAGGAGAAATGGACACATCTTTCCAAGATTCCATAGAATGTAGTGGAACCACTGGAAGAGGGAGATCGACATCAGAAAAAAACAGATTCCTCATCCTGTATGACAGACAGGGATGAGTAATGACCATGAGGTACCGAAGATTCGTCCGTTGCCTGAAAAATAGGCAGCAAATAGTCTGGACGCTCATGAAATTCCGTCAGCATGTTGATATGGAAAGTCTTATGCTTTCCATCTATATCGACCACATAGTCAACATCGGAAATTCGTGAGACTATTGCATATGGACCTTTCCATGCAATCAGAAGTCTATTTTCCCTACTGGGGAGTAGGACGAATGCTTTGTCACCTGGACAAAGTTGTCGTAGACATCTGTTCTTGTTAGCAAACTGCCTTGCTTTTTCTTTAGCAATTTCTGACGAAGCAGTCGCTAGTTTGCATGCCTCAATGATCTTTTGCCTCAGAGCAATGACATACTCATATGAAGATTGAGTGTCATCACTAATATCATCGGCAGTGATGAGATCGTGTAATAAAGACATAGGGCCGCGCGGACGCGCGCCAAAGACAAGTTCAAAGGGAGAAAATCCTGTGTGCTCATTTGGGACCTCTCTATAGGCAAAGAGAGCCGCAGGTAAAACCCTGTCCCAATCTTGAGGATGGTCTTCAGTTATCTTACCAAGTAAAGTCTTGAGCGTTCTATTCAGACGCTCAACTAACCCATTAGACATAGGATGATAGATGCTACTGAGAGATCTTTTAATGTGTAAGGTAGACATTACTTGAGACATAGTATCAGATATGAGTTGAGTGCCATGGTCTGACACTATTTCTCTGGGGAACCCCAAGCGAGAAAATATCAGCCAAAGAGCATCTGCGATATCTGTAGTAGATATGCTCTTTAGAGGGATAGCCTCTGGCCAACGTGTGCACATATCAACACATGTAAGAATAAACTGATGTCCTCTGGCCGACTTTATCTTAAAAGGGCCAATAATATCTATGGCCATTTTCTGGAATGGCCGAATAGGGATGTCAGCAGCCTGGATAGGCGCAGCATGTTGTGGTCCTCTAGATTTGACCTCCTGACATACCTGACATGATCGGCAGTATATACGGATGTCCTTGTTAACAAAGGGCCAAAAGAAAGCCGCAAGGACTCTCGACTTTGTACGGGAAAATCCCATGTGTCCAGCACATTGCGAGTCATGAGCATGCTGCAATATTTGCACTCTCATACTCTTGGGAACAAGAATTTGCGAATGTGCTGACGTAGCCGAGTCTTGTACCATACGTACAAGTACGCCGTTTTTCATTTCTATCCAAGATTTTCTTTGTGTATCCTTATTTGGATCACCTTTCTTCGCAAGAATGAAGAATTTCTTTAGCGTAGGATCTTCTTCTTGTAATTTTATGAACGAGTCACGAGAAATAACCAAGGTACTATCTTGGCTATGAACTTCATTATCATTATTCAACGAAGTTTGCGGTGTTTGTAGAGCTTGTGCTCTTGTAACCATTGCATTGGTAGCTTGCATATTATCATCTTCCCAAGCAGCAATCTGCTGTGGGGTACATTCCCTAACTCCGTGGATACGACCAATAATAAGGTCCGCAATAGGATTAGGTAAGAGACAGGCATGCACATCTCCCGTGAAGAAAGGAGTGGCAATGTGAATTATAGCAGTAGGATATTTCTCTAGAGTGCCGCCAAATGTGACACATTTGATAACCCTTCCTGTCGCACAGGATGGATCTACAAGCGATTGTCTAACACCAATAGTGGTGCATCCGGAATCGAAAAGTAGTGAGACCGGAGTATTATTAACAAGACCCTTATGTAGGATTAGAGAACCTCTCCCGTCATGTGCAACCGAAGCAGGAAGAGCGGGGAGAGGGTGACCACAACTCAAAGTCGATATTGTAGTCGGTTCGAACAAAGTACTGCATTGGGGGCACTTGTTTGCTCTCCCAAAGTCAAATGAAGAACAAGTGACAGCGTCAGAGTTTTTATTATCAGAAACCTGATTACAGGCTCCCTGAGATTCTTGTTGAACCGAGTTAGCCTGCTGATATCTCTTTTTTTTGTATTGAGATCTACCGCGACTACTATTACCTCTGAAGTTATCACCGTTGTTATTGTCTCTGTAGTTATTATTGTCTCTATTATAACTGTTATCATGTCCACATTGATGTGAACATCTATTTGTTTGGTTTTGAGGTTTACGCGAGGAAAACCCTCTATTACCATATCCTCTTCTGAAATGCCTAAAATTATTAGGTTGGAAGTAACGAGGACTGTCAGCTCGTCTCCAATTCTTCGACGAAGAATCACCCTGAAATTGATTTCCATAATTTTGACCGTAACTACGGTTACTTTTCTTATCAAAATTTTGTTGGAATCTATTACTAGAGTTTTGACCATAAGGTGCTGCCGAAGCAACTGGCAGACCTTCTTTTACTTTAGAGTTACCAATGGTTACGTGGGGATGCGCAGTTATATATTGGCTACAGAAATCTTCCATTTCTTTTATTGTTTTAGGTTTACGTTCATGAAGGAAAGCAAGGAACGACTCGTTGACAGAAGACATGACTTTGTCTCTAAGTATTAAGTCCATAAGTCCTTCATAAGTTTTTTCTGTCTTAGACAGCTCCACCCAACGTAACATGTTACGCATTGCCTAGTTAAATGTTTGAAGACCGAAAAGTGGGACACCAGTGTTCTGACCTGAACAAACGAATGCAGGGGTATTTTCCTGTGTGTATCTAGGGCAGCCAATCAGAGAAGGGGTTTCCCACGGTCAGATAGAATGACTTCGGCGAGTGTATAAGGAAGAATAAATCGTCCGAAATCATGGTTAGAATTAGACATCGGGAAGGAGAACGGAATGACAGACAAGGATGAGAATGGTCTCCTTTTGACGGGAATATCTTCATTTATGTATAGGTACAAGGAAATCAGAAGGGAGTAAGTAGTTGTGAAGAATTTCGCAAGAATAGTGTCCGTGCATTGAGAAATCCTGTGTTTTTCCTATTTATAATTCAATATAAAATCGTTAACACGACAGATATGGGAAAACAACATATGGATATAAAGGTCAACTCACGGAGAACGGAAATATATAACTCCAAAGGCTTGAACTGGGAAAGGTGAAATGCACGAGACCAAGGTTTGAAACACCTCTAGCACAAACCCCCCGAAGTTACAACTTTTTTGGGAAGTTTGCTGGAGTTGCGAGCCTTGTTTCCTGTACGTCCGGTAGCTGCATATATAAGGGCGGACGGAAATGATTTCAAATTCACCCTATCGCAACACCACTCCACTTCCGTCTACTACAGGGGTAACACGCATTTTTGCTTACCTCAAACCACACAAGCTTGATACGTTCTTTTTAGGACGAGACACAGTGAAGACATCCTTAGAACTACACAAGTTATCAGATAAGTTGATATTTTTATCCATCCTCAGTGTTAGCGTATTGCAGTTAATTTTAGAAATTAAAATAATAGAAATTAAATAGCGCCACGTGGCAATTCTTTGAGTGAGATCAGGCAGCCATCTTGAAAGACATATTTAAGTGGTGAATAATTTATACTTTTGTTGATAGTATTAGAGTAGGCCTACTGTAGTTAAGGTTAAGTATTAGGGGACTATTTAATTTAAGAATCGTAGTGGGGTAAAGATATATATATAACAAAATAAGCCAAAAGCCAAAGATTACATATAATATTCAATCATCAGAATATAATTCAAAGACAACAAATAGTAGCATACTAAAAGACAGAGAAAATAACCAATGGTAGTATTCACCAGAAAACAGTCCGAGGAAGGGAAAACGATGGCCAAAACTCCAGAAAAAGACAAAACTTCAGAAAAAGACAAAACTTTAAACCGGACAGAAAGAAACAGGACCACGAACCCTGAATTAAAAAAAACAGAACTAAAGGACACGAGTAAAACAATAATGGAAAATCGGGAAGGAGGCGCGGAAGGAAAAACAACAAAAAGCAGAATCAACAAAGGAGAAAGATCAGGAACCAGCACAGCGAACGGAAAGAAAGGACCCAGGGAAAAGGATAATCAGGACAGCCAGGTAAACGCGGACAAAACAAGTCATGAAACCAGAGGGGATAAACTGAAAGGAGGCTCAGAAGTAAAAACAACAAAAGAAGGCAAAACGTGGGCAGAAGCAGTTAAAAACCAAGGTAGGGACACCAGACATGATAAACTAGAAGAAAATAATAACCCAAAAAAAAAAAAACAATGAAAGTACCAAAAAAGACTCAAGACATCTAGCAACCCAGGCAGATCCCAAAAATACAGATGTAGTAAACATATGTCGTTTAAAGATAACGCAAGTAGCTGGTGAGGCTGTCAAGATCAAGGCATTAGATGAAGACAAAATTATAAACATCCTTGATCCTGTGTTAGGCAAAAAGGCGATAGCCAAAATTTCAAAAACCCATTTTGGCATAATAATTATCCCAAATCAGAGTGACAGAATAAAAGAGATGTTAGAGGAACTCAAAGTAGAAGCAAAAACAGTGACTCTTGCACACGACATAGAAGTAAAGATAGAGCTAGCAAAAGTGACCAGTAGATGTGTGTTAAAAGGGATAAACACTACCCTTTCAAGCGAGGAAGTTATGAACATCCTCGCAAAACATAACCCAGACATAAAGCTGGTACACGTGGACAGAATAATGGTGAAAGGGAGTATCGTTACCCCAGTGGTAGTGATAACAACAGAAGGTAGGGAACCCCCCAAGACGGTACTATTTGGGAAAACACAAAAAAAAACACAGAAGCCTTCATTCCCCCAGTGTTGCAGTGCTCCAACTGCATGAAGTTTGGTCATGGGCGCCACACTTGCAGGGGGAAGGCAGTATGTAGGTTTTGTGCGGGGGCACACCCTTTCACGCAATGCGAAAAGGCAAAGTCAGATACTGACTATAAAAAGGATAATGCAAACAGAAAATGCATTAATTGCAAAGGAAGCCATAGCGCCAGATTCCAGGGCTGCCCAGTTTATCAGCAGACCAAAAAAGCACTGAAGGAAGCTATAACAACCCAAACCCCTTTTAAAACTGTCATTAAAGAATTAAAGGAAAACGATACCTATACGAGCACTAAAGTTATAACAATAATTAAGAGTGTGCAAGAAGATGTCAAAATGCTTAAAACACAGAGGGTAAAAGAAAGTAAGAACAAGTTAGAAAATAATAAAATAGTACCAAAAAACCAGTCAGATGATTCAACTACATCCTCGAACGACACAAGTGCACTGAAAAGTGCAGAGGCAGTGCTTCAAGAAGTGAAAGCCATACAGCACCAAATTTCCCAGGATATAGCTAAACTGACTGTACTAAAAAAAGAAAATGAAATGATACTAGTCAAACTGTCTGAACAAAAAGAAGAAAGTGAAATAATACTAAAAAGAATGGAAAGTGAAAAACAGGAGATTAACATAGGAAGAGAAGGGAATGTAGCATTGGATGAAAATAGGAAAGTGGTCAAAAAGAACAAAAGCAACCTAGAAGAAACTATCATAGAAACTATCAAAAAACGATTTGAGGGACTTTTACCACACTTAGCGGAAGAAGTTAGGGAAATAATGACAAGTTTAAATAAGGATTTTCTTGACAACTTGATGGATAGTGGGTCCACAAGTACAGGAAATGCAGAATAAGAGCAAATTTGATAGCTAACCAAAATAAAAGGTAAACTAGATGATGTTAAAATTCAATTTAGAAAGATTTAGAATTATCCAGTGGAATTGTAGGGGTATTAAAAAAAATTTTGCACCCCTACTATCAGAGACTGGATTAACTACTGATATATATGCTCTTCAAGAGACCCATTTAAACCCAAATAATAGATATAGTTGTAAGGGCTTTAAGATACTTAGACACGATAGGAAAGAAGGTAGAGGAGGAGGTGTCGCAGTCTTAGTTAGCGAAAAATTTAAAATCATAGACTGGGAAGTATTTAATACAACCAATATAGAAGGTATCCAGGCTACTATAGCAGCTGAACCAAACAATCTAACAATTCTAAATGTATATGCTAAAGATGGCACAATTAAAGATGAAGAAATACTAGCCATAAGTACCAGACTAGGCCCCAAAACAATCATAGTAGGCGATTTTAATTCCCATCATTGTGCTTGGGGTGGACAACATGCAGATAATGCAGGAAAATGCCTACTTGACTTCATAGAAAACAATGAACTACTAATACTAAATGATGGATCTGCAACAAGAATTAATCCACAAGCTAATAGGGCAGACTCAGCAATAGACATAAGTATAGCAACTAACAACCTAGCGAATGTAAATTGGGAAGTGTTACAAGACACAAACTCAGATCATCTGCCCATTGTAATAACCATGCATGAAAATGTCATTCCAAACCCAGAACCAGAGAAACCTACCTTCAACTATAAAAAAGCAAACTGGGAAGCTTTCCAATCAGAGCTGGAGGGGATGGAATATAAAGACATGGAATCAGATGATACTGACTTGTGGGCAGAAACACTGACCAATGAAATTCTGAAAATAGCAATAAAGTATATACCAAATAAAAATATGCCACAACACCTTAAATCAATAAATAACATTAATAAGAAAAGAGAAACTCAATGGAATAAAGAACCAGTTGCCTGGTGGAATAAAAGCTGTGCAGAAATTCATGAGAGAAGAAAAAGGGCCTTACAAAAATATAGAAATAACAGAACAGAAGAAAACTATGATAAGTATAAACTTATTAGGAATGAATCTAACAGAATAATATTCAAAGCCAAAGAAACTAACTGGAAGGAGTTTTGTCAGTCACTTAAACCTAGCACTCAAATTAGAGAAGTATGGAAAAAGCTTAAGGCAATCAAAGGGAACAATAAGAAAACAATAATGCCAACAATCAAACTACCAAAGAGAGCAGAAACAGATAAAGAAAAAGCTAATGCCCTTGCCGAGTATTTCTATAAAGTCAGTGCAAAAAGTAGCCTTGGACAGGAAGAAAATGAGAGAAGAGAAAGACTTAGGATACAGTTTTTAAAAGAACTACCAGACCAGATAGATGAAACAAACTATTTAGATGCTGATATAACAGAGGAAGAAGTAACTAATGCAATAAAAGATAAATCTAATACTGCCTCAGGGCAAGATATACTTAGTTATGAAATCCTTAAGAAAGTACCCAAAAGAACTATAAACATAATAACTTCACTTTATAACAAAATCTGGAACTTAGGAAAGATACCAAAAGCATGGAAAGTAGCTATGATAGTACCCATTCTAAAACCCAATAAGGAAGCCCATGATGTAAGTTCATATAGGCCTATCTCCTTAACATCACAACTAGGTAAAATACTGGAAACTGTTGTGAATAAAAGAGTTAAATTCTACCTAGAAAAAAACCAGTTATATAGCCCAAACCAGTCAGGGTTTAGAGCAGACAGAAGTACAGTAGACCAGCTTGTAAGATTAGAACATGATGTAAAGCTAGGGTTCAAGAGGAAAGAGAAAACAGTGGCAGTCTTTCTAGATGTAGCCAGGGCATATGATGAATGCTGGCGAGATGGAGCTCTTTACAAAATGAAAAAGATTGGCATTACTGGTAAAACCTATAGGTATCTAGAAAACTTTTTACAGGACAGGTACTTTGCTGTACAGGTGAATAATGATAGGTCAGAAATATATGAACAACAGAATGGGATTCCTCAAGGATCAGTGATTTCTCCTTCAATTTTCACTATAGCTGTAAATGATTTAGCAGATGAATTTAATGACATAAAGAATGTAGTATCACAATTTGCAGATGACTGTGCCATTTGGCGATCTGGAAAAAAACTTGGACCATGTTTACAAAAAACTTCAAAATCAAATAGACAAAGTTTCAGAGTGGATGAAAAGTTGGGGCTTCCAAATTAATGTAAACAAAACAGTAGGTATGATTTTCAGCAAAGGAAATTTAAAAAAAAAAAATAACAAAATCAATATAACCATTAAAGGACAGAAAATATGTACCTCCTCAACAACAAGATTTCTGGGCATAACTTTAGATAAACAACTAAATTATAATAAACATATAGACAATTTGGTAGAAAGCTGTAGGGGACCCCTAAATATACTAAGGATTGTAAAAGGTAATGGATGGGGGGCCAGCAATAAAATAATGCTTATGTTCTACAAATCCTTCATCAGGGGGAAACTGGATTATGCCAGCATAGTCTATGACTCAGCTGCAGCTTCTAACAAAGCAAAACTGGACAGGATTCAAAATGCAGCCATGAGAACCATTACAGGTGCATTTATATCGACACCAGTAGAAGCTCTAGAAGTAGCTCTCGGCATACCTCCCCTTGGTCTAAGACGGAAAGAACTGAGATTAAATTATTGGAGTAAAGTAGCACAAGAAGTGACCCACCCAGCACATAAAGCATTTGTCAAAAACCAACCAAGTGTATGGGACGTCCCCTTAAATAAAGATAGATATCCAACAGGGTGGAGAACTATAGAAGACCTAATGCATTTCAAAGAACTATCAAGCACAATTGAAAATAGTAATAAATACAGAAGCAAAATACCACCATGGGAACTAAAAACACCAATCATAGACTACTCACTTACTGAAAAGATCAAACAAAACATAGAAGATAAGGAAGCCAAAATGATAAGTAGAAAGTTCATAGAGCAACTTAACTAAACAAAGTCTGGCCGTCTACACTGATGGATCCAAGGGTGATAGTGGGCAACTAGGTGCCGGAGTTGTAATACCACAATGGGGAATAAAAAAGAGCTACAGTGTAACGGAAGGGGCATCGATTTTTACTGCAGAGATGGTAGCAATTCTTAAAAGTCTAGAAATAATCGAATATAACCCACCAGAAGCTGTTACGATATTTACAGACTCACTATCATCACTACAAGCACTAGAACACCCAGGTAAATGTAGCCGGCCAGACATAAAGGAAGAAATTCTAGCAATTAATACATCACTAGAGAACAGAGGATGTAGTGTGAGGCTAGTGTGGGTTCCAGCACACATAGGTATAGCTGGCAACGAGTTGGCAGACCAGAACGCCAAGAAGGGAAGAACAAGTAAAAACAATATAAAAGCAGGACTGGGGAGGTCAGAGATCAAGAGCCAAGTGAAGGAAACTATAAACGAGGAATGGAAGACAACATGGAAGGAAAGTAGAAAAGGCAGACACGCGTTCAAACTGCTGAAAGAACCAACGAGGACATGCCAGGTCAGAGAAGAGTTAAAGATACCATCGAACAAAAAACTGTGGCGTCTCCGACTCGGTGCAGCATACTTCATGGTAGAAGAACCACACTGCCAAGAATGTCAGGAAGAGAATGACATAGACCACTACCTGATCCACTGTAAAAAGTATGAACAACAAAGGCTTGAATTAAAAACTTACTACAGAAATCACAATATAGACTTAACAGGTGATAAGGTTTTAAGTATAGATGCCCCAAGAGATGCCCAATCAATACTTAAAAGATATATACATAAAACAAAGGAAAAAATATAAGGTTAGAACTTCAGGAAAATCATCCAACTAAATAGAAATTAAGCAGCAAGAACTAACTAAGCATTAACAAAAAATAACTACTCATAGGACAAGGAAAGACAAGGTATTAAAAAAAAAAGGGACAACAACTCAAAAGGAACAAATACTAATACAAATTAAAACCAAGTGTAAAGGACAACAGTTATCTAGAAACAATACAAAAGAGAAAATAAAATTGACAAATATTAATATAAATAAAAACCAGCAACTGCAAAAGGCAACAGTTATTTAAATTGAAAACAAAATTAGTAAATTAAATGACACTAAATACCCCAATTATAACCAACTTTCAGGTTGAACAGGGTAGACCAAGATGAAACGAGAAAAGGCAACAATGATCAGATGCTCAGTGCCCGATCTCCACCCATCAACTCATCAAAACAACAACAACAACATTTCAGATTCACTTGTACAGCGAAGCAAGACAGAAGGACAACGGCTGGAGAGAGAGGAACGTGCAGAGGCCAATATCTTGTTATTTGCAGCCAGGCAGTTCTGTTACTCCACTAAAGCCAGTCTTTACTGATCTTAATTAGATCCTGCGAGGGTATGTAAAGTTACTATGTAAAATAATACAGTAATTACAACTTTTATTTCAGGATTTGTTTAATCTTTATGTTATGAAAGTATCATGCATATTAATTGATTACTTGATATGATTGTTGAAGATTGGAACCCGAAATATAACCACCGTGACTGAGTCCATATCAGGGCTAGCACAGGACAAATAACAATTCTTTTCAGGACTACCAACAATCATTATCAGGGCTTATTCAATCTGTCTTCAAGTTACTGTACTTTACAGAGCTAACGTGTCAGGCAGGGGATACTATAACCTCATACCATATATGTGTGTACATATTATTTTGTATTATTTGATTTTATAAAATGTTCCACAGTAGACACCTGTCTTGTCACTGATCCATAATTGATCCATACACGCATTTTCACGCATACATCTGAAAACAAATTCATCTCATCTACAATAGGAATGTGGTAATTATTATCCACAAATAGCCACATATCCTACAATTATCTGCAGGTTCATACTTGTCAACCAAAAGTCAGAGGTCAATGATCAAGAATTGCTCAAGGATCAATGCTAATCGCCCCAGCAGTGCCTGGATTGGTAGAAGCACGACCTACTGAAGCTGTACATCTCATATAAACACTGATTATAAAAACAGATGAGTGATATTTGTGACAATCGTGCACCCAAGAAGTGATAACTGTCAATCAAAGTTTTATGATGACAATTTGCGTGATAAACTAGTGAAAGTTATAAAGTGAATAAGACAGTGAAGAAGTCTATTACCTAACTAATTGGAAAAGTCTAAAGAAGTGACATTCTAGTGTAACTTGTAAAAACTGTAAGGGTTTTCGCCAATTTGGTTTTTTGTATAAATATAACTTTTGTATCACCAGTCACACACAATCACCACAATTAGATAGATGTAAATAAAGAGGATATAAATTGTATTCACCAGCTTTATTCATTCAATATAGTTGATACTGAGTTTGGTTGAATTTTTATTAATATCACAGGTGGTCACATAGTGGAGGTGGCGCAGTAAGGTCTGACTGTTCTCTGAATATTTTCAGTCCAGATACTTTCACAGCCGTGACTATCGAGTGATACCAGTGTACTTCTCTGTCACTGGGACCTCACACATTCTGGAGAGAATACTATTTCTACTCTAGCACTATCATCTCACACATATAAAACCTTCCGCTACAACCTGCAATGATTTATCTATGTTATGTACTTTACATGAAGTTTCAAATCTGTCCAAATAGAATGTTATATCGTCGATGGAAGCATTGAATGGTGGTAGGTTAAGTTTGAAAGTGCTTGCATTAGTCTTATCTGAGACCTTATTTGCATCATTAGCATTACCCATGTTCATCACCTTTAATTTCTCAATTTCCAAAGCTAAGATTTTTTCTTCATGCTCCATTTTTGCTTTTCTCTCTTCATACTCTCTTTCAAGTTTTTTATTTTCAGCCTCAAGTCTTTTCTCTTCAGCTTTTGTTTCTGCTTCTCTTTGTAACTTTTTTTCTTCAGCCTCTTTTTCAAGTCTTTTATTTTCAGCCTCTATTTCAAATCTTTTATTTTCAGACTCAATTTGTAGTCTCTTCTCTTCAGCTTTTGCTTCTGCTTCTCTTTTTTGTTTTTCCATTTCCATTTGGAATCTTTTTTCATCCACCTGCATCTGCAGTTTCTTTTGTTCAGCTTCCATTGCTTTATCATATTGAGCAGTTGCAAATTCTTCTAACTTATCACCAGTCTTCCCAAGCAATTTACCCTGCTCAATAAAGTGCTCAAATGTAGCCATGATGAGTAATAATATGAGTCCACAACCTGAAATAATTAATTATCTTATTTCAAATTTAATTATAACAAGTCTTAAATGAAGCACTTGTTTACTCACAACACTATATTATTATCCCAGTCTCTGTGGGAAACAAGTCTTATATCAAAGAACTTGTGTATATACCTTTTTGAAATATCATCAATCAACTCTTGATCATAGGTGCACTTCCCATTCAATAGTGCACAATACTATTCATCATTTATTAATCATCAGTGTAGTAGTAATGCATAAGCATAACCCACTATTAAATGTGAATTAACTACTATAAGTGTAACTAATGACTATGTAAACACAATCACAATGTAAACAATAACAATGTAAACATTACACTGTAAACAATACAATGTAAACAATACAATGTAAACAATAACAAAGATTTAGCAACAATACGAAAACATTCGTAGAAATCAACAAAAAATAAAGCGAAAATTAAAGAAATATCACAAAAAATGTGATGATATCTACGAGAAGATAACACAAATACAAGACACCACAGTGTATAAACAAAAATGTTGTATGAAACTAAACTATAGTAAAGAGGAGGCTAGCAAGTACAAACAAATCAAAACAGAACTAAAGAATGCAGAAAAAATAACGAAAACAATACTAACACATGGCATCACAACTAACAAAAAATTAGCAACAGAAGTCGCTTTGCAAATTCCAGTATCGGAAATTGCACACCCTACAGAAAACGCTCACAATAGATGACCTCTATGACGTGGTATAATCTAAGGGAGACTCCGCCCAACCGAAAACCCACAGAAACATAAACATATAAAAATAACACATAAACATATAACATGTAAACAAAAGAATGAGATGAAACACAGAAGACTCAGTAGAAGTATAAGGGCACAGTTCACAAACAAACAGGCCACTTAACTTATTGATATCCAAACGTCAGCCACAGCAGAAAAAACAGATGACAATCAGCGTCCTAAGGAATGAAGATCCAACGATGATGGTACATCTGGACTGCTTCAACTGCCATGACGATGGTACTTGAGCTTCTAAACAGTACAGGTAGTGTAACTAACGGCACTTGACCTTCTTATTCAATCATTAATTGCTTGAATCGGTACTTGGCCTTCTTATTCAACCGTAAATTGCTTGAATCGGTACTTTGCCTTCTTATTCAATCGGCACTTGACCTTCACAAACGACAGCAACACGTTTCAACTGGCAATGTATGACTCAACGCCGGGTACTGCCATAACTCTGTATGTAGATGTCTTGAAAAAATCGCTGTATGTTGAATTCTTGTTGATAACGCGAATGTCGTGGGTTCGATCCCCACACTGGCCACCAAATGTAGCGTAGCAAATGTTGCGTAAGTATTATATGTGTTGATAAATGTTCTGTGGAGGATGTCGCATTTGCCACACAACGTTGAGGGTGTTGTAATTCATCTGCTCCTCTCAAGGTATGATAATCCTGGCCTTTGCGGAGTAGTGTGCCACCCTCAGACACCAGGGATGATGAGGCGTAGTAGCATGGTGTCTTTTGTCTGGTATAAGTGTGTAGGATGTAGATGTGTATTCAGACAGTGAGCATTACAAGCAAGGCAATCCACACAAGGACGTCACGTTAACTCACGACGTGAAAAGTCAATGATGCTTGCAACAGCTAGTGACGGTTTTGTATAATTTATTATAAACGCCACAATGACGAAGTGTGTAGACATAAACAAGCAGGTACATCATAGGTACGATCAAACAGTCATTATTACATATGTAGACAATTCAACTGGCACAGCAGACAGCATCAAAATAATGTGCATCATCTGCCTTTTAGGATATCGTAAACCCGCTGTACATGTAGTCAGGTAGTAAACTTCCCCCTTTTCATAAGAGCTAGAAGATATCAACTAGGAGATTAAAGATGGTCGCCTCGATTTGACCTCAACAAGACAGGCATGTCTTTTGAGCGCCACATTATCGTCCTCTATTGTCCAACAAACAGCAAAGGTATCAAACCTAGATCCATCAACAAAGTTCAGGAAGCAAATAGTCCGTAGGACAGGCATCAATCGATGCGTGACAATCTAAGTGGATCGTGAGCTGAGCAAACTAGTCATATCGTAGACTTTAGAATAAGGCAGGCTAAGCAAAAGTCAACATCACAAGATGGCGATAAAGTTACTCAGCCAAAAAAGGGATTTAATTACCTGTTCATAAGGAATTAAATGAATAATCACATATGCCTCCAGGCATTAGGAATAACACAGAGATATATCATCTCAAGATAGGAACAACAATCATGAGGACTCCTTCCTGAATAAACTAAGCGAAGACTAGCGCATAGCTACGTCTCGCCCGTTTTACCAACGCCACAAAAAGGGACATGCGCAGAACACGCGAATCGAATACAACTCAGGCCAATTTACGAAACGAAGAATGTTCTACGATGTTCGACTTAAGACCTATTACCTTAAAAGGAAATGAATCTTGAAACATTGCGATTGCCAACTGTTTTCAAAGAACTGACGATCTGAGCGCTCCATATATGGTCGTGACTCAAAATCGTTCACACAGCTATCGGCAACCCTAGCTATCAAGATAAGACAACTTCTTAACGATAGCTATCAAGATTAGACGACTGTAGAAATAAAAGTGACTACAATTTCATGAGTTCCTTCCCATGCATTAAAAAATGAATCTAGTCAGAATGCATGGTCAGAATAAGTTGCTACAAGTTTTTAGCAGCAACAGTATTGGATCTTTATTTTTACATTTTATCACCAATTTATAAATCATTTCCTGTAACTCTTTTTCACTTGTTGCGATTATGACTGTACTGTCATCGTATCACAACTTGTTCACATTATGCCCCCCCAAATTTACATTCCTGGTATGTCCTCTTTGGGTCTCATAATGTTTTCATTGTACGGATTGAACATATCAGGCGACATCACACATTCCTGCCTAAAACTGGTTTATCTGCTGTTCTATTTGGTTGCCAATTCTTACGGCTGCCTTTGTTGCCATTACATGTTCTTTATTATTCTCAGGTCTTTGCTACTGATGCTAAGGCTTTCTAACATTTTGATAATTTCCTCACGTTTCACCTTGTCAAAAGCCTTAATGTAGTCTATAAAGCACAAGTATTGACCTGTAAATCTATAGCTTTCTATTAATTTTCTACTAATATATTCGTCACTGTATGTGCTTCTACTTCTATAAATCTACATTGTTCATTACCTGTTTCTGGTTAACTTTACATCGTACTCTTCACATGATCACTTTTAATAGTATTTTGGTCACACTCGGAAGACTAACGGTGCAGTGGTTTTCACACTCAGTTGCCCCAGATTTCTTTGGCAAAGCTATTACCCACTACTGTAGATGTCATTCAACAGTTTTGTTGTCAATTCAACTCGAAATTTTTCCACGGCCTTTTTCCTATACTGTATAATTATCTGGTCCAAGGGCTCTGCCCTTCTTGACTTCTGCCACAAATATCAGTGGTCCTTCACAGTTGTTTTGAATATTGTCTGATTTTTCTTCTTCAGAATCAGCAGCATCATCATCATCCAGCTCCTTTACATGTTATGTCCATCTTTCTACAGTCTTGATTTCCTATATTGTTATATTAAATGGTTATATCGCTCTGTACAGAGTTTCCTATCATAACTACATGGTTAGATCATTGACAGTTGGACTTCTGGAAAGACAGATGACACTGGGAAAGACTAGGAACAGATAAATTCCCTTAGTATTCACTGAAAGAGGGGGGGGGGGGGGGGGAGAGAGAGAGAGAGAGAGAGAGAGAGAGAATGATGAATCCATAGGTGACTTATTGGAATCGACCAGACCAGTTACACCGACTTTGAGTTCTGAACAATGGCTGGAATTTCCATGTGCCTGTAGTAGGAAATTCACTACTCAGAGAGGCATGAAAATCCATAAAAGGAAAAAGGGGTGTGGAAGCTCATCAGTGATAGATCAAGAGTGCTCTGTTTCAACAGATAAGACGTTAGAATATTTCAGCTAGAGGGATTCTCAGTGTGGAGAATATTCAAGTTGATCTGCCTGATGATGATCTCACACACTTCTTGGACTGGAAAAGATATGCCATCAAATTTCCACCTGCCAGTGAAAAAAGGCTTTGTAACAGCTGGATGAAGCCCTGTCGAAAGAGTTGGATAACAACCTGAAGCAGATATCCTTGCAAAAAGAGCTGGAAATCTTTGGCGACATAATATATCTTTACTGCTGAGAAGAGTTTGGAGTCAGGGAGGCAATGAAAAGTAACCCACCACAACAAGGTAGAAGACAAAAGAGAATAGAGGAGATCAGGAAGCAGAAGAATCAGGCTCGAAAACAGTTCAAGAATGCAGTGGACATGGAAACGAGGGTTTACGACAGGTTTCGGAGCACTTGAAAGGCCAACATAATGCTCTTTATAGAGCAGAAAGGTTGTGCAGGAAAAGAAGGAAAACAAGATGGATAGGGAAAAATTCCTCAGAGAGCCCTTCAAGTTAGAAAAAGAACTTTTTGAACGGCCATGGTCGAGAACACTAAACGTCGGGAAAGAAGATATGGCAGAACACCTCAGAATGACCTATTCAGACAGTCTCAAAGATGAGCCTCTCAACAGTATGGGACACTTTATATGGCCTAGTAAGCCAAGAGCTGAGTTCAACATCAAGCCCCCAACAATGCAAGAAGTAGAAAGCATTGTCCAGAAAGCATGGTCAAGTGAGTTCCAGGTCCTAATAGTGTCCCACATGTTGTATATAAGAGATGCCCTGAAGTTCTCAAATGACTGCTCCTTTTGCTGAAACAAATGCATGGAAGAACCAGCTCGTAAGCAAAGAATGGAAAAAGGCGAATGAAGTCTATATCTCGAAGCAACAAAATTCCACATATATCAGTCAGTCAAGGCCAATTTCACTATTTAATGTTGAAAGGAAGATATTCTTCTCAGTGATGGCTAAAAGGCTTACAACGTACCTCCTGGAGAATAGGTACATTGACACTACCATCCAGAAAGGAGGTATCCCAGGTACCCCAGGGTGTCTAGAGCATGCCATAATGATCTGGGAAGCAATTCAAAAGGCAAAGTCTGACAGAACAAATCTCCATGTAATCTGGTTGGATCTAGCTAATGTGTATGGATCCACTGAATGGATGTTGTGACAGACCCTGGAAATGTACCACGTTCACAAGAAATTGCAGCAATGTTGAAGCTGTATTTCTCAGGGTTCTCTGTCAGGTTTTCAACCAGAGAGTGCACAACAAAGTGGACTAACTTACAAGCTGGAATTGCGATGGGGTGTGCCATCTCTCCGATACCATTCGTGTTGGCTATACAGGTAATCCTCAAAGCGGCTGAAGGATTTGCGAGTGGTTCAAAGCTCAATGGAATGTGTTACATGCCACCACTTAAAGCATTCATGGATGACACAACAATTCTGACATCAGTTGAGCATCAGGCCTCAGTGTATCCATTCTGAATTTTTTTATAGCAGCTTGATGATGATCAGGTATCACCTGCAGCACATGATGCTCTCCACCAGATAAGGCAGCATCTATCAGTGCCATTATTTTTTCTACAGAAGTTGCTTCAATTCATCACTGTACAAGGAAAAATAACAGTGGTTTCCACTTCCATCAGTTCGAGTATGGGAGTCTCCAATAGCCAGCTGTCAAGTCATAAGCTTTAGAGGTGTTTTATACAGATAGCTGCTCCCATGACTATACCTTCTAGCCCTCAATGACAGCCCCCTGTTTAAGTCCATAGCTGCTTATTCAGTATTCATAGCGAACCTCTATATCTAGACATTGTTAACCATCTACCACTCGGCTGATGCGCCTGGTCGGAGGACAGGTTCCAAACAGAATTATATTTTAGAAAAAAAAATAATGTTAGCAACAACAGGAATGAAAATAGTGTACGCACATACACTTACAAAACATTATCACTTTAAAAAATGCATAAAATATTATGGGCACATTTAATAATGAAAACAATTTAACCTAGCAAAGTAAAATATCAGCCAGTTTGGGTCTGTCCAGTATAAAGTGAATTTATTTACTAAGTGGTACAAAACTATGTCAAAGCAGACAATTTAAAAATTAGAAAACACTTGTTCGAATATAATGTAATAAATTCCTAATAAAAATCTACATTGCAAAAATACAAACATGTTGTACGAACAGCGATTTACTTACAGCCTTTATTAACATAAATGTCCCAATTTTAAGCTGTTTTTCAGAGAAGATTTCATCAACTCTTGATAATTTAACCTGTCATAGCAACATTCAGATAACGATAAATAATTGTATTTTACATTTAATTAAATGAATAAAAAAGAGTTTAAAGTACATTATCAGTAAGACATTTGAGTCCACTCATAAATGATGAGATATTATCTCTGAAAGAATGGAATTGTAACCTGACAATCTACTCACTGTCATGTTGTATTATCTCTGGCAATCTATTCCTTGTCATGTGGTTTTATCTCGGTCAGTTTAATCGCTGTCACATTCTGTTTCTCTGATTCATGATTATTTTGCCATCTCTGTCAGTCTTTTGTTTTGTTTTGTGGTAATATCTATTCATTATGCAGTAATGCTTTATTTACAGTCTATTATTTGTGATGCACTGGTAACATTGATAGTAAGTATGCTTTGTAATGTCATTCTGTTTGTGAGAATCTCATACCATATTATCATTAGTGGAAGAATTACTGCTTCTGATAAAGTATTCTCTGTTAAAATAATGCATTTCATTATTTAACATGATTCATAACATAAAACATGAAAAAGTTCATGCTGAAATCTAGTTTTACGTTCAGTAAAAGATTTCAAAGAGATGATTTTAAGCTTATTCCTCAGCCAACTACAAAATGTTATTTTTTTACTGTCAAGGGTGCAAAATGAGCAGTATGTCAGCTAATCTGCTTTAGTGTATAGCATGAAAAATCTTTAATTTGGTTGCAATGTCATGAAATCTTCTGAAATTGCTAATATGTTGGCATTTTGAGATATTATTGTTATTTAGTTTTAGAACTAACATCATTCTACTAGGCAAACCCGATGCTCAGTCTTGTTCCGCAAATGCCAAAAAGTATGAATAATGATTGTTTCTGTAGCATGCTTGTTACATACAGGCCTGACCTCATATTTTTATCCCTGTTAGTTTTGCGTTCGATGCCAAATTCCAGCAGTTGGAAGTGTGTTGACTCATTAACTGTAGTGTCGGTCTCTAACAGGCAATCAATAATTGTCCTTATTATCTCATCCTTATCCATATCCAGTGTCCACACTAGGGGTACTCTTGAGGCTAGTCTGTCAACTCTGTCACTGTCGTGTGCTTCTGCATGACCAAGACAGTAGATCAACACCAGTTTCTGAAGGGTTGAGACCACAGTGTATGTTCTCCATTCATGTCATAGCTATCCATTTTTAGACCTTACAAAGCATGGACTGAAAATATGTTACAATAACTGCCCTTTTTAATGTAGTTTCAGACAGCCACCTCAGGGCTGCAGGAGCTGCCTCTATCTCCATTCTCATGCTGGAGGTTGTTGTCATGTATGCTCTGCTCTGTTCAGTGATGACCCTGCCCCTCACTCTAGCTGAGAAGCCCCATCCTGATTTCTCACTACGAGTAGGTGTTTGCCTGGTGCACCACAACACTAGGCAGAACTCATCATATAATGGTATACAAAGTTAATTTATGGTAAAATATTATGTAAAAATCTCACATGCAAAACTTTACAAGGAACAAGTTGTAGTATCATCATCCACCAATCCATCACAAAAAAATTAGAGTATGCTGCCTTATGATTGCATCAAATTTTTAAATATCTGCCATACCCACTTAAACATGTGTTTGATTGGCTAAGCAGTTACAGCTCTTTCCTCTCTCGGCAGTTACCAGATTCCAGAATTGAAATCTGGTAGCTTCATGCTCCACTCTACCCAGTGGTAAATGGGCACCAGTCTCTGCTCTTGAGATATGGAAGGCAAAGGCAGCTAGGAAGGGGGGAAAACTGGACCGATTATGGTAGAGTCACTAACACTTTATTCCCCTATGGTAGTTTCTGCTATGGGACCACATTTTAAAAAAAATTACTTAAATAGTAAAGTGTGTCGTGGAATTTTCAAAGGTACTTAAGTGTGCAGTGAAGTAAAAACGGTTGCAGAGTACTGTACTATGGTATCATCATCCCCAGCATGATCATTTATCAGTTGATAAATTCCAATTATGCTTTTCCATTGCACCAATGGCTTTCCAATTGCCAAGCCCAAGGGTGATGAGACTTGCTGGTAGTTTATCCAGTTCTCTCCCATCTTACTCAGAGCTGTATTGGCAAAGCTGCAGCTACCTTTTCATGTTTGGGGAAACTCCAAACTCACAACGAAGACCAAAGCTGCGGTACATAACGCCTGCGTCACCAGCACACTCCTATATGGCAGCGAGACCTGGACAACCTATGCTAAGCAAGAAAGAAGGCTCAATACCTTCCATTTACGGTGTCTACGCCACATCCTCGGCATCTCGTGGAAAGATAAAGTGACAAATGTCGAGGTGTTGTCACGTGCTGGCCTTCAAAGCATGTTTGCCGCATGGAAGATGGTCGCATCCCAAAGGATATCTTCTACGGACAATTAGCAGATGGCAAGAGAACAGTAGGGCGACCACAGCTGAGTTTCAAAGATGTGTGCAAGAGAGATATGAAGGCACTGGACATGGATCCAGCAACATGGGAGGATGAAGCTGCCGATCGCACTAAGTGGCGATGCTATTTACGGCGCCACCTCAGAGTGGGCAAAAAGAAGCTCACACAAGCAGAAGAGAGGAGAAAATGGTGAAAATAAGCAGCTGAGGGCTGTCACCTCAGGGGCGCATTCCCATAGTCAGTTATGACTGAAGGGGCTATTATTATTATTATTATACCCAGAGCTGGTGCTATCATTAGGTCT
This sequence comes from Oreohelix idahoensis, assembly GCA_024509875.1. Lineage (NCBI taxonomy): Eukaryota > Metazoa > Mollusca > Gastropoda > Stylommatophora > Oreohelicidae > Oreohelix > Oreohelix idahoensis. The sequence goes on along the minus strand of JAMPIV010014039.1, from coordinate 389,532 downwards.
AGGGTGCAGACCTCAGAGGGGAACAATTACTGACCTTTGAGTTTTATACAGGTTTTTTTTTTTAAAAACCACTGTAAAAAATGTAACTAACAATTTGTATTTTTTTATTTTAAGATAAATACCACAACAGTGCTATAGAGTATAATTAGTTCTTATGAAAAATGTATATATTCTGTTTTTAATTCATCCTTTTTATTTGTTGTTTTCTTTTTGACATTTAGTTATATTTTTGGCTAAGAAGAAAATCTCTTATTCAGCTTTGTTGGCAACCTGTGTTGTTAACAGCTGGATACGTCATGTCATCTGTGAGTGTGTAACAGTGTGTTTGTGAAATTTTCTTGTAATTTTTGTAATATCTTATAAATTGTTGATAATATTTTACTTTTATTTTATATTTTGAAGAATTTTATCATTGTTAAAGGTAATTCATACATTAGGATTGTTTGTATGTATATACGAAATAAATAGATCATACAGTTGATTGTAGGTTATGTTATATATATATATATCTATAAAGTGAAAATGCATTTAATTTTTAATCTTACAGTCACATCTTAATCTTATTTACAAAATGTGTTTATTTTTCTAGTGAGCTAAGGCTGATTAAAAAAAGCTAAGGAGCAAGCAAAGCAAGAGGGTTTCTTCCTGAAACACCTTTGTACACAGAAAGCAATTGAAGAACATGAGTATGACTCTACTATTGTTGAAACTAGCGCTGTTGGAGCTGAATGTGGTGCTCCTACTACAAATGATATAAACTCTAAGACAAATTGGAGATATTCCTGGAAAACACACAGAGGAAAAAGGAGGATGTCAAGAAAAGTGAAAGTATTGCAAAGTCTGCAAAAGAAGATGGTATTGTGCCTGACTTGAATTACAGTGACAACTGGCTCTACTATTGCAGTGATAGTTTGTGATAGCTTATAATGCAGTATGGACCACAGCAGGTTGTATCACATGATTTTCCCAAAGTCTAAAAAAAAAAATCAAGAAGATTTTCTCCTATACACTACATGAGGAGACTAGCAAATGGTAAAGAAGTGTGTCATCGATGGTTGATAAAGATGTGGTTTTTTTTTTTTTTTTGCTTTTGCTGTAAGTTTTGCATCAACTCTACAAGGAACAGGTTCAAAAGACTGGAAAAATATTGGAGCATTTCTGTCTTCACATGAGAGGAGTACTGACCATTTATAAAACTATAAGACCTAGAGAGAACTTGAATTGCACTTATCTAAAGGAAAAACAATTGATGATATTAACCAGCAGAAAATTAGGTAAGAAGAACAATACTGGTAAAAAAAACGTTTGGAACGCTTGATTGCTTTGGTCAGAGTTCTTGGCATGCAAAACGTGGCATTTCATGGTATAACTGAAAAGTTGTACAGTGCTAGCTAGCAATGGAAATTTTTTGAAGTTTGTAGAATATCTAGCCCTTTTTTATCCTATTATGAATGAGCATCGCACAAAGTTAAAGATCAAGAAACAATGGTTCACTACCTAGGAAAAGATATCGAAAATGAGCTTATACAGCCTAGAATCTAGCAGTTGCTATAAAGCAGAAAATTTTAGCACATGCAAACTCTGCCAAATACTACTCAATTATTCTGGACTGCACACCTGATGTTAGTTATTTTGAACTAATGATCGTACATTTTGTTGATGTAATCAAGCCATCAGATAATGAGATGTCTGAGCCTGAGGTTATCATAAGAGAACATTTCTTGGGATTTGTTCCACTAAAGAAGACTACATGTGCCTTTATAACAGAAACTCTTCTTGGACAGCTTCAGCAAATATGATTACCAATTGAGAACCTGCATGGTCAAGGTTAAGAAAATGGGAGTAACATGAAAGGCAAAGAAAATGGTGTACAAAAGAGAGTCCTGGGCATAAACCACCGTGCCTTTTTGTGTGCCCTGCAATGCACACTCTTTAAACTTGGTAGTCAATGACGCTGCTAACTGTTGTCTAGAACCAACCAGTTTTTTTCAGTTTGATTAAAAAAATCTATAATTATTTCTCTGCATCAACTCAGAGTTGGCAAATTCAAACTAGCCATGCATCAGACTTAGGCATAACTGTTAAGCCATTGAGTGAAACAAGATGGAAGAGTGCGATCGATGCTTTCAAACCATTGAGATATCTTGGTAATATATATATAGTTGAAAAAAAAAAAAAAAAAAAAAAAACACACACACACACACAAATAGTAATACGTCTTACAAGGAGAAGGACAAGAAAAACCTACGTTACGGCCACAAGGCCTTCGTCAGGGACAGACAAACAAGAGACAAGAGGGAAAGAAAATGAGAATTAAGTAGAGAACATGAAACTATAAAAATAAGAGAAAAGAAACTCCCTTAATATTAAGTCCAGTCACATGTGAAGCAAAGCAAGATGGCTGCCACTAAACTGGAAAGAGGAAGTTGATAGTATATAAAAATAAGAAATAATGAAAACAAGGACTGGAAAAGAGTGAGAAAAAAGTAATCAATAAATAATAAATAAAATAAAAATAAATAAATAAAATATAAATAAATAAATAATAATAATAAATAAATTTAAAACAAATAAATAAATAGATAAAAATAAAAACTAAATAAAGAAATAAATAAAATAAAAAATAATAAAGGAAAAAAATAATTTAAAAAAAAATAATAATAATAATAATAATTTAAATTTAAAAAAATATATAAATAAATAAAAAATTTAAAAAAATAAATAAATAAAATTATTAAATTTAAAAAAATGGTAATTAAAAAAAAAAAAAAAAAAAAGGTGATCGCATCAAAGTAGAAAGTCATACAACAGGGACTCGATAGAGAAAGGCGTCTCAGACAAAAGAATGTTGGGTATTCAAACCGTGTGGTTTGAGGCAACCCATAAGATGGATGAGGCGTTGTTCCTGGCGAAACCGACTGTTGGCGTCCGAGGAACAGTATCTGATGGCTGTCACCTGGATGTCAGTGGCACCGTGGTGGTCAGGGCCATTGAAGTGGATGGCCACAGGTGTGGAATTAAACTGAGAGATGTCATAGAGGTGTCTGCAGAATCGGTCGCCCAGTCGTGTGCCCGTTTGGCCGATGTACGTAATGGTGCAACGTTTGCATATAATAGCATAAATGACGTTGCGTGACTCACATGTGAAGCCATGGGTGATGGTGAACTTGGCGTTAGGGAACGAGACTGAACGTGTTTCGATTACATACTGACATGTCTTACATCGTGTACGGTTACATGGCTTGGTTCCAAAGTGGCCATCGTTGACGGTTTTCAGACGGCTGTGGACTAGGAGGTCCCTCAAATTTTTGTCCCGTCTATATGCCAGCAAGGGTGGCTCACTAAATGCTTCCCGCGCCACTGGGTCAGCTTGGAGGAGAGGTAGGTGGCGAAACAGGATCCTTTTGACAGCAGTGCTGTGAGGGTGATAGGTCATTATTAACTTGACTCTATCAGAGGAGGTTTTTTGGCTGGGTTTGAGGGCCTCTAGACGTGAGATAGGGAGAACACGTTCTAAGGCAGAGGTAAGAACATCTTCTGGATACTGTCTGTTACGGAAGAAGTCCAACATTTCTTGTGCTCGGCATAGAAAGTTGTCATCATCTTGGCATAACCGACGGAGGCGGAGAAGTTGTGAGAAAGGCAAGGAGTCCCGACAAGCCGGAGGATGAGAGGAAGTATAAAGGAGGTAACTGTGTGCATCGGTGGGTTTGTAGTACACCGAAGTGGTGAGGTGGGGCGGAGTGATAGTGACAACAATGTCAAGGAAATTAACAGAGACAGTGGAGATGTGAGAGGTGAATTGGATCGCAGGGTGGAAGTTGTTAATGAAATTAATGAACCTAGATAGGTCAACCTCTGGCATATCGGTGAGACCTATGCCATCATCGATGTATCTATGATACATCAATGGAAAAGGTCCAGGATACTGCTGCCACACCTGATACTCCAGGTAGCCCATGAAGAGGCAGGCATAACTGGGACCCATCTTGGTGCCCATGGCAACTCCACTTATTTGGTCAAAGAACTGTCCATTGAACTCAAAGGAATTGAGTCGAAGGACCAGTTCTGCAAGGCGCAGGAGAGTCTCTGTAGCGATAGAGGGGTGCGTGCGCTGGTCCAGGAAAAACCGGAGAGCTCGGAGACCATCAGAGTGAGGAATGGAAGTGTAAAGTGAGCAAACATCTAACAGAAATAAACGGTAGGTACGGTCTGGAGAAAGCTGAATAGAGGAAAAAGTAGTAAGAGCATGGTTTGTGTCCTTTAAGAAGGAAGGAAGCTGCTCTACAATAGGCTGGAAGATGCCGTCGAGGAAGTCTGATATACGTTCGGTAGGGCAGGAACACGCAGAGACAATGGGTCTCCCAGGGTTGGAGGGTTTATGAATTTTGGGAAGCATATAAAACACAGGCTTACCCAGACCACTATTGTCAATACGGAGATGAGAAGCGCTAGAAGGTAAGGACTTGTTGGCGATAAGACTTTTGATGGTGTCATGGACCAGACGATTGTTGAGGACTGTCGCATCATTGTCACGGCGCTGGTGGAAGGAGCTGTTGGTGAGCTGCTTATTACCTTCTTGGAGGTACAGGTCCTTGCGCCATACCACAATGGCACCTCCTTTGTCAGCCGGTTTGATAACAATGTCATCTCTGCGGCGGAGCTTAGTAAGGGCATGAGACTCATCAGAAGAAAGGTTTGAATAACGCAGGCGTTGAGGTTGGAGCTGCTGAATGTCGTGGAGGGTATTCTGAATATATAAATCCAGAGCGTGGGAAGCCCCAGGAGAGGGTGTAAAATGTTTATTCTTGGGAGGAGCAAAGCGTGCAAAGGCATCATCTGATTCAGCCTGCGATCTTTGAGGACCATCACTGTTGCGGAAATGGAGCTGAAGTCGCAGACGGCGATGAAACCGATGGACATCTTGGAGGAGATTGTACTGATCAGAGGATGGTTGGAGAGGGACAAAGTGCAAGCCCTTGCTGAGGACTGAAAGCTCTCCCTCAGAGAGGGCAAGATCGGAGGGAATACAAACAACCTGGGAACGAGATGGAGTAGAGGAGGCAGGGACAGTCTCAGGGGTAGGACAGAGGCGGGAAAGTTTGTCCTTTTTCTGGGCGGATAAAAAATTATACAATTGCCGGTTGAGAGTATGGATAATAATGCGGATAATGGGGAAGGCAGGAAAGTAGCTGGAGGTGAGACTACGTAAGCGGAGTAGAAGCTGAGACTGCTGAGCACTGATATCTGCCAGGAGGCGGGAATGGATAGCTGCGACAGCTCGCATACGCTGGAACCCACATGTGGTCTCGATGCGCTGTAAGAGGCGATGTTCACGAGGGTGAATATGGCCAGCAGAGGGGTTGAAGTGAGAAGTGAAGCCATGAGGGAGAATTTTAAGGCGGAGGCAGGTGCGGATAAAGTGAAGATGGCAAGTGAATCTAGTTTTCTTGAATGTAGCAAATGCAAAATCAATTGCAGTGCGAGATATATCAGGTGGTAAGAGGCTGAATGAGGTGGTAATAGAAGACCGAAGTGAATTAATGAAGTGTTTCAGTGAAGGCATAATGGCAAATCGAGTGAGACCACACACATGCAAAAATAAATAAAATTAAATATAAAAATAATTTATTAAATAGATATAAAGAATAAATAAAAAATAATAAACAATGAAAGTAGGTGTATAGATCGAAAGTAAGAGAGGAGATAAAAGAGAAAAGTGAGCAAACAGGTAGACAGTGCAGTCAGTTATAGGGTAATATATAAGTATATGAGGAGAACTGCCGTAAGACGGGGTAAAACAGTTGAAAAAAAAAAAAAAAAAAAAAACACACACACACACATATAGTAATACGTCTTACAAGGAGAAGGACAAGAAAAACCTACGTTACGGCCACAAGGCCTTCGTCAGGGACAGACAAACAAGAGACAAGAGGGAAAGAAAATGAGAATTAAGTAGAGAACATGAAACTGTAAAAATAAGAGAAAAGAAACTCCCTTAATATTAAGTCCAGTCACATGTGAAGCAAAGCAAGATGGCTGCCACTAAACTGGAAAGAGGAAGTTGATAGTATATAAAAATAAGAAATAATGAAAACAAGGACTGGAAAAGAGTGAGAAAAAAGTAATCAATAAATAATAAATAAAATAAAAATAAATAAATAAAATATAAATAAATAAATAATAATAATAAATAAATTTAAAACAAATAAATAAATAGATAAAAATAAAAACTAAATAAAGAAATAAATAAAATAAAAAATAATAAAGGAAAAAAATAATTGCTTTAATAGAGACCTTTGATGAATCAAGCCTAAAAGGTTCACCTGGAAATACAATCTCAATTGAAGCTAAGATCCTTGCTGATGCAATTTGTAAAGTTTGTGGTATCCTTCGTTACATGGTACAACAGACTTTTTGAAGTCAATCTTACAAGCAAGCTACTACAAAGTAAGAAAGCTGATTTAAATTCAGCTACAAGCCAACTGCAAGTGACAAAGAATTACCACAAGGGCTGCAGGTGTCATGAGGGTTTTCAACAAGTTTTGATAGAATCTATTGAGATTGCAATGGTACTAGAGATACTACCAAAACTTTGACATAACAAGTTAGAAAAATGAGAAATAAATGGTAGTTTGAGCCTGAGGCCCAAGAAGAGGCACAATGGAAACAAAGATACTGATGCTGAAGATCTGTGCTGCGAACTTATAGCAATAGCTTGAAGACTTCCCATGTCTATCCTGCCACAAGGAGTACTTCTCTTCATACTACAACAAAAAACTCTTGGATAATGTACCTAATGTTTCTGTTGCTCTAAGAATACTTCTCACACTTCCAATGTCAGTGACAAGTGGTGAACGCAGTTTCTCAAAGCTCAAACTTATAAAAACTTACATACGCTCAACAATGTTGCAAAAGAGACTAGTTGGCTTGACAACTATATCAACTGAACATGCTCAAGCATCAGCACTTGAAATGAATGAATTGGTCACAAGATTTGCAAAGGAAAAAGCACACAAAGTGAAATTTTGATGTGCCTGAAATTGAAACTTTTAAGAGACCTACATTCTAACATCACAATTCACAAGATTATACAAAATAGATTATGTGCTAAAACATTTTCTTTTGTATTTGAGAAAGAGAATCATGGATTGTTGTATTACTTATTCTTGCAATTTAAAATAAATTTAGCAGTTTCAAGTTTTGTGCTTTTCATTTTTTCTACTAGACATCTGTTTTTGAAAAATAAAGTTGGCTATTTTTTGGGGGGTAGGGAGGGGTGGGGGGGGGGGGGGGGGGCAGCAGCATCCCAAGTCATTAGCCTTGCCAGGCACTGAACTTACCCTACTCTTCCCCTGTTACTGTTTTTTAAACTGTGGTTGCCTGCCCAATCATGGCCTCTACCTGTGCCATGACATACCTCCCTTTATTCTCACTCCTCTGGTGCCAGCTATGGTTTGAAAACATGTACATGCATACAGGCTTTTGCCTGAGCCATAGCTTGTCTGGATTTTATCAACAGAAGTCCAAATATATACCACTCATAATAATTATCTTTCTTTCCCTATGGGTATAATCTGCCCTGGGCAATTTGACAAGATGTCATCTTCAAACATGCAAAACATGTCACACAATATTTTATTTTGATGGATTATTAATATTAGCATCATTTCTAAGGTCTTTCAATAGCCTTTTTTTATATTAATATCCTGAATCCCTAAATGTAGCCGATTTTGCCATGTCACATGTTTTATGTTAAACATAAGATTTTATGAACGCATGGTGAAAGCAATGAAATATATAATAGTAATTTAACTCTTTCCGTACGTAATTATTTTCAGCTCTGGACGGAATTATTTTTAAGCCCCAAAAATTTACACATACATAATTTACGTTTACTGACAATGTGTGTCTAATCATGAGTTAAGTATAACACATTATATATCAAATTAAAGTACATTGGATGAACAATATAAATCCATATGCCTTTCTAGCTAATTTTATGTTATGTTTATGTTATAACAGATAACATGTACATGGAAAAAAGATAACTTGAAATTTTGAACAAAAATTTTCGACTTACGTAAGGCTTGTAACATAAATTGTTATCACAATACAGTTTCACTGCTCTCTTTGTGCAGGCAATCCATTTAGAAACACAGAAAAAGTAAGAAAGTTATGGTTGATCACACAGTTTGTTCACTGTTCACATATTAGTAACATATCCTGTGTGTTTTTCGGCCATTATGGTGATACGACAAAACACGATTAAAGATGAAGATAAATGTGAAAAAATCCCTTCAAACGCAAATAAAAGACGTTGAAGCTTGTTTAAATTTGCCCAGTTTTGTGTTTACTTCCATTCAAGATAAATTCCGGGCAGTATAAAATATCAGAATAGAAAGAAACAACGAAATAAATCAGCGTCTTTTAAAAGATCTTGCGGTCCCAGCGGTCGGCCATTGCGTCTTTTAAAAGATCTTGTGTATGGAATCAGTTAATGATTATGTTTGATTCTTTTTATTTGATTACTTACATAAGATTTCCATCTGATTAACTGTTGTGTCATGTGGACTAAACTATGACAAATTGCTCTAGCAAAGTATTATTAACTCTTTGACAGCATAATTATTTTCATGTTAGTGATCACAAAATAAGAAATACAAAACTAAAGGTTGTATAACCAGTGTGTGCAAGATTAGATGTATCAGGTTCTGTTTTTCTACTATTAATAACCAAATAAAATGGCATCACCACAACATGCTTTCAAATGAAAATGACATATCTGATGGTTAAAAATAAGTAGTTATAATGTTTGCTATATGAAGCGTAAACAAAGCGTGAGAAACTAGAACTAATTTTTAAAACTATTCCACTCCATTTTGCTATTTGAGAGACTATATTAACATTAAATGGAAATAGCTGTAGCAAGGTATTACAATTATATTTTGCAGTTGAAACAAATGAACATAAATAAGTAGTAAAGTCTTACTTTCTATAACAATATTGAGTACAGTATTCAATACATCAATTAAAAAAGAAAAAAAAAGCAAACAAGATTTTTAAACATTTCAAATAATGGTACATAAAAACAAGCTCCAGTCACTAAACGAATAACCTAGTGCAAAGAAATGAAATTCTATGAATTCGTGTATCTTCTGGAACAACTTCATGGCTTTTTAAGATTTCTGGGTCACACAGATTACTGCTTAACTAGAGAGCAAACAAACATGAAAAAGACCCAGTTATTGTGATCTCTTATCAAGTGTCCGCATTTTGTCGTGCCTGTAGCTTCAATTATAGGTTACAAGGGCAAGGTCATATGCAAAGTCTAGATCCTCTAGATGTTTCATCAGAGTTCAATGACCATTTCTGACAGTTGATTGGTTTTTAACAATATAAACTACTGCCAGGAAGAAAATGGTAGGAAAAAATGTTTTTAGCACAATCACTGCAAGTACACAAGAACTAACTGCATTAATTAACTTATAAATGATACAACTAACAGTACTGCAACAAAGACAAAAATTTGACTCTAGAAGATTAAACTATTGTTACTTAAAATTAAACTATCAACTTTAAAACTAACAGATTCATATTTTTAAAATTAAGGTAAATGAACTGTCATTTATATACTTGGCCCACAGCTTGAAAAAAAAAAAAGGGGGGGGGGCAATTTATGGAATGCCATACTTTGAGGTGGAGCCATAGTAGCGCAATTGTTAGTACACTGGCTTCTTAGCTCGGTGGTCCATGGTTCGATCCCCAGTTGAGGTGGAATTTTTTAGACCACAAATGGCTCCAAGGTCGATCCAGCCTCATGAAGTGGGTATCAGAGCAACTCTGGGAAGGTTAAGGCGGCCGGCGTGATGCTGACCACATCACCCCTAGTGTGCAGATGGTCAAGAAAATATGGGCCTAACACCATATTCCCAATATGCCTGAATGGACATGTAACGGGATTCTTTTTTTCCCTACCACACTTTGAGGTGCCCTGTGTAGCTCCTGGGAATTTTGAAGAGACAAAAAAAATAATAAGGCTGCTGCTCTCTCAAGCATGTCATACACAGCGACTAATATGGGGTTGTGCATGGGGCTAGCGATCTAATCATGTAAAACAAACTGTCACAGAAACCACCACTGTAAGATCATGTGACTGCTTGGTACAGGCTTCCTGTAAGGAGACCAGCAGCAGTGGTGGCTCCATGCTCTGTAATGAGCACAAAGGAAAATGATGATGGTGCTACTTTGAGATAACAAGTTTCAGACCTGGTTAAAAAATAACTTTTAACAAGTTACTCAAACACATCTAGGATTTCTTATTTAGTGTCTTGAATTCCCATATGCTTTAAAAACTGTTCGTGTGTGATGGTTATTTGATGGTCTAGGTAAGCGAATGATGGATACTGAGACAAATTATAAGATGTTTGGTGGTGGAAAATCTGGATGTATTGGGTAATGCCAGAGATCAATTTATGATAGCAATAAATAAATTTGAACAGGGATTCGAAGTTGTAAGAAAGGCAAATTATAATGCAATTTTGGGCAAAGATTTCTTTGGCATAGTTTGGTGTCAAATTGTGCTTTAAGACAAGAACAGTAATCACTTAAACAAACAGATAAAGACAGACACAATTCATCCATTACAACGTTAAATGTGCAAAGAGTAAGATAATACCAGACATCAAGTTTCTCTCATGTAGACTTAACAAGCTACAAAGGTGGTAGCAGTTATCAACACAGAATGCATCACACTATACCACACAGTGCATACATTATGAACATATTTACTCAACACCCCTTTTGCAATTTACATGCACCCATTGCCTAGTGAAAGGATATCCTTGAATAAGTAAGGGCTTGAAAAATTGGAAGATCCTCATTTTGATTTTATACCTTAAAAATGATCATGCTCAGGCTGATTATATTCCTATGAGAGAAAACATGTGTGGACATGTAAAAATGAGTTCGGTTTACTGGAAGTTGGGAGTGAGGGTGAAACTGATGGCATAAATTTAGATTTCCTTACTGGAATGAAAGAAGAATGCCCAGAAAAAGAAGTCACAAAAATCTTCAGAGAAGAGTTTTCCACAGTCTTCCACATGCATAACTAGCATAATATATGAGTTATTAAAACAAAACTTTGGTCAAAGTGTGAGTCAACAGTATGGAAATCATAGCTTTCAAATTAGATATTTAGTAGTCAGTCTTGTACAGTGCTGTATTAGACTGTTAGTTACTCAGTTTGTCCTTGATCTTATGATCAGTGATGGAGATCTTATGATCAGTGATGGACAATCCATAATGTCTGAGGATCATAACTAAAGAAATTTATGCATACTTGTACACTCAAGCTCAAATATTTGGTTATAATTCTTCTTCAAGTCCTATGCTAGCTGGCTTTGGTAATCTTGTCTCTCCACCACTTTGTGTTTCTGTCCTGTTGTTGAGTTCTTTCTATGCCATCAAGTCAAGCATCTTCTCTCTTTGTCGTCCTTAATCTCTTTTTCCTATAATTGCCACTATAATTTTTTTTTAAATAAAATTTTGCCTTGTTGTGGCGAGGCATATCCCATTCAACCTTGTCAGTTATGTTATGGTGCATGTCCATATATAAAAAACCTTTAGGTCTGTTAAAGATAACTTATCTCTATGTTGTCATTATATATTCCTCTCCTCATAACATGCCCAAAAAGAAGTGGATTGGTTACTTCCAATATGAGAAATAATTTTCCATTGGATGCTGGCTTCATTACTCTTTTTAACCTGTACATGATATTCTTAACATTCTGCTGTAAAACCACATCTCGTCTCGTGTGGCATCGTGAGATTTTCTTGCTTGTTTATTAATTTTTCATTATTCACTTCCGTATGTCAGCATTGGTTTTTTGTAACACTGAAGAGTTCTTTTTCTTATTTCAATTAAAAAAGATATGTTGCATAAAATACTTTTCATTTTATGGAACACTGCATTTGCCTGGGCTATTCTACTCTTCACCTTTGAGATTCATTTTCCATCTGATATTATTAAGGTGGTCAGGTAAAAACTGTCCCATGTATTTTTATAGTGCATTCTGGAGAAGTCATTTTCTTCAAGGTGGCCATTACTTCAGACTTTCTGCTATTAGGCTAAGGCCTTTATTCTTCCTTTCTGCCACCACTGTATCAATCTTTTCCAGTAACTTGTTTTTTCTCCATTTTCACTGACTGTATAATCAGTGTACCTAAGATTGTTTATATTATATCCACCACCTGATATTACTGCCATGCTCTATAGATCTCACAATATTTTCACTGTAAGGAATCCCAGTCTAACAACCTGTGTTGTCTACTGTAAAATGTATATTGGGCTGCCAATTCTTGTAGCTGCTGTTTGTTGCCAGCATATGTTATTTATTATTCTCATTTCTTTGATATCAATGTTAATGCTTTCTAACAATCTGATAATTTCCTCATGTTTCACTTTGTCAAATGCTTTAGTATATTCTATAAAGCAGAAACATACATAGCATTACAACAGGAAATAATCTCTGCATCAGAAGGATTCCCCCCCTCCTGACTGGTGTTTCCACCTGTGTGTTACTAGGGCCAGAAAAGGTAGCAAAGAATAATAACACTGTTCTCTACCATGCAATGTCGCAAAAAAGTGACTAAAAAGCAGGGGGCTAATTACCCCATCCTGTTAAAAAATGTTAAACCACAAAAACTTCAACAAACAATGGTCAGATTAACTAAGGAAAATAAAACTCAGCCATCCAAGACAGGAGAAGGTCCTCTGGCAGGGAGGCGCATGTCGCAACACAGAGAAAGCTGACAGCAGTCTGTGTTGCTGATTAAGTCTTTCTTCTAGGAGAACCTCCATATATGGCACATGGAATGTTCGGACATTGAACAAAGTGGGACAGTAAAATCTGGCAAGAATAACTCTCTGTCATTCATGATCATCATTTTCCTGTCCGCACCTTTGACAGAACATGGATCCAGCACTGTAGCTGATCCCATTGCAGGAAGCCTGTACCAAAGTAGTCATGTGCACATGCAGCTGTCATTTCTGTAGACATTTGTTTTATAGCATGTGGCTGCCTGCCCCATGCACAACTTCTTATTAGTGACCTCTTACAACATGCCTGAGAAAGTAGTTGTCCTACTGTTTCTTTGTCTAATTTCATTGCATCTCATTCATAATCAATAAACTCAGTAAATATGATTTATGAATACCGAAGAATGCATTTTTGTTGTTGTTTTTAAAGATGTTTTACTGGATTTTAGACATGGCATCTGAAATTATGGATAAATCCCTTATCCCCCAAAAAATCTCCAAGCATTCTAGATAAGGGATCTCAGGTACCATTTTCTAAGAAAAGAGTGTAATGATTAATAATGCACAAACTGTTTTACCCTGGCCACTTGTGTTCTAAGCAACAAGTCAATTACAAAACTCCAGCCTTCCGACATGACTGACAGCATTTGTTTGTGAAAATCCTAAAACCACAAAGCCTGCCTGCAACAATGAGGTGACATTTTGTTCGTCCCATGGTATCCTCACATACTGATTGTGGACCTGTGAATTAAAAAAAAAAATGTCACAAAATGAATAGAATTTATTTGTATATTTAAAAAAAAGCATTTGCTTCTACTACTGACTAGCATTCAGTTTAAAATTTTTCCAAAGCTATCTATGTTCACAGAAAAGTCGTGACATATCAGGTAACTGGTTTTTAACCTGTTTTTAAAATACATATCAAAGTTATGGATGTCCCAAGTTACTAACAGTAAGTCACATTCGTTTACAAATAAATAACATGTCTAATCACATAAATATCAGCTTTCAAATCAATAGGACAAAATTGTTGAATGAAGGTCAGGACACAAGCTGAATACAAACTTTTCAGCTTTCCTTTTTCTCTTTGTTTGCTCAACTTTTATTACGAGTGAACAATATTTTGGCTCCACTGAATTTTCTGTCTGGATGACAGGTTTTAGGTTTTGTTTCATTTATAGCACTATTTTACAATTTTAACAGCTAAATAATGTTATTTTTGACAGAAAGTACTTCTTTTGTTCAAATGTGGATCAGTGACTGAACAAACTAATTTATTTTCAAAGAGTTGAGAACTGAGCATGTAGGCCCATCTAACATTCTGCCCTTCCACATGAAGATATCTTAAGTAAAATGGCAGAAACATAGAGAGCAAAAAAAAACATTACCTTCATCTTCATATATACTTCATACATAACATTAAGAGTATCTTTGTACATGAACATCACAAAAATGTATTTGCAAAATACCATTGTTAAGATACAACTGAGTGGCTACTTTTGTTTGGACCAAGCCCACATTTTTTTGCTAAGTACTGGAAGAGTGAAGGGCCACTGATGCTGTCCCCATGCAGTAAACCTGTATATAAAATACAAACTTCCCATGTTCCTGCAGTTGTTTCTGTCATAATAATAATAATAATAGCCCCTTCAGTGGTAACTGACTATGGGAATGTACCCCTACCCCCTGAGGTGACAGCCCTCAGCTGCTTAGTTTTCTGTATCAGTTTGTTTGACACATTGAGAACTGTCAGGTCCAAAGCACAACCTCCCATTACTCACCTTCTACAACATGATTAAGGAAGCAGTGATTCTAGTATTTTTCAGCTGACTCAGAATTAATTTAATGTAATCTTCAATTTTTTTATAAAACACCCTTGAAAGTGATGAAGGTTTATTTGATATTCATAGTTTGTCATGAAATGACTGGTGTGATGCAGCAAGGTCTGACATATCAAATTTAGCTGAGTTAATGTTGCCCCAGCCTGGCTCATCAAAAGGCAACAGAACTAGACCAGCTGCTACACTTAATGATTGGTCAAAGTGGAGACTGAAAATACTGTTAAAACTTTAAACAACTATCAAAAGTTTGCAATGTGATATTCATTCATTCATAACCCTTCACTCCCAAAGGAGCATAGGCCTTCAACAAACACATGCCAAGTCCTCCTGTCACATGCCATCATCTCAAATTCTTTCCACGTTTTCCTTATCATTTTCACCTCTGTTTCCAGCTCTCTTCTCCATGAGCTTCTTGGTCTACCTCTGCTTCTCATGCCCTGGGGGTTCCAGAACAAGGACTGCCTTGTAATGCTATCAACAGGTTTCCTCAGTGTGTGTCCTATCCATCACCATCGTCTTCTTCTCATCTCTTGTTCCACTGGCACTTGTCTAGTTCTTGTCATCAGTTCCACGTTGGTAACCCTGTCATACCATTTTAATCCCTCTATTCTATGCAAGCACCCATTTATGTAAGTCTGTAGCTTTTTGGTAGTTGTCTTTGTTGTTCTCCATGTCTCAGAGCCATACAATAGGACTGACTTCACATTTAAGTTGAAGATTCTTATTTTCGTGTTGGATCCGATTTCTCTTGATCTCCATATATTTCCCAATGCAATGAAAGCTCCTCTTGCTTTTTGTATTCTTATTTTGATATCACTGTCTGTCCCTCCAACTTTGTCTATATTGCTGCCAAGATATGTGTACGATTCTACATCTTGTATTGGTGCTTCTTCAAGTTCGTCCCTGTTATCATTACCTGCATTTATTCTCATTATCTTTGCCTTTTAACTGTGTATTTTCAGACCCAATTGCTGTGACCTCTCATCGAGTGTTTTCAATTTGTCCTGTATCTGATTATGGTTATGGGACAGAAAAGCTAAGTCATCAGCAAAATCCAGATCATCCAACTGCTTAGTCAGAGTCCACTGGATTCCATTTCTGTTGTGTGTTGTCGATGTTCTCGTAACCCAGTCTATTGCTAGTAAGAAAAGAAATGGAGACAAGAGGCATCCCTGTCGCAATCCTGTTCTTATCCCAAACGGTTCTGTAAGCTGTCCTTCATGAAGAACTCTGCATGTCATGTCTTCATATGTTTTCTTTATTAAATTAATGATCTTCAGGGGAACTCCATAATGCCTCATCAATTTCCAAAGTGATTTTCTGTCTACACTGTCAAATGCCTTTTCATGGTCCACAAATCAGATGTATAGTGGTGAATTCCATTCCAGACTTTGTTCAACTATTATTATCAAAGTGGCTATCTGGTCTGTACAGGATCTGTTTTGTTGAAAACCTGCTTGTTCATCTCTCAGTTTCTTGTCTATGGACTCCTTTTAATCTTTCAAGGATAATCCTGTTTAATACTTTTCCTGGCACTGAAAATGTGATATTATTGTAGTAATTTTTTTTTTAAATTACATAATACAGTGTTGTATTGTGGATCATTGTAAATGGCTTTGGTAAAAGTGGTGTGAATTTATACATTATGCACACAGTGATGCATGTTAAAGTAGATTTTTAAAAAAAAAATGAAAATATCCTGCTCAGTCTGATGGGTTATAATTATAATATTGTTTATGGTGTCCATTACTGTGTTAATAGCATTATAAGACAGCCCTTCATCTGGATTCCCCAGAGTAAGAGAGGAAGAGGGAGACCAAAAAACACATGAAGAAGAGCTGGATATAGAAATAAAAGGGATGATGAAGATATGGAAAGACCTTGAGCTGATGACATGGAACAAGAGTACCTAGACCTAGCATACGTTTGTTGAATGACTATGCTCTTTGGGGAGCTAAAGGGTAATACTGATGACATGGAACAAGAGTACCTAGACCTAGCATACGTTTGTTGAATGACTATGCTCTTTGGGGAGCTAAAGGGTAATACTGATGACATGGAACAAGAGTACCTAGACCTAGCATACGTTTGTTGAATGACTATGCTCTTTGGGGAGCTAAAGGGTAATACTGATGACACTTACTTTTTCAGTCTACTCTTGCTGTGAAGCATAGTGAGGATTTGCAGTTTGCATTCTTGAGCCAAGTATGTTGTATTGGCTGCTGTGAACCCATGTTGTTGTAGACATTTTCTGCCTCTCTACATACTTGATGCAGGATGTAGTTCCTACAATTTATCTGATGTCATCATTTCTCATACTGTCTCTACTGGTGGTGACATTAATGGCTTTTCTTAAGCATTTCATCTCACAGGATGTGATTATCCTCTCCTGTGATTAGTCAAGGACCATGTTTGACACTGATAGCAAACAGTTGGTAAGAATATACTCTTTATCAGCTGTCATTTAGTTTCCATGCTGACATTCAGATATTTGAGAAGAGATGACATTTGGTAAGTCACTGAACTGGCTTTTTTACTTCTTGTTTCAATTTCTCTGGCAAGTCTTCCATTTTCTGTAAAAATGCTTCCTAGGTATTTAAACTCTGAAATCTGTTCAAGATTGGTGCTGTTGACAAGTCTGTAAAGTGTTTTTCATTTTCTTTTTCCAGCTAGCATGCCGCAGTGAACATTGTCTCGAAAGCATGTGCATGGATTATGGGCCCTCCCAGTTATAAATTATGAGACAGAGTAGCGTGTCAGTTTGGATGGTGCTCACTCAGGCATTCCTCTACATCTATGGGTAAACGTGGAAATTTTTCACAGCAAATGTTACGTCGAACTGACTTTTGAAAGAGTATTGAATAAAATACTATAAGTTCTCAGAATTGGCTCGTAACAGAGACACCTACATGAGATACAGAGGTGGTACAGAGAAAGCGAATCCTCTCTAAGGAAGTAATCCTGACGACAATGAGAGGGAATTCTTGGAACTCTTGCGACAAGGTCCACTCTGTGATCTCAGACAGTCAAGCCCCTACTCCCCAAAGGAAGAATTACAATATACATTTATATCACTAGACAGATAGACATACAGCACTAGTGATAAATTCACTCAACTCGGTGGTAAAGGTACACACACACAATGATGACTATTTATTCAATGTAAATATGGTTAGTATACATACATTAAGAAAAAAAGATATTAAGTGAAGGATGATGATGATGATGGATAGAAAACACTGTAGGTACAGCGAGTTGAACAGATAGTTACAGGTTAGATACACAACATAAAAGGGCGGTTATAGAACTACAAGTTTCTGATAAAGTAAACTAGAGCGTCCTCCTCTATGGTATATACTGGCACTACTAAAGTTTCTGGTTTCAATAAAGCATAAATAACTACTGTTCCTGGTTTCAATAACGCATTAATAACTACTATTCCTGGTTACCATGAAGAAATGATAATCTGGGTAGATAATAACTGGAGTGCACTGGCCAATAATCTAACGCTGTCCTGGAACTACCTAATATGCTCTGGGCAGCGGATTCACAGCACAATAATATTACTTATATTGTTTAGTATCATGGGCTAATCTGGATACGAGTGCACCTCGATTACTGACGTTGAGTAGGCCTACAAATTAATTCACTTCTCAGGACCTTGATAACTGCTTATAGATGTGGATATGATCAGGATTATTAGCATTTATGTAAATGCCCCACAATATTGAGAAATAAAATACTTAAGTTCATGAAGACTCGACCACGCTGCCTGCCACCTGGGTTTACTGATCTGGCGGGGGCAAGGTCACACAAATCGGCCGGACGTACTGGAGCACGAGCGACCATCGCATCAGCCTTGAGTTAAGGTTCTTTGATGATGCGAGAAAAGTAAGCGGCTGATGGTCACTTTGGATGGTGAATTTCTTGCCATACAAGTAAGCTTGAAACTTCTGCACTGCCCATACCAGTGAGAGACATTCCTTCTCAACAGTGGAGTAGTTCTGTTCTGCTTTGTTCAATTTGCAGCTGGCTTAAGCTACAGGGAATAGGGTCGGAGTGGTTCCATCACCTGGCTGCAGAAGGGTGGCCCCGATTCCGATATTGCTCGCATCTGTTCTCAGTGTAAAATGTTTAGCTAAATCGGGGAGTTGTAGGATTGGCTTTGCTATGAGCTTCTCTTTCAGCAGATTGTAGACATGCTCACACTCAGCTGTCCAGATTATTTTCTCAGGGTTGCCTTTCTTGGTTAAGGCAGTCAGTGGAGCACACAGGGTGTTGAAGTCCTTGATATACCTCTGATAAAATCCACAGAGGGATACAAATGCACGTACATCTTTCTTAGTAGAGGGCCTTGGGGCATTCTTCAACTTTTCTATGTATTTTTCCTCTGGATGCAAGGCTCCATGAGCAATGGCGTGGCCTAAGATTTCCAATTGTTCACAACCAAGGAGACACTTCGTTGGGCTAGCGGTTAACCCCGTTTCTTTGAGCCTTTCAAACAATTGGGCTAATGCTGAGAGATTCTCCTCAAATGTTTCCGTGGCTATCAGAATGTCATCCATGAAATTGCTGATAGCTGGATGATTAAGAGGCCCCAGGAGCTTTCTCATCATTTGTGTGAAGACACTTGGAGCATTATTTAATCCAAAAGGCCTTACGTTAAACTCGAAATGCCCAACCGGGGTGTTGAATGCTTACATATTCCTTACTTCAGCCTTCACCGGGATCTGGTAATACCCCTTACTGAGGTCAATCTTCGAAAAATACAGAGAATTGCTCAGTTTGGTGAATAGCTGGTTCGGATCGAGTAATGGTTCTGGCTGGAACTGGGTTATCGCATTCAGGCGCCTATAATCAATGCAAAGGCGGTGCTCCCCACTGGGTTTTCAAAGTAACACAATGCTAGCACTGTATGGTGACTCTGACTTGGAGATAATACCCTCTCGGAGTAAGCAATCAATCTTCTCCTTTAATGCCATAGCTTTAGTATAGGGATGGGATATGTCTTCATCCTTGCGGAGTTGGGTCAGTGACTTCCATGTCAAATTCAGCCAGTGTCGTTCGACCAGGTTTGTCCGTGAGGGTGTCGACATGTTTTGCCAACAGCCTTCTCACTAGATCCTGTTGAACATTCGAGAAGGTGGGGCTTATTTTCCCATCTAGGTGTGATTCACTCTGATGCAGAGGGTATTCTTCGGATATCAATGGTTCATTCTCCATCTGAGTCGCTATGGCCATAGTCATCATGTGAGTAGATACTGTGGAGGGCCACTCATGAAATTTCTTCAGCAGGTTTATATGATAAACTTTCTGCTTCCCATTCACTGTTACTTTATAGTTCGTTCGAGATATCTTCTCAACAATGGTATAAGGTCCTCTCCATCCGATCTGTAGTTTATTATAGTTACTTGGAAAAAGCAATAACACTTTCTCAGCTGCAGCCAGTTCACAATTCTTTGCCTTCTTATTGTAATAACTGGCATGTTTGCATCTAGCAATGCGTAACTTCTCCATTGCCAGTTCCCATCCTGTCTTCAGGCGTTGCTTTAACTCTGAGACATAATGAGAGGCTGAAGTGATGGTGTCATCAGCCTTGGCATCAGTCCAGGTTCTCAGAAGAGCTTCTAATGGGCCGACCAAAAAGTAAGGTGGCAGGAGGTACCCCCGTCAAAGCATGTGGCACTTCACAGTAGGCGAACAATGCTGCGAGCAAGTACTGGTCCCAGTTTTCTGGTTTCTCCTGCGATAGCTTTCAGAGAATAGAGGTGAGCGTTCCATTGAATCGCTCCACCTGGCTGTTACTCTGAGGATGGTAGGGCGACGTATGGATATGCCTGGTCTGGAATATCCTGAATGCCTCCTTTGTCAATTTGCCCATGAATTGGGACCTATTGTCCATGAGAATTTGACTGGGGAAGCCTAACCTTGTAAAGATATTGAGTAGCGCTTCAGCCACATGGTCAGAGTCACTGGTGGGCATCACGACAGCTTCAGCCTACATGGAACATGTGTCCACCAAAGTGAGGATATAACTATTCCTCTTCTTTGTTCTCACCAAAGGTCCAACAATGTCTACTGCCACCCTTTCAAAGGGGATGCCAAGAATTGGCATTTCCCCAAGATTGACAGGTATAGTCTAATGCTTAGGTGCTACTTTGTGGCACTGCGGGCAGGATTTGACAAATCACTCTTTATCTGCAGTTACCACTGGCCAATAAGTGGCAGGTGATCCGCTGGATTGTGGTACCTGTCCCCATGTGTCCACTAAATGGAATGGCATGTCCCATCTCAAGTACTTGGGCTCGATAGGCTTTTGGGACCAACAGTTGGCTGTGCTATTGAGTTTCACTCCCAGCTTTTCTATGAATTAACCCATTTTTCATATAGAAGTCACCTTTGTGGGGTGGGCTGTGAGCCTTGGGCAACTTCTTGAAACAGAGTGCAAGAGAGCTGTTGTCTTTCTGTGCCATTTTCAACTCCTCTGGGAGAGGGTTGTCCAGAGTTTCTTCCGCATTCTTCCTTGACTGTTCCCTAGTTTGCACAGTGGCCATGATGAGAGGTCTAGTGGGTTTACAGAGAAATACATATCGGCAACCAAGGATGATGGGATAGATAGGCTCTTCCATGATGGCCGCACGAATCTCACCAGTCACATAACGAGATTTACTTGAATCCATACTATAGGCAGAGTTATTGGGGCAATATCTCTTGATGGACCTTGAATGTACACCATATCCTTGGTCATCTGCTCTGGAGTGACAAGAGAGGCTCTGACCACTGAATCAAATGCCAGTCCAGTGTCGTACAAACATTCGACAGAATGGCCATTTACAGTAATTTTCTCAACCACAGGAGGATGAGAAGGATTGCCCACCGATGTCCCCTTCTCCCTCTTATTTGTTGATTTAGTCTGCAGGCATGCAGCATGGTGAGGCGGAGGGCTGTGTTTGCAATCCTGAGTGTTATGCATATTGACTTTGCAATGTCGACACCATTTCTCCCATTGTCTCTGGTGGTGTCCTAGGGTCTTCTGGTTACCTTTCATAGGAGGATCATGTTTTTGAAGGCATTTGTACTGGGCTGGGGCGCCTTCAGGTTGCCAGTTCAACTATGGCCGTGCGAATCGTTTGACGGGAAATTCCTGAAATTTTTTCTCGCTCCCTGAGTTTCGCTAAGTGCATTTTGGAATCGTTCAGCGAGTGTGAGTATGGAATCCAGTCGCTCTGCACCATTCTCAATTAGGAATTTCCTCATCTTCATGGTCATACAATCCTGGACCTGCTCAATCATTACCATTTCTTTCAGCCCCACAAAATCCTGCTGGAAATTCCCAAGTGTGCACCACTTCATCAAGTATGTTTCAATCCTGGCCGCGAATTGTGTGAACATTTCACCGGTATCCTTCTTTGAGTTTCTAAACTTCTTCCGGTAGGCTGCAGCATGCAGTTCATTCCGCACCAACAGTGCCCTCTTAAGGGTCTTATAGTCATCCTGCGAACCTACTGGCAAGTTAGTATACACATATTAGGCAGCACCTCTCAATCCTTGAGACAATTTGAAGTTCCATTTCTTCTCCTCAAGCCCAAATTCTGTAGCAAATCTCTCAAACCAGTCCAGGTACGAGTCCATAATGTCTGTTCTCTCTGAAAATGCCTCAAGAGGAAAATTCATGGCACTTGGAGGGATCCGTCGCAGTGGGAGCAACTCATCTGAGCGTGGTGATAAACCACCCAAGGAATCGGAGGCCGGTGTACTAAGACCTGGTTCCACTTGTTTAGTCCGAGCCTGGATATCCAATTCCTTCAGGCATAATTCGTGGTCCCATTCTTCTTTCCTCTCTGCAGCATCAGGTATAGCTTTGCGTTCTGCTGCCTCAGCTGTCGCTGCTGCCTTCGCAAGTTTGTCTTTTTCTAGTGCGAACTTTTTCCTCTCAAGTTCATTTTCTCAGAGTTCTCTCCTTTCATTCTCCTGCTGAATTTGGGACATCTCTTCCCAAACATACTTAATCAAGTCTGCACCTGTGATCCCTAGACTTTTGCCTTCTTCTTCTGTGAGGCTAGCCTTAAGTTTTGCTCTTTCTGCCATAGTGCGGGATAGTGGTTTGCTAGTGAAGGTTGGTTTGACCTGAAATCAATCTTATTTACGCCGTAACCAATCGCTATTGTACCTTTGGAAAAACCAATTAGTGACTCTTAATCCCCTATATAGCAATCCACAATTAGTTTATAGATATTAAAATTAAAATCCCATAAATAATCTATAAATATTTATGTTAACTCGGTATTAACCCAGTCTCACTTATTAACAAAAATTGCATGTAAATATTAACTGTGACTCCAAAAAAATCAATGTTACCAAGAAATCCCTAGTGCTGTAAAGAAGTCAGATTCTAGAGATGTATGTTCAGTAGAGAACTATTCGAATGCAAGAGGTAGATACAGGTTCTCTAGAGTTATAATCTAGATCCCGGACATAGGCCACCAATTGTCGCAACAAATGTTAAGTCGAACTAACTTTTGAAAGAGTACTGAATAAAATACAACAGGTTCTCAGAATTGGCTCTTGACAGAGACACCTACATGAGATACAGAGGTGGTACAGAGAAAGCGAATCCTCTCTAAGGAAGTAATCCTGACGACAATGAAAGGGAATTCTTGGAACTCTTGCGACAAGGTCCACTCTGTGATCTCAGACAGTCAAGCCCCTACTCCCCTAAGGAAGAATTACAATATACATTTATATCACTAGACAGATAGACATACAGAACTAGTGATAAATTCACTCAACTCGGTGGTAAAGGTATACACACACACAACGATGACTATTTATTCTATGTAAATATGGTTAGTATACATACTTCATTTTCGTACATTAGACTTTGGTCCTCTGCAAAAAATTAACTCATTCAATGGGTTGTATTCTTTATTTTATGGTTTACTTCATCTTCTGGGTTTGCTTCTGATTTATTTTGTCCATATAAATGTTCTGTCAAACTCCTATGGTTATATCAAATGCATCAGTGAGTCCATCAATTATTCTTACTACACTTTTGAACTCTTCTGGTCCAAGATGTCTGACGCATTTTGTCATATGAGTATTTTAGCCTGCTTTGCTGTGTATTTCCTATGTGATTGACTTGGTGCGAGCAAGAATGTTCATGTTAGGAGATGTCCTTCTTTTTTGTGCAACAGTCGATGTCTATATGATAAGTATATACCTGAATGGGGGCATAATTTCTGAAAAGTTCAGCTAACGACATTGTCAGCTATCTAGGCTTGGCAAATTCTGTTCATAAAAAGATGCCGTGAAATTTCAATACGTTTTAACAATAATGGCATCGTCAAGAAATGTCTTCACATTGTAGTAAGCATGATAAAACTCGAGTCAAGGCATCTTTAATCATTAGTTAATGACCCCCAAGCCTAAGGTGTTCCAATGTGCAGAGAGGCTGGATGACTACTGGGAAAGTAGTCTCAAACATTGGCTGTCTGGCATGCAAGCGGGGTGGCACCAGGCAGATGGACTTCCTCAGGAACATCCCTTGCCTCTTCCCTGGCATGGTGGCTCGGATATTTCCGCCATATCTTGCAAATATATTATGAATAATGCAACAAACCAGAATTATCACGGGAGCTATGGGGATCGTGTTCTGTCGCTGATACCTTCAGCTAATGTAACGAAGAAACGTGAATGTAGAAGGAGAGGTAGGGGAACGAACGAACAAACTTATTTTCAAAGGGTTAAGAATTGGGCACGCAGGCCCATCTTACATTCTGCCCTTCCTCTCTCTGTCATCTTGCATACTGTATCCTTTCAATCGCACATGTATTTTGAGCATTATTTAAGCATACAACATTATCAAGGTAAAATAATAACATACATTTGTAATATCCAGTCATAATCAAATTTAAGTATGTTAAAAAAAAAAAGAGAAGAGAAGGGAGAGAAGAAGAAGAGCTGGTAAGTGAAACATGAGAAAGATAGCAGACAGACTCTTTATGAAATACACACGTATAGGGTACTGGAACTGTCGAAGCGCCTACCAACAGGCGGCTATTATTCAAACACTGATCTATGATTTTGATATACTAATGATCCAGGAGACCAATTTAAAAGCGAATACTGTTGTCAACTGCCTAGGTTACAGATGTTATACAAATCCGTGTAGGTCTGGCAGACGAGGGCAAGCAATATATGTGAAAAACGAACTCCGTCCATGTGTGGTTAGATACAAGTTTCCATTCTAATGAGGATGCAGAATTGCAAGGGATTGCACTGCATACAAGCGGTCAAGAATGGCAAGTCTTCAATTTATATGCCCATGTGGATCGCCTTCTGAAAGAGGGTAGCTGGGAGTTCCTGACTAAATTGTCAGAAGAACCTAACAAGATGTGCTTAATTGCCGGTGATTTTAATGCTAGATCTATGGAGTGGGGGAAATAGACAGGAAACTATACAGGTTGTTGCCTTGAGCCAGGCTTTACTCAGCTCAAACCTATCAATTTTAGATGAGGGACGCCCAACAAGACTGGCATCTAGACCAGGAGATACTGATGGTGTCATAGATCTGGCACTGATTTCTAGTGCTGTCCCCACCTTTACACGTTGGGATGTATTGCAAGCTCAAGAAAGCGATCACCTACCCTGTGTAGTATTCATTGTGAAGGGAAAGACCACAGGAAACCGAAACAGACTTTCCAGTATCATACAGACCCACATGATTGTAATCGCCCTGTGCAAATATTGCATCAAAGTGTGAAACAAAAGAAAACTTGCACATCTTTTACACAACTACCCTGGTGGAAGTCATGGCTGGAAAAGACGAGAGTGACAAAGTCATGGTGGATAGTACGAAAGAGAAGAATGATGAGTGATGAAAAGGTAGAAAATTTTAAGGAGAAAAAGCAAAGAGCCATCACTAACTTCAAGAATTGGCAAGAAAAGCCAAGGACACAGTGTGGGAGGTCTTTGTGAAACAGATGGGTACTGACAAAACAATACACAAATTCTGGTCCTTACATCACAGAATATGTAGGAAAAGTACACGCCAACCATTTCCTAATATTCTTGCTAAACAGGGATAAGTCTGAAGACCGATGCCGAAAAAGGACATGTATTACTCCAGCGTTACATTACTCAGACAGATAAAGGTGATAAAGCTGCCCGACAAGAAATTAAAGACTGTATTCTGGAAAGCGACTGAAGAGGTGACATATATTTCGACCTCATATCCGAAGACGACGTCGAGTGCACTTTAGCAACCAGTACAAACACTGCCCCGGGTCCTGATGATGTACAGTATCACCGCATAAAACAGCTCGATGACATGGGCATTAAGAATATGATGAGTGATTTCAACACCAGCATAATGAACGCTGAGGTGCCGGAAGACTGGCTACATAGTTACCTACGGCCACTTCCTAAACCTGGTAAAGACCCCACACTTCTCAGCAGCTATAGAATTATCACAATGCAGAATGTCTACGGTAAACTACTAGAAAAGATAGTAACACGATAATTAATGAATCACCTTGAAAATGCACAGACCCAACCTGATACTCTCTGAAGCTATAGGCCCATGAAAGTAACATGAGGTAACGCTGGAACTTTTGCTTATGATGAGTACAAGGGGTTCCAAGGTAAACGAGAAACTGTTGCTGTCGCAATCGACCTAGAGGATGCTTATAACAGTGTGAACTTTGAAACATTAATGAACTGTGTAATGGCTTGCGGTGTTAACCCTTGGCTAACAAGATGGATAGCAGCTGCCTTAACTGAGAGATCAGTGGCATTTCGCTTCGGAACAGGAACACCAGACCCAATAAACAGTTGCCTGGGACTACCCCAGGGTTCTCCACTATCACCGGTGCTGTTTAATATCTATACAGCAAAAGTAGCCACCATTCAGTCAACTGGGTTGGGACGAACACTGACTTTTGCGGATGACATACTCATTTACAGAACTGGCTCTGACCAACAGGAAATGGTTAATAGCAAACATAGGACACTATAGGAGGTGTTTAACTGGTGCAAGGAAACTGGCTCCAAAGTCAATCCCAACAAGGTGAAAACAGATCTTCCAGATATTACTCTCAATGGACCACAAATTGAAAGGCAAGAAAAGCTGAAATACCTTGGAATTACACTCTATTGCTGGCTAGCGTTTAAGTACCATGTTGATCACATCAAACAGAAATGCCCTGAAAATAATGGCCACCTCGCATCTGGAGCAGAGATTACTATTTCTTCTTTATCATCAGCTTATCATATCAGTCATTGAGTATGGGCTGGGAATACTAACGCTTTCAGTAACATGATGTGAACGACTAGAATGCATTCAAAATGAAGGGATGTGTATAGTCTTGGGCTGTACGCGTGATACCCCCATTATGAAAATGAGGTACATGCTTGGAGTGCTGTCAATAAGATCCAGATATGCCTATATGCGAGTAAGCCTATATGCGAGTAACCAAAGACAAATGGTACCCCCTGCATGGAAACATAGCTGACATCAAGAATAAAGTGGGGAATGTCATGGATGGCACAGGCAGAAACAACGATCAAGCAGGTGACCACAGTTGAAAATATATTCAAAGGGGAAGAGTGGAGTATGTCAGATGAGAACTGGATTAACTACCAGCAAGTCATCATCAGCCTTGGCAGAGAGTGTAGAACTTGGGGCAATGGGAAAGCGGAAATGGAAATTAATCAACTGATACTTGATCATGCCGGGGATAATGATGCCATTGTGTATACTGATGGGTCTGTGATCCGTGGTGAGAAATCAGGTTGGCGCTTCTCTACTAGGGTAAAGGGCAGAATCGTTGCCGAACATAGCGGGGCGTTCATGATAACCTCCAGCATGAGAAAGGTTCAAAATGGTTGGCTAAGGCATGAATGAAAAACCTCCATAGAAGCTTCGAATCTACAGGAGCTGGTGTAGATCTACTGTCCTGGTCATGCAGAGGATAAGCGGTAATGACAGAGCAGACAGACTAGCATCAAGAGTACCAACAATGGGGACACTGGATATGGATAAGGGAGAGATACTGAGAACGATTAATGATCACCTGTTAGAGAATAACACTGCAATAGATGAATCATCAAGGTTAAGACTGTTGGAATTTGGCATCAAACGTCAGGCTAGCAGAGATGGACGCATGAGAGGATGCATCTGTCGTGTTTATAACCAGCGAACTACAGGAACAGTTAGCATTCATACCCTTCGACATAAACTGATGGAGACTGAGCACCTATGGGTTTGCCCTGAGTGCAATGATGTCGATTCTGTTCAACAATAACAATCATCACTCATTTTAGTTGTCCATGATATTCTTAACTTTCTTCTACAACACCAGGTCTCTGTGGCTTTTAGGGATTTTCTGCTTATTTACTACTTGTTAATGACTCAATTCCAGGTGTCAGTTTTAGCTCTATATAACACTGGAGAACTCTCTAATCTCCATTGACAAAGATTTGTTGCATAAAATACTTTCCATTTTATTGAACACTGCTTTTGAGTTCGCTATTCTACTTTTCACCTCTGAGATGCATCTTCCATCTGATGTTACTAATGTGCGTAGGTATTTGAATTTATTGACTTGCTTCAAAGTTATCTCAATGTCTGAAATTTTTTTATCATTTCAGGGAAACAATGTTGTTTCCAAACTGGGAGCTTGTGTGCAGCGTAGATGGGTTTAATTGTTGGTACCGCATTTATGGAAACTGCTCTCATCTTTGTAGTGGCTGATTCTACAAAGTGGCTTCGCTTGAGTCATTCCCTTCCAAGAGCATTTCTTCTATGTTACACAGTATCATACCTGTCAACCTGTACGAATTTTTTGTACATTGTACGGATTTTTGATACTTTTAGCAGTGTACGGCCGTACAGACTCGTTGTACGGATTTTTCTCCACCTCCCAAAAAAAAAAAATTTTTTTTTTTTTTTTAATTCTAAAAATATTTTCCAACCCAAGTTTTTTTAAATTTTAAATCAGAAAATATTTTCTAGCCCTGGTTTTTTTAAACCAATTTTTTTTATTTTTAATTCCGGGAATCTCGGCGTCCGTTTTTAAACTGAGGTCTCTCCCAGCAACCAATCAAATCCTTTTATACCCAACAATTCGGCAAAAACTTTGAATTCGGCCTCAAACGCTTTCGGTTTTCAGCGTGACATGACGTATTTTTAAAGTTACCTGTTATCAACGACCATGCTTGCTTGCCACCACACTTCGACGCCATTTTGTTTAAAAAAGCTAAGTACTTATAACTTGCTTAATATTGCTGTTGTTATCTTTGTTGCAATTTAATCGCTGTCTCAATCTTTCCAATTATATCTTGCCCTTCAATATATTTCCGATAAATTGTCATAATATTTTGTTTAGGCCCTACATAACTACAAGAAAAAAAGTTTGTTTGCGTTGAGTAGGCCTGCTTTATTCCAGCGCTCAAGATTCACTGCTTTATTTTTTAATAAAGTGGCAATCTGTTATCACTGGTCTAGGCTACCAACTCTTAAATAATAATTTTGTACATATTTGGTGGTACGTTTTTTCTTCCTAGATTTGATATCTTGCCCTTCAATATATTTACGATAAATTGTCATAATATTCTGTGTAGGCCCTACATAACTACAAAAAAAAGTTTGTTTGCGTTGAGTAGGTCTACTTTATACCAGCGCTCGAGATTTGCTGCTTTATTTTTTAATAAAGTGGCAATCTGTTATCACTGGTCTATGCTACCAACTCTTAAATAATAATTTTGTACATTTTTGGTGGTACGTTTTTTCTTCCTAGATTTGATATTCTGTTCATAATTTTGTTTATTATTATTTATTTTTTTTGCTGTTAGCCGTTTGCTTTGTTCATTGTATTTTTAAATCATTCTTTACTGTATGTTGTCTGATGTGTGTGTGCCTCTACTGACAGATAATGGTCAGAACAAGAGCTTGCTATTGGCTGGAAGTTGTTGACCAGAAAACTAGTACTGGTGCCATCCGCTTCCCTAATTTGAAAGTCATCATTCAGCGACTGCTGATACTCCCTCACAGCAATGCTGACTGCGAAAGATCATTTTCAATGATGACAAAAATCCACACAGACTGCAGGAGATCCATGAGTGCGGACACACTCACTTCTATTTTACAGTGTAAGATTAACATTGATACATGCTGTGCAGACTTTAAGCCCACAAATGCAATTCTGCAAAGTGCTAAAAGTGCATGTGTTGATTATAATACAAAACACTGTACATCAAAAGAATAGTGTACCTCATGATCACTAAGTTTTTTATATGTAAAGAACAGCATGAGACTATTAGCATGTTTTATATCACAATAATTCAAATGCTAATAGATTTGTATATGCATTTCTCATTTTAAAACTGTATTGCGTATAATTTATTAATATATTTTTTGCGTAAGGATTTTTGGGTGTTTGTAAGGATTTTTTGGGTCCGGCGTCCAGATTTTTGTCTCAGGAGGTTGACAGGTATGCAGTATGGTCTGTTTGTCTATTGCCTGAAGGCATGTAATCTGTTCGAGTCCTTTTATAAGTGTTGACTTCATGCCTCCCATTATGATCCTCACTGCTTGCTTTTCGAGTCTGCTGATTTTATCAAAGTTTGACTTAGCTGCTGTTGCCCATGCTGCAATGCCATACAAGGACTAGCCTCACTTGTCCTGTGTATAGTGTCTTTAGTACTTTCTTATCTGCTCCCTCAGCTGTTCCAGAAAGTTTTTTCATGACTACCATTCTTTGCCTTGCCCTCATTCGGTTTCTTTCAACCTGTTTTTTCCAAGTCAAACAGCGGTGAAAAGTAATGCCTAGGTAGTTTAAATTTTCATCCAGATGTAGAATTTTACCGTTTAGCATTAGTTTGGAGCTTGTGACAAAACGGGGCAGCCTCTATCAATCTTTGTTTCTCTCCGGCAGTATCGGTACATTTGTGGTACTGATTTTTATTATGGGTTCTCAAGTATCGCACTTTTTTTTCTGTCTTTCTTTCTTTCGTTGTTATTTTTCTGCTAAGTAGCAGATATTTGATTTTATCAAATCATTCGACACTCCTCTCTGTGATGTCACCTGTTTGTTACCCGGTCATCCTGGCTTGCGGTGGGCAACTGAGATAAGATAGTTGCCGGCGTGTTTAGATTGAACCGCTGATAAGACGACTCGTTTGGTAACCCAGATGGGCAGACATGGAGTTGTTGTGTACTCATCTGACAGATAACAAGATTACTGTCTGTGTGACACATGTGGGCAGACAAGTGTGACATAATCGCTTCTGGGCCGACTTGTTATGACAACATTACTTTCTAATAAAGTAATAAGTATTACAGCTTACACATGTTGTCATGTGAGTTCCCCAATCCATCTGTAAATTGTACACAAGGGCATTGGACACCATATTACCATATATGGGAGAGTTGACCTCTGCCTTACGTTCAAAATTATCCGATGTCGGAATATTTTTGAAATCATCACACCCTATCTGCATGATTCATAACAACAATGCATGGGAAGATAGGAATATAGTCTGACCATTTTGCAGTTTTATTTTACTGTGAACTTCACGCTCGCCAAGACAACATCAGACCTCGTCAGAGTGAAGACTAGATTCATAATTCCTTTTTTTAACCGGACCTTTTATTGGAGAACCAAATAAGACTTACAAAGCACAGGAAATCTCTACATTTTAATAAGGAACACTTGGACTAGGAAACTGAAGAAAAAAACGGAGCCAGAGAGGGAATCTATTGTCAAATTAAAGACCACCCAGATGCGTTTAAGAGACCGACTCGTCTCTTTTATTCATCTGAGCAACAAGTCTGTAGTCAGGATTGGCGTAAGTTGTGATTTACATTTCATATTTTATTACTAACATGTGAACTAACATATATATATGTATTTATTACCATGTGAATTTTAATATGTGAAACTCGCTTGTGGATGTCAAAGTCATTTGAGGCTGGCAACCTCAGCGTATAGAATTATGATTCATGAACCACCACTGCACGGGCTCGTGATTGCTTTATTGATAGTTTCGTAAAGAGAACTAAAAGCATAAAGTAGTTCCAGGTTCCCTATGAAGCAGGGAGGGAAAGATGAAAGAAATGATGTACATTCAAAGTATAATACTTACATTTTCAAAGCGGTTTAAATGTCTATATAAACATAGTCACTTTAAAATTAATGTAAGTTTTCAAGCTTTAAACTAGTGTTAATGTCTATGTGAAAATATTCATTTTAAAGTAATGGAAGTTTCAAACTTTTCAATCAGTGTAAACATAAATGAAAACATATTCAATTTATATTGTGAACACTTTTCAATCAGTGGAGATGTATATGCAAACAGACTCTATCTGTATTATTAACCTTTTCATTTGTTCCAGATGCTTGACCATACAGCTTTTTTATTTCTGCACTGGCTGATGGACCAAAGTTGAACACGGCCACAAGGACACTGAATTTGACCTTTTATAATAACACAAATTTCCGCTTGCTGCAACGACTCCTTATAACATTGTGGAGGCTTTCATTTGCATTTTGTGTTGCACCTAGCTCACACCGCTTGAGCAGATGCTGATCAGTAAGACGCTCATAAATAGGGGCTAAGTGCTTATGGAGCAGGTTGTAGTCTAGCGGAGTGTGAACCTTGGTCTCGCGTGGTCCGGCAGCTTCTCCTTTGGCGATGGAAGCCTGATAGAAACACCAGGAGTCTTTGCCTGGCGGACACAAATTATGTTGGGGTTTGTCGTTTGTCGAATACCCATGGTAGAGAGAAGCCATGATGGCTTGTTTCATCTCTGGGGCTGTACTATGCTTGCAGATGGCCCTGGTGTAGTAAATACACAATTTTCGTATGGCATTTTGGGTTAGACAACCACGGCCATTTCCCCCAAGGGTGACTTTTTTGTTTCCTGCAGTCAGTAATTAGTGTCCTCAGTGTAGTGCCTAATTGCTTTGCAACATGGTTGACGCACTCTTTGTTGGTTATGTCAACTTCTGGTCCATACGGTTGGATGTCGCAGAGTCTGTTGTAGGCCTTGGAATCGCCATCAGATAGCAAAACAGTGTAGCATAGCTTGTGATTTGCCACTGAACGAAGAAAGAGAACTTCACAGGCTTTTATCTCCATCATTCCGGCTGACCCTTCGTAATTACGGCAGCAGTCCTTCTGATGCTCTGCTTTCCATTTTTCAAATTTTTCAGGCAGATTTTTCAGTTGCCACTGTCCAGTATTCTCGCAGGTGTGACAGAAGGAAGACATTACATGTGTATCGATGACCATGCCAGTCAAGATGTCGATAACACTGCCAACACCTATCAGTGACTTATGACCTCTAGTTAGCCATGTTGCATCAAAGCTGACAGTGATGTCAATGACTTCTTTTTTATTAAAGGTACGATGCTGACTCTTAGCATGCTCAGCTCGTACGATGCTGACGGCACGTTGAAATACTGTAGAGTGCATGGTATCCAAATGATCAAAAATTTGATCTGCATATTTATGAAATGTTTTCCGGTGCAGGCCAGGGAGGTCTAGGTTCTCACAGAAGAGATTGAACGTAGATGGGCCCATTCCAGACATGAGGGCACCAAGAACAGCAGATTTGTTGATTGCATGTCCCTGAGGGCCACAGCCTTCTGGTTCCCTCTCGGATGTGTAGGTTCTAGAAATTGCTTTTTCACATGTGTGACACACAACTTCCAGGATGAGAGAGAAACTCTTTGACTTGGTGTTGTCAGATCTTGTTTGCAATGTGCTTTGCTTACACACATTGCAACACACATTTTTAAGAAGGTTGTTGAATAAAGAAATGTCCGCAATGGTTCTGTATGTAGGTTTAGGTTGGGCGCAGACAGTATTATGAGATGCAACATTCTTGCTCGTGCTCAAGTTAATTTTTATATCAGATCGACTTGGGCCAGTGGTGAATGGCACTACTGGATCATCAATTTGAACTATAGGCCTATCGGATACTGGTATGCAGAAATTCCATGTTGAGACTACATCAGTTTGCTTATCATTCACCGCTGATTCTGTCTTACCATTACCATTGCTAGAAATTACATACTGTCGACGCGATCTTGCAGCAGATAGTTGCTTTGATCTCTTACCTATTCTTCCCATTTTGAAGTAATAGAACACAATTTACTGAAATTTAAACAAGAGAAAAATATCGAACAGCAAACAATTAATTTGTTTACGGGCGGAAGAAGCTGTTGTTAACTTTCACATTTGCGCACGCAGCCAAAATGTTGTTATGACCAATCAAAACAGGTGTTTACGAATGCGTCTTGAATGGGTCGGGAATGAGGTCACCACGTGACCACTCCTTATAAGGAAGTTAGCGTAAAATTACGGAAATTTTCAAACCCACATCACTCAGAGCTATGAGAAAAAAAAGTTTCGAATTTGCTATATTACGGCAGACAACGAAATTCCCTTTTTATCGATACCACATAGTCCACGATATGGACAGCGTAACTAAGGTATTATTGAGCGACAAATCTTGCATTTTCGGCACAAATTTGCAAATCATAGCTTGGGGGTAGTACAGAAAATATGCTTTTTGATACATCAAATGCATTTTTTATGTCATAAAACCTTGCTCAATCGATTCCTCGATGATTATTTAATAAAATAAGCTCAAAAGTAAAAAATCGATATTTTGTACGTAAAATCCAGTTCTCACTACCGTGCATGCCCTTAAAAACTGCAGCAGAGGTTCTAATGGCAGAGGAAAGCACCAAGAGCCAAGTTGTTTTCTTCACAGACACACTATCAGTAGTTGTAATGCTGAGGAGCCAGAATAATGCAGACCTGGATGACCTAAGAGTAGTGCTCCACAAACTATGCCAATGATTCAAAAGGGTTGTGAATGGATCCCATTTCATTGTAGCATCCCCAGCAATGAAGAAGCTGACAGATTGGCAAAGGAAAGTGGAAAGCTACCTCAACCTGGTACAAGCATAACTTTTGAAGAGGCAAAGAATTTTGTCAGAAATAGATACAGAAAAAAATGGGACACTGAGCATTCAGGACACACAAAATGATGCATATTACCAGCTCAGCAGAAGAGAACAAGTGATTATCTTCAGACTCCGCATGGGCTGCAACAGTTTGGGATATCATCTATTCAACAAGCTAAAGATAGGAACTACCGATGAGTGTAAATGTGTCACTGATAAAATGACTGCTGAACATCTGCTTCAAAGATGCCCAACATATGAGGAACATAGAAAGCACAACCGGCCGCCATCAGGACCATTTTCAGAAAAACACTCTATGGAGATGCTAGTAGCCTGAAGCTGGCCACTGCTTTCTTTGAAAATATTGAAGCAGACGTCTGAGAGTGTACAAAGAATAAGAGGAAGAAAATTGTCTCTTTAAAAAAATGATTAATTTAGATTGTTAATTTAAATGAATAATAATTGATGAGATTAAATGTTAATTCTCCTTAAAAATTGTGCACACTTCAGAATAGATTATGTCTGTACATCTTATGTTTTTGTCACAAATTGTATTGTTGTGGCTCCTTTAGTTTTACAATGAAGAAGTGTTTTCTAAGGTTATACTGGAAAAAAACTTACTGTACAATTTGATCTGCACTGTGGTTACATCCTCCACCTTGTTTCGCTCACTGGATGCAATGCATTTATACATTCCTGCATCTTCAATAGATGCTGCACTGATTATCAGATCACCATTCCTAACTGTCACTTTTCCCTCAGATTTCAGCACATTCCCCTCTTTTACCCATTCCAGCTGTGGTGTTGGATATCCTGTACCTTTGCAGTGTAGCTGTATAGTTTCACCTTCCATAAATATGCCTTGGTGACGCTGGATATCAGCTCCAACTGACTCTGTCAGATCATAAAAATAAACATCTTTAACTAAGTGCATGCATACCAGCACCTGGATATGTACACCTGTAATACATCTTACAAATATAATCAGAGACTGGCTGGAATCAATGCCATATACTATGTTGTGTGCCCACTTCATACTCGCTCAAATTTTAGACATGAATAAACACATGAAAACCTCTATTGTCTTCACAGTGAAGAATGGACTAGTTCAAGTAACTGTCACAGGTTTTGTGTATTTGCTTAGGCAGCCATTCTATTGTTAAGCAAAATGTATCTAAAGTATACTTTTCGTTTACATTTTAGTGCAGAATGAGCAATGTCAGATGAAGTAATACTACAAGCTCCGTTCAACAACAAAAAATAACTTTGGCAGAGAATATTAAACTTTCATATTCTTGTTGTGTCGTATGTACAACCAGTGTGCTACAGGTACAATTATCATTCATACTCTTCGACATTTGCTGAGGGAGACTGAGCACCTATGGGTTTGCCCAGAGTGCAGTGAGGTTGATTCTGATCAACAATAACAATAACTGTTGTGCACCTTAAAGATTAAGTTTTGAGTGAGTAAAGATTATCTCTTTGGAGAGCTACAATAAATCATAAGGACATCACAACTGAGGGAAAGTTTACAACATAAAATTTACTTGTTTTTGACATTTTGTTGATGGCAAGTTAAGCGTTTTTTTCTTTCCTTTATTAAATGTAACGTTCTTTTTGACTGACATCAGTGTTATTTCTGCATGCCTGAGATAGCAGTATTCTTTCTTCATCTCCTCAGAGGCAAAATCCCCCCCCCCACTACTACTCTGAGCAAAGTATTTTTTTAATGAATTTTTATTATATTTGTTTCTTCTTTCTTCTGCAAAATATTTTATTTATTAGATTTCTTAATTAATAGTCTACTCTACACTATTACCAAATAAAGGCCAAAATACTTGTGTTAGTGCATAGAGGAAGATGAACAACACAGGATAGCTTTGATTGATTTAAGTCATGGATGACTGAACACATACTGTATATACTTGAGTATAAATCAAGAAATTTATTCCAATTTTGGACCTTAAAAAACGTACCCCTGACTGACAGTCAAGTTAAAAAAAAAAAAAAAAAAAAGATTAATGAAACCGGTATTTGTTGGCCCAGCCCCTCCCACTGCATACTGGTAACCTTCAGATTTCAGAGATGCTGTAAAAAGGGGTAAGGGTTAGAAATCCTGAACATTCAAACCTTTCAAAAAATTCAATCTTTGGATCAATTTTATTAGGCTATTACTTGTGGTAATTATTAAAATAAAAATATATACTCGGCCCAAATGATATCAATATAAAATGTTCATCATGCTTTCTTCCTTCCTGTAATATGTACACCAGCATGCACAACTGTTTAAATTGTTTGTTGTAAACACACCAGCATTTAGTAAAAAATAATTTTGTTCAAAGGCTTTTCCTTGTTAGTTCTGAGCACATTTTCTTAAATTGTTTACTTGTGAATAAACTGAAGTAATCATAAGATGCAGCAGTTTGGGAGGTCCCTGGTCTGATTCCCAGCGAGGCTATTACTTATATTTGTTTTCTGTTGTTTGGTGTCCTCCTTTATAGTTATTTATTATTTACTACACACAGGTCTCAGGTTTCCTTCATAATGTAGCTCTTTCTTAAAGAACCTTGAAAGCTACAATTGACTAGATTAAACAGTAGTTGTTTTGAAAGATTTAGGTTATGTTATTGTGGTTCAGAATTGACATCACTGCATTCAGGGCAAACTAATTGGAGCTCAGTCTCCCTCAGCAAATGTCAAAGGGTAGGAAAGCTAATTGTTCCAGTAGCATGCTGGTTGTATACATGCCTGGCCCATCATCTCATATGTCTATCCCTGGTAGTTTTATGTTGGATGTTAAATTCCAGCATTTCTTAGTCATGTTGATTCACTGATTGTAATGACATTCTCTAACAGGCAATCACTAAGTGTCTTTACTATCTCTCCATGTTACATATACAATGTTCCCATTAAGGGTGCTGAAGAGGCTAGTCTATCAGCACTTTCATTGCCACATACTACTGCATGACCAGGACAGTAGATCCACACCAGTTTCTGAAGTGTTGAGGCCTCTATGTATCTTCTCCAGTCGTGTCACAGAAATCCATTTTAGACCTTCTGAAGCATGGACATGGTTTGCTCAACATGGTACTATTTCATATATACATGAAGGATTAACGTATAAAGTTTAAGCAAACACTAGAATGTGCTGACCGTACAACTTCAATAAATTATAAAGTAGAGTGTAATTAATCTAGATAATGAAAGTGTCCTTTTCAGTGCCAGATTATATATTAGGCCCACAGTTGGCATGGGCCTAGGGCCCCATGCTTACAGCCCCCCCCCCCCCTTTCTGAAAAAAGCAACGGAGAGATTTTTTTTGAGAAAATGTCCAGGCCCCTTAACAATTTTAAAAAATTCAATGCATTTAATTTTTTTTCCGTTCTAAAATAAATGGTTGAAGTTCTGTAATAATAAAATAGTTTTTAAAAAGCAGTTGGCTCAAAACATTGTTTTAGTGCGATTTAGTGATTTTTTTATTACACACCTAGTGCTATTGAAACTGTTCAAGTTGGCAACACTGTCTCAAATATTAGTTGTTGACGGTTCTGATAAATCCCAGTCTCCATTTGCGTTTTTGTTTAAAATAATGTGATTGATTAGAATTTTTAATTTGCATTCTTTAATTGCAACAAGTCCATATTTTTTATTTTTTTAAACCCTACTTACTTAGTCATTCCTCTTCTACAGTGAGGTGTAGAGGTTTGGAAGAGATAGCACCATACTATCCTATTGGCTGTCTTCCTCCTGGCCTGGTTCCATTCTGGTCCTCAGTCCTTCAGAGATTGTCTAATGTTGTCCTCCCAGCGAACTCTGGGTCATCCTGGAGGTCTAGATCCCTGGCTCATAGTTTCCTACACTTGTCATGGTAGCCTTTCTTCTCCCATTCTGCAGATATGTTCAAACCATCTTAGTTGGGACTATTCTACTTGGGTGTGCAGGGGTTAGGTTCTTAGGCTATGACATATCGTCTGGTTGTGGACCATGTCTCTTCTTGTTACTTTAACCACCTTCCTCAGATACCTCATTTCTGAGGTTTGGATCTGGCTTTTGTGGGCTGTAGTCATTGCTCATCACTCGCATCCATACATAAAGACTGGGACATAGGTGGTGTGGTATACAGCCATTTTCGTCTTCTTACCAGCTTTTCTTTTGCTGAGAAATCCTCGATTTATGGCCTGAAAAAGTCTCCCAGCTGCTGCTGCTCTGCGGGTAGCCAAATCTTCTTTGATGCCTCCCTTCCAGTCTGTGACAGCTCTGAGGTATTTAAAGTGGTCGCATTTCGTGTAATCAGATTTTAAGGCAAACAGGTGATTGGCCTGTTGTGCCTTTGCGTGATGGAGGGGCTGCCCTCCTCCTTTTTCAACCGGGCTTGGGACCAGCCTAGGTGGAGTTTTTAAAAACTCTCATA
This sequence comes from Oreohelix idahoensis, assembly GCA_024509875.1. Lineage (NCBI taxonomy): Eukaryota > Metazoa > Mollusca > Gastropoda > Stylommatophora > Oreohelicidae > Oreohelix > Oreohelix idahoensis. The sequence continues at coordinate 350,481 of JAMPIV010014039.1, read as the reverse complement.
GGTCAAACATGGCTCAGGAAAAACTAAATTCACTTGCTTTACTTTGTGTGCAAGCGGACATGCTTCGTCGTATCGATTTTGATAACATAATCATAGATTTTGCAATTAAAAAAATCAAGAAAATGGTTATTCTAAATATTTCTCTATGATTTTCTGATGTTTGTATGAATTTATTAATTGTTCTTGTTTTTTTTTACATATCATTTTATATTAATAAAAAAATGTATCTGAAATCCATTAGTTTTTTTCTTTCTAGTTTTATCTTTTAAAATATTGGAGAGGAGCCCCAAAACATCTTAAAAGTCTAGGGTCTCCAGAGTTCTTAACCCAGCCCTGGTCCTTTTCAATAAGTTTGGTAGGCCAGCACTAAATCACAACATTGGTAATATATTTTGACAAATATTCAGCTGTGTAAATAATAAAATCGTATATGCATGTAACCACAGACAAAAGGCATCTCCTGCATGGAAACATAGCTGAACGAACGAACAAACTTTATTTTCAAAGGGTTGAGAATTGGGCACGCAGGCCCGTCTAACATTCTGCCCTTCCTTTCTCTCACCTTTCATACTGAATTCATTTATTCCCATATGCATTTTACATATCAATGTCATGGAATTCAACGTTGTAAAGTAAAATAAAATAGCACACTCATATTAACTACTTATAAACATGACATAAAATATGTTGAAAAGTACAAACATCGTCATTAGAACCTACAGTTGATATTATAAGAAAAGATATCTGATTAGAGGGGGCTTGTAATCAGAACTAATAAAGTATTCAAAGAGTCTACAATTGTATGAATAGGGACTGAGGATGTTTCTTAGGTTATGTAGAAGACAATTCCAAAGATGAGCAGCAGAGTACGCTAAGCTTTTCTTGAATAAGTCAAGCCTAGGCTTGGGCACTTGCAATTTGTTAAAGCGTTGACTGCGTCTTTCGTTGTATTTGAACATCGGCCACAGATATGCTGGAGCATTGTGTGACAGGATTTTGTGAACAAATTTAGCTTTGTTAAACAGAAGGCGCTTTCTTAAGAGCAGTATTTGAAGATTATTTATATAGATCTACACACTGAGTTAGGCAGTTGTCAGAGACTAGACGCACTGCACGCTTTTGCAGTGAATGGAGTCTCTTTGTGTTGGACATTGAGCAACCATCCCAGATTGTGGAGCAATAGTCAAGGTTTGCTTGTATGTGAGATATATAGAACAATTTTCGTGCATCTTCATCTAGGAAATGTTTAATTTTAGCTAATTGGTAAACTTTCTGTGCCATTTGCTTGGTCAGTGCATGTACATGTGAGTTCCAATTTAGATGCTGGTTGACGATTATACCTAGAGTTTTATGTGCATTAACGTTTTCAATTAGTACCAATGTAGATCTGAAGTGTTGTTTTCTCTGAATTTTGTAATTTTTGTCTAGTTGATATTAACATGCATTTTGTTTTAATGATATTTATTAACATGCGATTTCCGTTGCTCCACTTAATCAGATTATCTGTATCTTTTTGTAACAATAGTTCGAGTGTGTTACAACTTTTATCACTCGTGTAAACAGTACAGTCGTCTGCAAACAGGTCACAGGATGAGTGCTTGATGTGTAGTAGAAGGTCATTAATGTATATGGCAAAAAGTAGAGGACCAAGTATAGAACCCCGAGGAATGCCTGTATTTATCACTGCTTTGTTTGAATAGGAGTTATTGTAAGAAACTACATGTTTTCTGTCTGACAGGAATGATTTAATTATTGTCACTAGTTGAGAGTTTACTTTTGATGTTTCTATTTTTCTAATTAACATATTGTGATCTATCATATCAAATGCCTTTTTAAAGTCTACAAAGACTGCCCCACACATGTTGTCATTGTTAATATTTAGGTGCCAGTTGTCTATCATCTTTGTTAGAGCAGTGTGACATGAATGTTTAGATCTAAACCCCGACTGACTATCAATTAGCAAGTCGTTGTTAACTAGGTGTTGTAGTGTTATTTTATGTATATGTTTTTCCAGTGGTTTGGATAGTGATGATATTAGAGAGATTGGCCTATAGTTACCAAAGTTACAATTATCGGAGGAACCAGGTTTGAAAAGAGGATATATCTTAGCGACTTTAAAGTGGGATGGAAAATAACTCTTTGCGATACATAGATTGTATATGTATGTTAGTGAATCGCTAATAACTGGCACAGCATAGCGCAGTATTCGATTACTGATTCTGTCAAGTCCTGATGAGTTATTCTCTTTAAGGCCTAGAAGATAGTTATACACTTCATTAACTGTCATAAACGGAATGTCGGATGGGATTGTGTTGGTGCATTTGTTCTCACAGAATGCTGACAGTTGGCCTAGGTTACAAGGTGAATCTTGTATCGTAGATTTAAGACTGGTTATTTCTGCCATAAAGTAATTGCTGAAGTCTGTACAAGTAAATGAGGTACTGGGGACTAACGAGTATGGCGAATGTCATTTGTTTACTAAAGTGTTGATTGCTTTCTACATATCTTTACTGTTTGTTTTGTTCTGAACTAAGTTTTTAAAGTATATTTTCTTTTCTCTACGTATTAAATATTGCACGTTGTTTCTTTGTGCTCTGTATGTGTTAAAGTCTTTATTTTTGTGAGCTCATTGCCTCATGGCTTCTAGCACTGCTGGTGTGATCCAAGGAGATTTTATCTGTCATTTCACACAAACTTCTTTAGCTGGTGCATGGTTATCAAACACACAATGAAAGATACATGTCCAATGAGCAATGACGTCATCGGGATCAGAAAGTTGGTAAACACTGGCTAGAGGTGCAGCTCACAAATCATGTAAAAATAGTTCATGGTTGAAATTTTTGAAACTTCTAAATTTAATACTTATATGTTTATTTCTGGGAGCTTTATATTTATTCTTTGAGCTGACATCAAAGGAGCGAGAATAAAGAGGGGGATGTCATGGATGGCGCAGGCAGAGAAGACTATTAGACAGGTGACCCCAGTTGAAAATATAGTTAAGGGAGAAGAGTGGAGTAAGTCAGATGAGAGTTGGATGAACTACCAGCAAGTGATCATCAGCCTTGGTAGAGAATGCAGAACTTGGGCTAATGGGAGAGCAGAGCTGGAAGTTGATCAGCTTATAAATGATAATGATGGGGATGATGATGCCATTGTGTACACTGATGGGTCTGTAATCTGTGGTAATAAATCAGGGTGGGGCTTCTCTGCTAGAGTAAAGGGCAGAACCTTCACTGAACATAGCGGGGTTTACATGATAACAACCTCCAGCATGAGAATGGAGGTAGAGGCAGTTACTGCTGCCTTAAGATGGCTGTGTGAGACTTTATTAATAAAGACAGTTAATATATCCATGCTTCGAAAGGTCCAAAATGGTTGGCTTCAACAAGAATGGAAAACCTCCATAGAAGCATTGAATCTTCAAGAACTGATATGGTTATGAAGCAATTCATGTTCGTCTATTAGAGAATGACACTGCAATCGATGAATCATCAAGGCTAAGACTGCTGGAATTTGGCATATAATGTAAGACCAGCAGGGATGGAAATATGAGAGGACGCATCCGTCGTGTATACAACCAGTGCACAACAGAAACAATTAGCATTCATACCCTTTGACATTTGTTGAGGGAGACTGAGCACCTATGGGTTTGCCCGGAGAGCAATGACGTCGATTCTGATTAACATTAAATAATTGTTAATATCTAAGTAAACTAAGCATAACGCTCTCTTAGTATAATTTTATACATTTTAAAACTGCATAAATGCGGTGAGTCTCATCACTATGGTAATAGCCATGATGGCTTTTTAAATGGGCATAACAGAGTCAGCGAAGCAAATATAATTCTTCTTAAAAATTCTACTAGTCATAAATGATAGTCAGGAAATACAGAAAGGTTTTCAATTTGGAAAACCTTTGCTTTTTTTAGGGAAATTCTTATAGCAATTGACTAGATTTGCTCTCTTCATCTTTAAGATCTATAACCATCTGTTATGTTATGATAAGAACTAGAACTAGATGGAATCTAAGTAACAAATCAATTTAATTTAAAATCAAATGGTTACTGAAATAACAACTGCAGCTTGACTGGCTGAGAGCCAAGCCATCAGAAGAAGCAAAGACGGATTACCAATGCTGTCCATTGCACATGCACTCCTGTCAACATCTGAGTGTAGTTAAGGGTCTATTAGAACGGAATCATTCAGCATGAAAATACCAGTTCCTCCCCAGCAAGTTTTGAGCAGGGATCAAATCTGAGGGGTGAACTACGTCTCCTTTCTGATCGCCTTGGGGGAACTGCAACAACCACTGATCTGTCTTCTGTAATCTTCTCCAGAACAGTAAATCTCAAATTTGGTGCTGCTTTGTTGACTTGTTCCAAGCTGGCTCGATTTAGCAGAAAGTCAACATGTATTATCAGTGGCTCTGCAGTGCTTGAGAATACTACCTGGTCTCATCTGATTCTAATGTCGCCTAACAGTCTGGTGACTGTCCATGCAAAAAATGTACATTATGCTTCCCAGTGTGCGTAGGACTTGTCCGTGCAACCAGGGATCACCCTTTAGTGAAAAATTTTTGACGAACACAGAATCTCCACTGAGGAACTTAGATACCTTATTTCCACTGGGCCTACTTTTCAGTGTTGTCTAGGGCATTATTAGTGATAACTGTGTACTGGGTTAACAGCCATGCAGTAATTCTGCAGGTGATTTGCCTGAGACTGTGCCTGGTGTTGTCCTGTACGCGAAAAGCAATTCATCTAGCGCAAGGTATCGAGTGCTTCTTCCCCAGCAAATCTTTGTCATAGCAGACTTGAAAGTACGAACAAAGCGTTCTGCTTTGCCACTGGACACCGAACGGAATGACACTATTATAAGGTGCTCGATTCCGTGTGCAGTACAGAATCTACAGAACTGATGAGAAGTGAATTGCGTTCCGTTGTCAGTGTTGAGGATTACTGCATGGTTTGTAATCATCTTGGTTTTACTTTGATATGGATGGTTGCAGCACCTCCCTTGATTAGACTTCAAAACATATGCGCAAATAACTAGCTGACGTGTGTAGGCTAGTAACGAAAACAGTCGATGTGTGGCATTCATGCCTGATGGCTGATGTGTGGCCTATGTGCCAATAGTAGTGTTTAACTATGTGGTAGATCCACTTATTCTAGAAGTATAACCGTCACATGTTCAGGTGTTAAGCCAAAGTAATAATGCGTGTTTAAAGACCTATGAGTCTAAATAGATATTAAAGTGTGAATTTGAATCGCGAAGAATTATAGAGATGACGCCATTATAGGCGTAACTGAATTGTGTGAAACAATGATAATGGTAACTGTTCTGGTGTATAAGGCCAAATGTGGTTCTGAATTGAACAGGTATTAAAGAATATATATATATACCAGACGTATATACCAGACGTGCATAAAAGAATCTATAAATCAATATTCAAGTAATATATTATGAATACAGCCGACGAAGATGCTGTTGACGGTTAGAATGACCGCTATAGGTCAAGTAGATGATATGTGAAATTACTGTGAAGTGTATCGTATCCTTTGATGGGAATCAATTGCTACTCACGTGATCATATTGTGATGTATGATAAAGATGAATAAAAATGTAAAGTCGTCAACTACGATGTTTCATGACAAGTTATTATGAAGTTGTATTCAAGGAGTTGCCAAGTTATGTTGATGGCAGAATCAATGAATTATTGTTCGATTATGGTTCAAGATTAACACGCAAACACATCGACAAGAATGTCAACCAGAAATGAATGTCAAAAATGGAATACGCAACAATGCCAAGCGCCTGAATATAGGAATAAAACTTTAATATGCAACCAGGATAATATGAAGAGATTAGAAGATAAACTTACAGGTTTGCGATACAGTGTAATATTGATAGTCAAAGCCAGAAATATTCCACTAAGAAGAAACATTCCACATAATTGACATAATATACCCACAATATGGGGAAAATGCCAGTAACAGTCAGATATGATGGTATCTGGAAAACCTTCATGGAGGAAGATTTTGCTGAGTGCACGTATGGTTGCATCTGTCATAATAGACATCATGTTCACTATGTACGGATACTTGGAGTACACATATATGACAATCAGCTACTGTTCATCCATGAATGGACCAGCAAATCTACATGTATCCTTTCCCATGGACGTTCAGTATCAGGCCATGACTGGTTATGCTGATGAGGGTTAGTCTGATTAGCTTTACATGAATCACAACCAGTTGTTTCAGCTTGGATGTCCGCATTGATATTTGGCCACCAGCAGTGTCGCCGTGCCAACTGCTTTATCCTGACAACTCCAAAGTGACTCTGATACAATAATTGAAGAATTTTCTTATGAAGAGATGCAGGAACAATTACTCTGTTCGATTCAGCTTGCCATAGGAGTATGCCTTTGTGAACCAAAATATTCATGCTTTGATGTCAGTGTACTTTCGAGGCAGAGATTCAGGCTATCCTTGTAATACATACTGTCAAACTCTACTGAGTAACTTATCTTCGGTTGTTTCATTTTCAACCAGTTGCGAGTCCAAAGGGATGTCTGCTATAGCATATTCATTCTCCATAGTTACAGAAAAGCATAACGCTTCTGACTTATCAAACCCTGGATCAGCTCCCACTGGTAGTCTGGAAAGAGCACCCATATTAGTGTATTTTGCCATGGGCCTGTATTTTATCACAAAGTTATATGACATTAGTAGAACAGACCATCGCTGTAAGCGTTGCATAGTTAGTACTGGTAACTTGTGATCTGGAGAAAATATTGCTAACAAGGGTTTGTGGTCTGTCTGAAGTTCAAAGGGCCTTGAGTGTACAGATATTAGTGACATTTCTTACCACTGAAAATAATAGACAGTCCTTCTTTTTCAATTTGACTAGTTTCTTTCAGCCTGAGTCATCATCTTTGATGCATATGTAATAGGTTTTTCTGATCCATCTTAGTATATGTGTGACAAAACCGCTCCTATGCCATAAGACAATGCATCTGTTGCAAGGATGATTGGAAGATTTGGATCGAAGTGAACCAGCTTTGTTGCATTTATAATAGCTGCTTTAAAAGCTTGAAAAGCTTCTTCCTGAGCTTTGGACCAAGAAAACGGAGTATCCTTTTTCCTTAACCTGTTTAAGGGTGCACATAGCTCAGAGTAACTGGCAATATATTTATAGTAATAATTTATTTTGCCAAGAAAAGATTGTAATTCCATGAGATTCTTTGGTCTAGGTAGTTGCTTGATAGCTGCAATACCTGATTTTGAGTGGTGTAAACCATCAGCTGAAATGATGTTGCTTATGTACTCAACTTCTGACTTGGAAACTTCACATGTGGACTGGTTACACCTGAGTCCATGATGTTCTAAGCATCTGAACAGTTCTTCTAGTGTTTGAAGATGTTCCTTGTCAGATTTACCAGTGACAATTATGTCATCCAAGTAATTTGCACAACCTTCCAAACCTATAATTTGCTCAATGAAATGCTGAAAAATTGCAGGAGCATTTGAAATCCCAAATGCTAGCCTTTGATATTGATATAAGTCATGTTGTATGTTGATGGCAACAAGCTTTTTAGATTCATCATCACATTCTATCTGTAATTAGGCATCTGAGAGATCTATTTTGGTAAATTGCTTCCCATTCTGCAATTTCTGGAATAGTTCCTCAGGTCTAGGAAGGGGGTACAATTCAACCTGAATATGAGAATTTATGGTTACTTTGAAATCTCCACAAATTCTAACAGTGCCGTTTGGTTTTGGTACAACTGCACCAGCCCAGTTGCTAGAATGTACTGATTTAATTATTCCTAAGTCTTCCAACCTTTTTATTTCTGCTTTGACTGCGTCCTTTTGTGCAAATGGTACTGGACGTGGCTTGTGAAATTTCGGAACTGCATTCTGGCAAACAAGTAAGCCTTGAATGTTGTGCATGTTCCTAATCCTTTGTTGAAAACATTAGGAAATTTGCTGCAGAGTTCTTTTACTTGAGCGATGGCTCCAACCGAAGAAAAGAGTTCAACCATATTAATGACCTCTGGGGGAACTTCGTTTCGTTCTGTTACCATAAGTCTAAAGGCATTGAACCACGGTATCCCGAAAAGATTGGCACCATGAGGTGTAACTGCTGTAGCGAAAGGTTTTTATGAGTATAGTTGTCAGTAGTAGTTACTGAAAGGACAGGAGGAGAATTCTGTCTGACAAGAATATATTCCCAGTGTCACAGAAGGGAACTGGTATCACAGGATAGTCACGGCTGTGAAGGTCTCTACTTAGATAGTATTTAGCTTAAAGTTAGAGCCTATTATGCCACCTTTACTATGTAACTAATCTATGATAATCAACAATTCAGTAAAACTCAAAATTCAACAGTATAAAATTGATAAGTCAGAGAATTACAATTACTAAATCATTCATTATTTACATCTATCTTTTGGTTTCTTCTTGTGCAATTTATGAATGAATGAAATGATGAAAATTGAATGAATCAAATTTAATTACAAAATTGCTCGATAGTTGAGTTACACTCAATAACTAATTAAGATGTCCTTTCTGGAATCTTCAAAATAACACAGAATGTTTATCCAATGTTCCTGTATCCTAAAGTTTCTCTTGTCTGGTCTATTATTTTAGAACTGTTTTCTCATCATAACACACTAGTCACTTTGCTGTGACCACTCACAATGGATGCTTGAATTTTGTTACATAGAATACTTAATATTAAAGTAATGTAACTGTCCTCTATGAATATACACAGCAGTGTCAGTTGCAGGTCTTGCACTAGACCACCAAGCACTGATGGGGCCTAGGACTTGAATCTAGATAACAATCTCTGATGCTCCTGTGTTGGTCCAGGAATGCAATATTGATCTAGGATTCTAGACCTCTGATGTAGTATGACACGAATGAACCTGGAGACAATATGTGACAAGTGGCTAGCCTTTGGTCATAGGTTCCACAAGCCTACGTGTCCATGAATGATAGTGTTCAGATGTTTGCATGTATATGAATGATACATGGATCAGTTCTGATTAGGATAGCAAGACAAAACAGGTGTCTATCTGCATGACATTTCTAAAATAATACATGAATAAATATAATACATTGTTATACATGATCATGATGCTACCTTCGCCTTTCACATTCTGGAGTGCCAAGTCCATTATTCCAGTATAATAACTTTTAATTGATCACGTTGGTATGCATCAAATTCCTGTACACATTCACAACTTAATTTCAGTTCAGTCCTCTGGTCTGATCTTGATACAATTCTATTATAATAAGCTGCAATAAAGCAATTAATTATTCATAAATTTACATACCCTCTTAGGATAGATGCAAAGTACAGAACAGATTCAGTTTGGTGAGGTAAAGCTGCACGGCATCCAGATGGTAAAGGTTTTAGCCCCGGCAAGTGTCCTCTTTTCTTCAGTCTATCTATCTTCTGCTGTGTGTGTAAGGTTTGAAAATTCCGCTGCGAGTCTTTTTATAGTGAGAAAGTGGGCGTATCTAGGAGTAGTGCGGTATCACAGGTTTCCGACTGTGTACTTTATTGTTTTGCGTGCAGTCTCAAGCGAGTTGGTGTTAGTTTGGTCCAGAAATCTTCTTCATGCTTCTCAACCCTGTTACTCATGACTTTTATCTATATCTCCTTTCACTTTCCATAACTTCTGCTTTCCTTTTATATAAAGTTTTCAATAATTGGTTCCGACTTCAAATTATACCAAATTTTTAAAGACAATCGACACAGCAGTTTTCATCATGCTGGTGCCATTACCTTCAATTTTCTCCAAAAGTAATGCACACAGCAACTATTCCTTTGGAATGAATATAGTTGGTCTTATCCCTCAAAAAACGAAATCACTGTCATTACTTTCTGTCTCTCCATTTCCTTGTACGACACACGAATCCATTGTATTCTAACACACTTTCCCTTCCTCTTGCAGATCACCATTACAAAACTAGTTAGTCAACAAGCGAGCTTCGCGGCTTCTGATTGGTTGCCAATATTTCCCTTCATTCTATCATAACAAGGCATTATGTTTACATCATGCTACATCTGCAACCACTAGCCTTAGTGTGTGTACTTTGTCACCCAACTTGACCTCAACATTGGTCCATCCTTTGATTGGGACGTTAACAGCTCCATAGTCTTTAAGTCGAGAATTAGGTGGTTTTAGGCATGGTGATTCAATATCAGCGTGCCTTTTAAATCAACCAACCAAGGCGCATGATTCTTATTTTCGTGTTGGATCTGATTTCTCTTGATCTCCATATATTTCCCAATGCAATGAAAGCTCCTCTTGCTTTTTGTATTCTTATTTTGATATCACTGTCTGTCCCTCCTACTTTGTCTATATTGCTTCCAAGATATGTGTACGATTCTACATCTTGTAGTGGTGTTTCTTCAAGTTCAACCCTGTTATCATTACCTGCATTTATTCTCATTATCTTTGTCTTTTCCCTGTGTATTTTCAGACCCAATTGCTGTGACCTCTCATCGAGTGTTTTCAATTTGTCCTGCATCTGATTACGGTTATGGGACAGAAGAGCCAAATCATCAGCAAAATCCAGATCATCCAACTGCTTAGTCAGAGTCTACTGGATTCCATTTTTGTTGTGTGTTGTTGATGTTCTCATAACCCAGTCTATTGCAAAGTGTTAAGGGATTATGAATGTGCCCGAGTTCTGTATTTTTGTTAGGGATATTTGTTAATGATTGAATCTCTTCGAAGCTGTGAAATCGGCTCTTTTGAACATTGTTAGTTTTGGCTTGAGTCTTTATAATTTCTACTGGCCACTACTCCTAGTAACAGGTGTTCAAAATCTAACATCAACATGATAACGATTTGAGTTGAATGAAGAAGTGAACTTGAATTATTAAATAGACACCTTGATTTTGACGACTTGCTCGTTTAATATGATGAAATTACATATTTCAACATCACTGGACATAAATGGTTCCATGTATGTTCATTATCATTTTTTCCAAAGATATTCTAAGTTCCACTTTCATTTATTCAATACTGTAATCTGCATTTAGCATTTATGTCAATATTTCTTACTTCATTTCCATTTTTCCACCTTATTCATTTTCTCCAATATATCTCATAATATTATTCTCCAGGACTAGATAATATCTTCTAGTTAATAATAAACATCTTCATTTGTTGGGGGATTTGGCGTCCTGAAGTAACAATCATTTTATCTCATATTTTATCTCTTCAATTAAACATCTCCGTTTGCCGGGGGATTTGGCATCCTGAAATAACAATCACTTTCCATGATATCATATTTAAATCCAATAATTAATTAGAACACTTTCTCTTACTGGAGATTCTTTATATACACATTAAGAATACACTTTCAATAAAGGCTTATCAGCCATCTGCCAAAACACATCGAGACGCTATGGCGTCACACATCCAATTCCCCTTTTTTCGTCATCCTTAGATACTCATCTCCTAGTAACATTTTACTCTACTCTCATCTCTGCAATATTCAGTTGAGGTACGACATGGTGTGAACAAAACCCGGTATTACTAATAATTCGCCACGGTTAATTTCACATCATGAAGTGGCCTCAACAGCTAGTAAGAAAAGAAATGGAGACAAGAGGCATCCCTCTCGCACTCCCGTTCTTATCTCAAACGGTTCTGTAAGCTGTCTTTCCTGAAGAACTCTGCATGTCATGTCGTCATATGTTTTCTTTATTAAATTAATGATCTTCAGGGGAACTCCATAATGCCTCATCAATTTCCAAGGTGATTCTCTGTCTACACTGTCAAATGCCTTCTCGTAGTCCACAAATCCAATGTGTTCAACTATTATTCTCAAAGTGGCTATCTGGTCTGTACATGATCTGTTTTGTCGAAAACCTGCTTGTTCATCTCTCAGTTTCTTGTCTATGGACTCTTTTAATCTCTCGAGGATAATCCTGTTTAATACTTTTCCTGGCATGAGCAACCTGTGTCCAAGATAAATTTTACAGGTTTGTTATTGACTAGGACATTAAGGAGAAACTTGTCCTGTGTTTTTCCATATCAATCAAGTTGACATCTGTACTTGATCTGTCCTTTGTTTTCTTTGACAACCTGTTTATGTTGGAACTGCGTCATGAGCTGCTATTGGTGGAACGTACTGAATTCCTTGAGTTGCATACTGGGGATAAGTGACCTAGTTTTCTACAAACATTGCAAGTAGACTGCCTGTGTCTACACACTGATCTTTCATGTTTCACGTAGCACGCCGGACATGACTTCAGTTTATTGGTAACTGAAGTCTTTTGGTTTGATCTGTGGTGTAGTTGAACAAGTGAGTGACTGCGACCTTGTCTTTCTATACTTGGACTTCATTACATGAATATCTGACTGAATTATGTCATCTCCTCTGAGAGTTTCATTGGCAGAACATGTAGTTACATATAAAGCTGCTATTTGTGAAATCTTCTCCAGAGATGGATTTTCTTCAGATAAAAGCCGCTCTACGTATAAATTCATGAAGTGTATGTAGTAATACCATATCACGAATACTTTCATCAATCAGCGACTGGCCACATCCTTCTTTAGGACAGATACATTTGCAATAATTTGCTAGACCTCATAATCCTGCAATTACTGCGAGTATGTTTGGTCAGACTTCTTCCTCGATTGCCAGAATTTGTGTTGGGCAATAATGAGATGATTGCGCTGCATAAAATGTGTGGTAAATTTTGCTGTGAGCTCACTGTATGAGAAAGTAGATAGTTGTTCCAAACAACTTCAGTGCCAGTTGATATAAGGAAGTTCCTATCCATGATAGAAAAAAGTGGCATTTCATCTTGTTGTCGATCAACCCATGTTCATCAAAATGATGAGTCAGCCTGTTTAAATATATGTCCCAGTTATCCTTCTCCATAGCAAATTCTGGGAAAGGAGGAATATGGGGTTTTAGGACCTGTAAGGAGATACTTGCTTCAGAGAAAGTTGTAGATCTAGCTGTTTGCTGATCCAATAAGAGCTGCATAATTTGTCTTTGCTGCTCTCTTATTTCTTTCTGTTCTGTTCTTTGCTCTTTTTGCTGCTCAATTTGTTGATTTTTTTGCTGCATTAAGCAATTTGAGAATCATAGAAATTTCTGACTCTTGAGTTGCCATTGTATCAAATGTGCTGAATGGACAGCAAAATTGATATATGGGTATAGTCCAAATTTACGACAAGTCGATGTGCTGGAAACATGACAAAAGACCTGTTCAAACGTGTTGTTGTGTCTCTTGTCCTATCCAATGCGTAACTAGGCCTGCTTGTTTTATAAGTACAAAATTACCCGTGTCATAAGCGCAAACTATGTCAGATGTAGGTGCGAAACTCCTCGTCGCCAAATGTTATGTTACGATAAGAACTAGAACTAGATGGAATCTAAGTAACAAATCAATTTAATTTAAAACCAAATGGTTCCTGAAATAACAAATGCAGCTTGACTGGCTGAGAGCCTAGCCATCAGAAGAAGCGAAGATGGTTGACCAATGCTGTCCATTGCGCATGCATGACTGTCAAAATCTGGGTGTAGTTAAGGGTCTATTTGAATGTAATTGTTCAGCATGAAAACACTACACCATTCCAAACTACCTGTGTTCAGAAACCTACTCAGAAACACAAAATATCAAGGCCTACAAAAATGTTTTAAGCAAAGATAAAAACCAAATATATTCTGTGAGTAATTACACAAGGTACGTTAATGTGAATAAGCGAATATAGTTGCCTGCCAGACTACAGAAATGCTTAGTCAAATAATGTAGATGCATTGTATGTATTCGTGAAAGGGGCTGGCAATCTCATCATGTAAAAAATGTCTACAATAGCTACCACTGCAAGAGTGCAAAGTCCGTTGGTGCCGGTTTTCTAGGGGACCAACTTCATTCGTGGCCTTATGCTCTTTAAAGAGTGTGAAAGGAGAATGATGGTGAAGATTATATATCCTCAACTGATACAAGTAAGTTATTTTGCAGCCAGTGTAGGATACCTAGTCCTTACCATTTAGGACTACACTTCTTAAACATCACCTTAACACATCGCCATGAAACAACATTCCTGTCAATACCCACTAAAATGATTAACAAATAAGTCATGGTAGACAGCTGATGTTTGTTATATTCTTTCTTCTAAGTGGTAAGCATCCTGCAGCCAGCTTGACCACATGAAATAATGCATAAAAGGTTTATGAGTATAATTCACCTCTTCATTACCTTTAATTAAGCTCTCCAAGCAGCGCAGGCCTTACAACAAATGTATGTCAAGTCCTCCTGTCACGTGTCATCAGCTAAAGGTCTTTGTATGTTTTCCTGATCATTGTCATTTCTGTCTCCAGATCTCTTCACATGATCATTGTCATTTCTATCTCCAGATCTCTTCACATGATCATTGTCATTTCTGTCTCCAGATCTCTTCACATGATCATTGTCATTTCTGTCTCCAGATCTCTTCACATGATCATTGTCATTTCTGTCTCCAGATCTCTTCACATGATCATTGTCATTTCTGTCTCCAGATCTCTTCACATGATCATTGTCATTTCTGTCTCCAGATCTCTTCACATGATCATTGTCATTTCTGTCTCCAGATCTCTTCACATGATCATTGTCATTTCTGTCTCCAGATCTCTTCACATGATCATTGTCATTTCTATCTCCAGATCTCTTCACATGATCATTGTCATTTCTATCTCCGGATCTCTTCACATGATCATTGTCATTTCTATCTCCAGATCTCTTCACATGATCATTGTCATTTCTGTCTCCAGATCTCTTCACATGATCATTGTCATTTCTGTCTCCAGATCTCTTCACATGATCATTGTCATTTCTATCTCCAGATCTCTTCACATGATCATTGTCATTTCTATCTCCAGATCTCTTCACATGATCATTGTCATTTCTGTCTCCAGATCTCTTCACATGATCATTGTCATTTCTGTCTCCAGATCTCTTCACATGATCATTGTCATTTCTGTCTCCAGATCTCTTCACATGATCATTGTCATTTCTGTCTCCAGATCTCTTCACATGATCATTGTCATTTCTGTCTCCAGATCTCTTCACATGATCATTGTCATTTCTGTCTCCAGATCTCTTCACATGATCATTGTCATTTCTGTCTCCAGATCTCTTCACATGATCATTGTCATTTCTGTCTCCAGATCTCTTCACATGATCATTGTCATTTCTGTCTCCAGATCTCTTCACATGATCATTGTCATTTCTATCTCCAGATCTCTTCACATGATCATTGTCATTTCTATCTCCAGATCTCTTCACATGATCATTGTCATTTCTGTCTCCAGATCTCTTCACATGATCATTGTCATTTCTGTCTCCAGATCTCTTCATATGATCATTGTCATTTCTATCTCCAGATCTCTTCACATGATCATTGTCATTTCTGTCTCCAGATCTCTTCACATGATCATTGTCATTTCTATCTCCAGATCTCTTCACATGATCATTGTCATTTCTATCTCCAGATCTCTTCACATGATCATTGTCATTTCTGTCTCCAGATCTCTTCACATGATCATTGTCATTTCTGTCTCAAGATCTCTTCACATGATCATTGTCATTTCTGTCTCCAGATCTCTTCACATGTGTTTCAGACTACCTTCATTTCTCTTCTGGGGATTCCAGAACAAGGACTGCCTGGTTATACTAATCAACAGGTTTCCTCAGTGTGTGTCCTATTCATCCCCAACATCTTTTCCCCATCTCTTGTTCCTCTGGCACTTGTCTGGTTCTTGTCATTAGCTCCACAATGGTGACCTTGTCATACTATTGCAGTCCTTCAATTTATTAAAGTCTGTAACTTTTTTATTGTTGTTTTTGCTGTCCATGTTTCAGAGCAGTACAGTAGGACTGATTTGACATTTCAGATGAAGATTCTTATGAGTATACTAGCAGCCATCATTGAAAAATCAAAACCCTATTAGTTCATTGTATAACCTAAAAAAGTCTAGTTTATTATGTAACAGGGATGTACACAGGTTAACTAACTCATATTTCAGTCTTTAAAATATTGACAACAAAACTGTTGGCAAAACAGCAGTAATCAATGTGACTAACCTTTAATTTTAAGGTTGGTTTTTCTCCTAACTGCCACAGCCACTCCATTTTCTGCAGAGCAATCATATTCACCAGCATCCTCTATCTGCACACTATGTATAATGAGGGTTCCATTGCCAAAAACACTGTAATGATTGTTGGACTGCAAAACTTTGCCATGTCTATTCCAAGAAATCTGAGGCTGAGGACTGCCCACTGCTTGGCAGTGAAAAAATGCGTTGCCCCCTGGCTTGACACTTACAAGAGCTGGCCCTGGGAGAAGGCTGATTGGAACTGTAAGTATGGAAAATAATTACTGAATCTGAAGCGACTGTAAGCAGTCAAGGTAACAGATGTCTTTTTTGTTTGTTTGAATTGGAGTTCCCCATTTTGGTGAGGTGTATCTCAATCAACCTAGACATAAGATCTGTCAGTTATACAAGGATGCATGTCCAAATATTGCAAGGTCTTGTAACAGATGTCACATAAATTAATGGAAAGAAAGTCAAATTTATGCTTATTTACAAAAAATCCCACAGAATACAAACACATTTACTGATACAAGGTTTTTTTTTCTGTTAGACAGTAGCCCTATTTGTTCATTGTACAACCTGGAAAAGTCACACAGAATAAAAAAAATTAGCATAAAGTCTACAAAATATTCAGAGTAGAAAAAAATCACAAATTATCCATGATAGACAATTGTCCACTGACCCAATTGTAAATTTTCTTGCTGTATGGTTGCTGCCTCTTATGAAGGCTCTGTCATCAAGTTTCATGTGTCACTGCGCCTACTTTAACAATTAACCTGCACAATTGTTTATTTATTATCTATTAATACTTTACTATCTATTAATTCTTTATTACTCCCAGAGGAAAAATCAGGAGTCGGAACATGGGAAGTAGCAGTTATCGGTTAACAGCTATCTTGCCCAATTGGCATAGAGCATGGCGCCAGGGGCTATTTCCGACAGTGGGAGAGGTTCTAAGATCTCACTTGACAGCTACCACCCACTTCAAGCTGGGCAGCCCCTAATCAATTAGGTGTTGTCTCGCCAGTGTCTGCTTTCCCCATTGGGTGCATGGGGATTAGGGTTAAAACCGAACTGTAGTCAGAAAATTTTGCACCAAGTAATAATCACAAAACAAGAAATAATAGAAAGAAACCAACTATCAGATTTGGATGTTGGAACATCTGGACTATAAAGACAGAACTATCAGAAAACCTAAATGACATAAACGATGTCAGGAAGACAGTCATAATAAACGATGAACTTAAACGACTTCAGGTGGATAAAGCTGCACTTCAGGAAACGCACCTGGCAGGCTCTGGAATGGTCAGCAAAAAGGACTACACATTTTATTGGCAAGGGAAAGACCTTAATAAAACTCGAGAAAATGGAGTTGGTTTTGCGGTAAAAAAATTGCTAACTAAAATGGTTGAACCAGGTGAAAATGGATCAGAACACCTGTTAATGCTCTGCCTGCAAACTAGTGCTGGTCCCATCACCCTTGTCAGTGTGTATGCTACTACTCTGTACTCAGCCTCAGAAGCTAAAGATGAGTTCTACGAGAATCTAGAGCAGTCATCCAAAGCAAAAGCACACCTAGGCAAAAACAGCGTGTTCTCCCTGGTGTCTTCAACGCTAGAGTGGGTGCCGATAATGTTTCATGGCCTCCATGTCTGGGCAGGTTTGGTATTGGCAAGATGAATGAAAAAGGACAACGGCTCTCAGGGCTGTTGCATGTCCAACATGACCTCTGCATGACCAATACCTACTTGCAGGCACAACCCCAGCATAAGGTGTCATGGAGACACCCACGATCCAAGCACTGGTATCAACTGGATCACTTCTCAAGTCTGTGCTCTCCGCACGCTCATACCATGGTGCAGACTGTGATACAAATCACTCTTTGGTTTGCTGCAAAATCAGAGCACAACCAAGAAAGCTCAATCATGTTAGGCATGAAAGGGAGCCACGCATCGATAGCAGCAAGATGTCAGACCCCGTCATGATCGTTCAATTTCCCACGACCTTCAAGAAAGCACCCTGTAGCCCACAGCATCATGATACTGTTACAGAAAACTGGGAGCACCTGTGGAACACCATTCACAGTACTGCGCTTGCTACCTTTGTTAAGAAGACAGTGAAGTCAAATGACTGGTTTGATGCTTCATCAGATGTGATGACACCTGTCCAATGAAGCTAAGTGCAGTGCTGCAACTGAATACAAAAATTCAGCAAATGCTAGAACCCTATAGATCCTGAAGGCTACGAGAAGCAAAGTCCAACAAACTGCTCAACATTGTGCAAATGACCACAGCGCAAACAGGCAACACAATAAAAATGTACGACGGTATAAATAAAGCTCTTGGTCCCCAAAAGTATTAGACAGCACTGCTAAGAACCATCAGCGGGGAGAAACTAACCGATAAGGGTAAACAGATGGAGAGGTGGGTCAAGCACTACTCTGACCCTTAAGTTAGAGAAAATACCGTCACACCTGCAGCCCTTGACGCTGTCAAATGCTTGCCAACTATGGAGGAGCTGGATGCTGAACCAACATTGGAAGAACTCAGCAAGGCCATTGATAGCTTGGCCTCTGGCAAAGCCCCAGGCAGTGATGGGATTCCTTCCGATTTAATCAAATGCTGTAAGAACACAATATTACATCCCCTGCAAACGGTGCTGTGCCAGTGCTGGGAAGAGACAACTATCCCTCAAGACATGCAAGATGCCAAGATTGTAACACTATATAAAAATAAAGGAGACAGAAGTGATTGCAATAACTACAGAGGCTTCTCTCTTCTTAGTACTGTTGGTAAGATTGTTACCAGTCATCTTAATGCGACTACACAAGCTAGCTGAGCGCATATATCCAGAGTTGCAGTGTGGATTCTGAGCTGGTAGATCAACAATAGACATAATCTTTTCTCTCCGCCAGCTTCAAGAAAAATCAAGAGAGCAGAAAAGGCCTTTATGTATCGCATTTATAGACCTCGCAAAGGCATTTGACCTGATTAGCAGGTCTTAAAAATCCTCCAGAAAATATGCTGCCCCACTAAATTGCTGGAAATGATAAATTCATTCCATGAAGACAATATGCTGGAAGTATATCACAGCCCTTTCAACATACGCAGTGGCATTAAACCTCTTCGGGATCTCCTTTGCCTTGCTCTTGGAACATGCATTAAGAAATGCAACTGAAGAAATATGCCTTCACACTAGGTCAGATGGCTTACTTTTAAACCACACAAGGCTGAAGGCAAAAATAAAAATCAGAAGTGTCACTATAAGATTCTTGTTATTCGCTGATGTCACTGCAATCATCACTCAAAGTCAACAGGAGCTTCAGAGCTTGATGAAGTGCTTCACCTAAGCATGCAAGGACTTTGGCCTTACAATAAGCTTAAA
This sequence comes from Oreohelix idahoensis, assembly GCA_024509875.1. NCBI lineage: Eukaryota > Metazoa > Mollusca > Gastropoda > Stylommatophora > Oreohelicidae > Oreohelix > Oreohelix idahoensis. The sequence continues at coordinate 330,977 of JAMPIV010014039.1, read as the reverse complement.
GAAAGCAAATGTGCTGGGTCAGGATGTGGATGTTGCACCAGTTATCACTATCAATAGCCATGAATTGGCAGTGGTGTACCACTTCACATACCTGGGTCTACCATCAACAACAAACTGTCTCTGGACACAGAAAATATAACTATTTACTATTGCCGATAGTAAATATAATTTATTTACTCTGGACACAGAAATTGACAACAGCATTCGTAAAGCTGCAGCCACCTTTGCCCGCTCACAACACATATTTTAGGAAACTCCAAACTCACAACGAAGACCAAAGTTGCGGTATATAATGCCTGTGTCACCAGCACACTTCTATATGGCAACGAGATATGGACAAGAAAGAAGGCTCAATACCTTCCATATACAGTGTCTATATCACATCCTTGGTATTTCATAGAAGGACAAAGTGATGAATATCCGGATGCTCTCACGTGCTGACCTTCAAAGCAATAATGCACTAATACACTGCTTAGACAGCACAAACTACGCTGGCTTAGCCATGTCTGCCGCATGGAAGATGGTCGCATCCCGAAAGATATCTTCTACGGACAACTGGCAGATGGCTAAAGAACAGTTAGGCGACCACAGCTGAGGTTCAAAGATGTGTGTAAGAGAGACATAAGGGCACTGGACATAAATCCAGCAACCTGGGAGGATGAAGCTGTTGATCACACCATGTGGCGATGCTCTCTACAGCACCACCTCAGATTGGATGAAAAGAAGCTCTCACGACAAGTATAAGAGAAGAGAAAACTTCAAAAGAAACACCAGGAAAAAAAGCAGCTGAGGGCTGTCACCTCAGGGGCGCATTCCCATAGTCAGTTATGACTGAAGGGGCTATTATTTATTATTATAATACTTTACTGTGTGAGTGAATAAAAGAGACCCAATAATGTAAATGATAAAGTTGTGATGATATTTTATTTCATGTTAAGTATCACAAACTTACCATATATTTCAACCTTGAACTTCTCCAATTGGGGAATATAATTTCCATTAGAAATTCGGCATGTGTACATTCCTGACATGTCCTCAGTAACTCCCATAAGAGCTAGTGTTCCATTATTATAAACCTGGACCTGTTGACTTGATGGTAGCAAAAAACTGAAAAATTCAGAATAATTACATGTGAAATTTGTAATTATGGACAGGGTATACATAATATTTCCTAAAATATTTCAAGTTGCTATATGATATCCAAATTGATACCTTGTGTTACTACTACACACTATGTATTTAGAAAACACAGATGAAAAAAAAAGGCTAGAACATTGAGAACACAAGGTACAATAAATGGAATCTAATGGACACTGTGGAATTATTAGGAGGACCTAGGCTTTGCTTACACTGTGGTCATTCTGATACCAAACCGTTTGTTTAAGATAAACTATAGACTCTAAGAACTCACTTTAGACTATAATAACACTGTGAAAACAGCGTTACTGCTATGATATACCAATATGAAAAACAGAGACAGTAAACTGCAAAATATATACACATGAAAATAGTTTTTAAAGAAGAATTCCTTATAATAAACTGATGGACAAAAAAAGAAATTCAGAAATTAAAATTTTTTGAAAAGAACAAAATGTGAGCCGATAGATGAAAACTAGGGTTTACTTTCACACACACAAGTACGCACACACACCCCCTTCCCCTAGGGCCAGATTAAGACTTTAGGGCCCTGAGTACTGTAAATATTATGCTGTCCACTTCCTACTAAATGTGAAACTAAGAATAAAATATTAAGACAAATAATATTGTTATTTTTTTAATTGAAATAACAATCATATTAACTGTTTTATTCAAAATAGCTCCTTTCTCAATTTTCTTAATACAAAAATCCATGATTAGGTTTTTATAAGTTAATCCACGAAGCATGTCCGCTTCAACACAATGTAGAGCAAGTCCTGACACATTTCATTTTTTATACCTCAGAAAAAGAACAATGCATAGCAGTTAGTAATCATCAATGCTTAGAAAATAAGTAGAGCAATTTCTAAACTTGGAAATGGACATTGTTTTCTATCTTTCATAATTTAATCATGAAGATCAATGTGTCTGAATTTCTTTTTCCAGAAGTATTATAATTTACATGTACATAACAGTGAAATTGCGGTAATTCTCCAAAAAGGCAGTACAGTTCGACTAGTTTCTGTGAATCTTGTTAGTATTGTTCACTGGACATGTTCATATTGGCTGAACAGGAACAATTACTCCACACTTCTTTGCACACTTCAGCTCTGAAATGCCCATGACACCTGGTCTAATTTGTGCTCTGCTTGAAGTAGTGTCTTTTCATCCAGGGCTTAAAGGCAATTTTGATATTTTTGCCAAAGATGAAAGAATACGTCATTTCCATGCATCTTGGTACAAACAAAAACAAGTGAAAAATGTTATACATTCAATCTCCATTGGCTAGTTTACTCACCAAGAGCAAACACCATGATATTTTTTTCCTGTTACAAAGAGTAAGCAAAACGTCGGATACTTGGAATGATCCAAAAATTGGTTGCGAGAGTTTCATTGAAGTTATGCATCAAATTGAAAAGCATGAAAAAACTGACAGTTGTACAAAATAGTAGACAAAGAGCTTTTCTTTACCAAATTCCATGTGTTCAATGACAGAACAGTCATAAGAAGAACTAAAATTAATATATAAGGATTTGTGAGGATAAGGGGTTGTCTCATGAGGTGCTCATATGGATGATGGCAGATAACTGGTTAATTGAGTATCGTCGCAGACACCCCCTGGGCTTTCTCACCTCTTTTCACTTTGCGAACAACAGGGCAGTTATGAGAGACTTTACTTTTTTTTTTGCTTCTATTTGTTTTTTATTTTAATTTTTTGTTTGTTTGGTTTTTTTGGAAAGGGGAGGGCACGCACATACATTAACACAATTTTAGTTTTGATTTACTGTATTTGGACTGAGTGGAGGGGTACTATATTTAGATATCGGAAATCAGATTTTATTATCTTGAATTTATTACATTATATATCCTAATTATAACCCATCAAGGGTTGAACGCGATACTTTGTCTTAAAAAAAAACAAAAAGTCCTGACTGGTTTTCTAATGGCAGAAAGGAAAGAGAGAGAAATTAATATGATGGTGTTATGGTATATTACAAGAATGCAAGGATTAGCATTCCACAGTCATTGCGAGCATCAAGGTTTAGGTTCCCAAAGTACAAATGAGGGCTATTGTTTGGAACTAGCTAAGCTGTTGTCTAAAAAAAAAAGATACATTACTAGAACAACATTTATTTGCAAGGCGATCAAAATGCAATATATCTCAGTTCTGACACCGACATGACTGGCCAAGATTCTATCAGATGTAGTAGCTGAAATTAAAGTAGATAAATACTTTGCCTTAACTGTTGACTACTATTGATATCATTAGAACTGGTCAATTTTTTTTTTAAGCCTTGCAATGTGCAACAGTAATTGGTGATTCAGTTAAACGATATAAACAATTCAGTGAATACAAGTGCTGCAGGGTGTTTTTAACATTTTTCTTTCAGCAACCAAAAACTAGGGGCTGTCAATAGTATTTTTTTCTGACAGTCAGCCTTACAATGGAGCAAGCACCGTGTCATGTGAAATATCAGGTCTTCAAATTAGGATTTGGGAAATAGCCTCTAATGCGTTCTTTTACGCACTGATTTGCATATAATTTTATTATTCTGATGGGTGCATTAAACATACTGTAAAACAATATAATTCTTATGTTTTTATTTCAAATACAAAGTAGATGTGGAAGTCTATAATGAAATTAAAAGTATTTAATTAGTAATTTGAGATTTTAGGATGGTGCCTTTTTTATGTCGCTCCACCAATGTTAAAGCCTGGGTGCGTCAATGGGCACACTATAATCTTAAAGTTGGTGGGTATGGTAAATGTTTTAAAATTTGCTGCAGTCATAAGACTACGATCCCTAATTTTGTTGTGATCAGTTAGTGGATGATGATAACTCAGCTTCTTCTTCGAACCTTAGCTGCCGACCATCAAAGCAGTCAGTGGCATCACGCCTGGTGGCATCTTGTAGGGCGGCAACAAACTGCTTCCACTTTGCTCGGTTGGCAGCCATCCTTCGTGCAGTGCCCCAGTTCGGATTCGCTCTGTGCAGCTCAGCCTCCACAGTTCTCTGCCAAGTTATTTTTGGTTGGCCTCTCTTTCGTTTTCCTTCCGGGGATAACTCAGCTTATTATTTGTAAAATTATGAGTCAGATTCTTTCCTAATATGTCACAATAACATATAATTGTGTGCTGCGGTACACCAGTTGCGATGCACTGCACTAAAAAAAAAACAAAAAAACTGAAAATAAAATTCTACTACATCAGTTATTGTTATTGTTAATCAGAATTGACGTGCAAACCCATAAGTGTTCAGTCTCCCTCAGCAAATGTCGAAGAGTATGAATGCTAATTGTACCTGTAGCACGCTGGTTGTACATACGACGGATGCATCCTCTCTCATGTCCATCTCTGCTAGTCCCACGTTTGATGCCAAACTCCAAGTGTCAGCCTTGTTGATTCATCCACTGCAGTGTCATTATCTACCAGGTGATCATTAATTGATCTTAGTATCTCCCCCTTATCCATATCCAGTGTCCTCACTATGGGTGCACTTGAGGCCAGCCTGTCAGCTCTCTCACTGCCATGTACCCCTGCATGATCAGGACAGTAGATCCACACCAGTTCTTGAAGACTTGAGGATTCTACTGATGTTTTCCATTCCTGCCTCAGCCATTTGTTCTGAACTTTAACAGTAATTTGTCATATCATTCACAAATGTATATGTTTATGAAAGATATGACACATTACCGGTTAATGATGACTAGTCACCCACTTTTTTTCCTTTAAAATCGAATGTGTGGATCACTTATTTTCTTGTCATTTTTGTTAGCGCATTTGGTAACAACAATAAATGTAGTCCCTAAAACTTTTTCTTTTCCCCTTACTTGTTGTGACTGTTCTTCAGCAAAGCTGTCTAAGATATCTACAGTTTATCAGTATGATTCTACAATCTTGCTTGTTGCCATTGTCTATGCTTCCCAGCGAGTATTGATAGTTAAGATTTCAGTTAACGTTTCATGACCCATGTTTTAAGAACTGCCCAGCGTTGTGTCAAGGTAGATTTAAATGTATTAAAGTAACACACTATTTGGAAAAACAAAATTATGCCATCGGATAGAAGTCAACAGCACAGCAACCAATAAAATTCAGAGTGTGCAGCAAATGGTATGAATATGGCATAGTTGTTATGGTCTAAAATCTTCCTACCAAACTGGTAGCATTACAATTGTCCTCTGAACTTTTGAAAGATCTATTTAAAAATTGCCACAGGTAATCCAACACTTGATTTGCCATTTCTTTTCCTATGTGGTTTTCCAATTCAAGGAATGCTAGACATTTCTTCCCTCCTCTTCTTTTTTTTTCTTGGTCCCTTTGTTGGGCTGGTGCTCTAAGCATGTGCTTAATGGATCATCCGGCCCTGCTTCCCCACCTTTTGCAGGAACTCAACAGTGACAGACCTTGCAAGCTGGCTGTGCACACTTATATTGTACTGCCAAAGTAAACTAGGGAATATCTAATGACTATGCTTATTGGTAAAATCTGAATATAATTTACACGCCTTTAAGTGAAAAATATAAAACAAAAAATCCAATCTGATATAATGAGATGAAAACATTTTAAAAATATAAAAATAATACTTTTTGTGCTTCTCTATGGTGCAGAATACTGAGAGTAACAGAGAAGGAATTGTCAAAATTGTCCTCTTTCCATACAATCTGCCTAAGGAAAATTCTCAGAACCTTTTGGTCAAATACAATCACCAACCAAGAACTGCTCACTCAGAGCAACCAAGAGGACATGCACACCATCATAGCAGGCAGATGCTGAAGTTGGATTGGCCACATTCTTAGAAGAGACCCCGATGGCATCACAAGAACAGCTATGCTATGGGCCCCTGAAGGAAAGCGAAAGAGAGGCTGACCAAAAACAACTTGGCGGAGGACTGTGGAGGCTGAGATGCAAAGAATGAACCTGAGCTGAAGCACTGCACGAAGGATGCCCGCCAACCGAGCAAAGTGGAAGCAGTTTGTTGCTGCCCTAGAAGACACCACCAGGCGTGATGGCCACTGACTGCTTTGACAGTCTGCGGCTAAGGGTCAAAGAAGAAAAATAACCCACAGGATTATTTTCTTCTTTGCTCTCATATAACCACATCTTTTTCTCTCATACAGTAGGTGGTCTGTCTCAGGCTTTGCTCATCACCATAGTTTTTTTTCTGTCAAAGGGGTTTGGGAAGACCTTGCTGTCAATATGCTACTCTCATACATTTACCATTATTAAGGGACATGTTCTACTGTTTGTCTGTCTTACCCATGTGACCGTTGCTGGTTCAAAAAGTGTAGTTTGACCACATGTGATCAAGTATAGGTAGATTCATCTTCGCTTCTAAATCTTCATAACCAAGACCAACTCGTTACCTTTTCTGTTCTGGTCATAAAAGGGATATGAAAAACATAGACATCTGCATTCAGTTTCTTTAGTAATTCAGCATCATTTGATCTACAGCATATTCATTGATATGACCAGTGGGTCATAGGTTATTTCTTGACTAAGATATTTCTTCATTGCACTTAGTTTCTTCTACATGGGGGCTGGCTGACTTCTTTCTACGCCATGGCAAAAATTGTTAAATGTCCATCTTGTCGTGAAACATTCTAAATCCACATATATAAATTAAAAGGTAAATGTAAAGCCTAACACATAAATTCAATAAAAGGGAAAGAAGAATGGTAAAGAACAGTGCTGTCACAATGACTGTACTCGAGATCCCCCTTTTTCTGCTTCGTCTGCATATTCTCACGCTTTCACGTTTACTAGTAAAGCCTACTGCATCAATACACGCGTGTCAACAAAACAATAAAACGTGTACTGTATTTCTTAGAAAACCTTGAGATAGGCACTGCGTAATGACCTAGATTAATACTAGCATTAATTTCATTTTATACACTGCGTGATGAAAAGACAGATGAACTTAGGATAGAGAGAGGGAGGGCTGAAAGCAGGAACGCATGCAACACTAACACGCGTCTCGCGATAATTAATGCCACCCCACGCGTAAGGCATGAAGCACTAATTTTTTTTCTATTAGACAGTGATAAAAAACACTACCCATACGAGAGTTAGGTTTAAAAACCTGTAAAATGCTTATTAGGAAACATGACATTCTACTGTTTTATGTCTAAACTCCTGACATTAGTCTGACAGTACAGCAGACACCATAAAGTTTGGAAGTGAGGAGGTGGTAACAGCACGACTATCCTAGAAGAAAATACATATTTTGAATGCCGCCACTTAGCTCCCTTAAAACTTATATATTTGGGTTCCTTAGGACTTGCTGACAAAGAATATGTTAAGTGTTACGCAAATAGTCTAGGAATTAACAAATTATAGCCAAAAGAAAATAGTGAGGGTGTCAGACAACACCAAATAATAATCGCACAGTGGCATGTTTTGAAACCACCATTTTACGGGAAATAGGCCACCATGTTAAATCCTATTTGATTGGATAGAAGTAAATGTAAGGCGAAACACGATTAGTCGGACTACAAATACTAATTTTTTGTTGTTAGGGGAAACGGTAGTAGGGGTACTTTTTTTTGAAAAGCTGTGTAAACATGGCCCGATTGGTTAGACCCGCCAATATAGTCAATTAGGAGCGTCAGTTCAGTGCCACATTTTAAAATAAACTTACTCAGAAACAGTGCGTTGAGAACCAGCTTATATTTTTTTCTAAATAAAAGCCTGGGACAGAGGCAGATCGGAATTTGTGCCATATTCATCGCCAGTCAACGTATTTGTGTATTATTTCCATGAATTGTGGTAAGCTTGACATATTTGATATCTTTTTAATGAAAATTGAATGTAAATTGATAATTTATGTCTGTATATGTGCGTGGTTCAGTAGCAAACATGAGGCAAGGCCTAGATAGTGCTCCAACCTGAACAGGACGTGTCGGAGAAAAGTAAAACTGCATGGAATTGCCAAACAGTACACTGACACCTATCTTATTGACTAGAAGGAACTAATGCTGGAATTGCAGAGGCGTAGTAACCATTAGGGAGGAGTATACTGGTGTAAATTGTTTCAGATGAAGCTAGCAGTTGGCCTACCGCTCTGAACTCAGTGTTTGTTATGTATTGTGTTCAGTGTGGAAATAGATTATAAATTAGTTCTGAAATAGGAGGTACAACCTTCTTGTTTCAGGGACCGTGGTCCTAAGTTATTGAAGCAGCCCCGGGTCTGAGTTTTGCTGAATCCAGAGGCTGACAGCATACTCCTTGGTCCAGATAGCGACCAGTGAGGTGTCTCCAGAAAACAGTGAAGCAATCGAGCAGAGGAGTCTTTTCCTGCCGCCATCACGAAAGATAAGCTTCTGTGGCCAGAGCAGCTCAACATTATGTGCCCCCCCCCCCCTATAAAATTGACATTATATTAAACACAGAGGGACAATAAATTGTTTCAAATGACAGGAACTGTGAACTTTTCCCAATACTATTTCCACGATAATCAAACACTTGAAGTCATGATGACAAACAACAATCTAGCTTGAAAAACAAAACCAGTATTACCTCATAGTACTACTTCACAACTTACACACATAGGATAATACTAATAAATTATGTCAATACAAAGATCATATTTATAAATTGTGATTACATTTGATTGTGATTCCTGGTTCACTGTGTATTTGAATCAGGATATCTATTGTTGAAAGTAATTATTACATATATATTTGAAACTTTACACTTGACTCATTTAAGATAGTCTTATAGAGTGTTATATGTGTGTGAGTGTCACAGTGTTGTAAAGTGTTGTGGAATAAATTAAATTGTTTATCTGTCTGTTGTTGTTGTGAATTACACTTCATCATTTTCATAACCCTAGACATTCAACGTAGTCATCACAATATTCCAGAATAATTCTGACTGAGGTATAAATGTGGTAGCAAGTAAGGTTATCTGTAAAACACTACACCTATTAGATACAGATACCTTCACAGCTGATCTCAGTCAGTACACTAAGTCCCCTATAAATATTTAGATCATCCCACTTTACCCCATATATTGGTGTCTCGCTCCCGGGATATTGAACTTTCTCCTATTATATATATTGGGAATAAATAAAAGTTAAAAGGTATCCTTGGGTGAAAATAAATAAGGTTGAGCTCTCAGTGCCTGTGGTTGTCCTTGGATATTTAGTTAGAGATTGAATTGTTTAGTTAGATATTGTTTACATTTACCTGTTAGAAAATGGCCAAATTTCGATCTGCTGCTGTGCAGACTGCTAAAGAGTTAGGAATGGACGGGCAAATTATGATTGCTTATGTCACTGCTGAATGTGACAAATATATTGAACGTGAAGAAAGAAGATTTGAGGCTGAAAGAAAGTTAGAGGCTGAAAAAGAAATTAAGAGGTTGCAGATTGAGGCTGAGGCTAAGAGGTTGCAGATTGAGGCTGAGGCTAAGAGGTTGCAGATTGAGGCTGAGGCTAAGAAATTGGAGGCAGAAAGAGAAGACAAGAGACTGGCTGCAGAAAGGGAAGCCGAGGAAAGAAGACAGGCTGCAGAAAGGGAAGACAAGCGATTAGCTGCAGAAAGGGAAGCAGAAGATAAAAGATTACAAAGGGAACATGAGTTACGACTAAGGGAGTTTGAGTTTCAAGGCCATGCTCCTGAAAATGGTGCCAGTCCCTTTACCTCCGATGCTAATGCTAGTCAGGGAGCCTCAACCTCAGCTATGAACTTTCATTTAGATCATTTTGTTGAGAAAGTCGATGATATCGAGAGCTATCTAAATAGATATGAACTATTAGCTACCACGTATGGGTTAGAAAGAGAAAGGTGGAGCTTAAAGTTATCTCAAGGGCTTCGTGGGGCAGCTTATGAAGTTTTTGCCAAAATGAGCAGAGGTGATCAAGAAAATTATGACATGCTAAAGCAGGCTCTTTTGTTAAGATATGAAAAGAACGCAGAATTTTATAGGAAAAAATTTAGGAATGCTAAACTACTGTCAGGTGAAACCTATCACCAGCTCTCTGCACGGTTAGAGACATACTTGGAGAAATGGACTTCTCTGGGGAAAACCCAAGATCTTAAGGAAATGATCCTTATAGAACAATTAAGAGAGTCCATGGCTCCAGACCTGAGAAAGTTTCTCATGGAACAAGGTGCAGAGAGACTGGGTGAGTTACTAAATGTTGCAGAAAGGTATCAAGCGGCTCAGGCAGAGGTATCAGGTAATAAAAAGAAACAGGTAGAAAATTTTAAGGCACCACAGAACTTTAATAAATTTGATCCTAGAGATCAAAACAAAGGTAAGCACCAGTTTGATAGGCCACGGTATGACAATAAAAATAAAACCCCACAATTCGATGAAAGGAAATATGATGAAAGAAAATCTTTCAACCAAAACAGGAGGTGGTGTAAAAATTGTAAGATGAACAATCATGACACTGACTGCTGCAGAAGGAACCCTATAGTTATGGCCACCCTTCAGGTCAGGTCAACCTCAAGACAGGAGGAGGATATTCTGATAGATACCACTCCAGAAGAGATGAGGAAGGCACAGGCTGGGGATAAGACCCTCAAGCCTTGTTTCAGGAAATTGTCAACTTGTCATACAACTCCAGGCAAGGGAGATTTTTACATGAAAAACAAGTTGATTTACAGGAAGGCCGGAACTAGATCCAATGGTCACGGACAGTTGGTTCTTCCAAAGGCATATAGGGTAGAATTAATAAGGAGCCTACATGTGAAACAAGATGGGGACCATGAGAAAATTGGTACCATCATCCAAAAGGTGGCTCACAATTATTATTGGCCCAAGGCAAGGTGGGACATTGAGAATTTTGTAGAAAGGTGTAGCATAGCACATGAGGGAACACCCACAAGTGGGAACATTGATCAGGACCTGGACACACCACGGGGCAAACGTAGGCCTGACAATAGAAAGAATAATAAAGTGGACCAAGTGGAATTGGAAGCCCCTTTTCACGGACAAGCTTCAATTAACTGTTTTACAATGGCCACTATGCAGAGAGTGCAAAAAGATGTCTTACCCTAGGATAAGCCGAAAATCCCTCAATCGGACTTAAACAAACTGGAGGAAGAGGATGTAGAGAGGAAATCTCTCATCAAGAATTCTAAGTGGGGAGAAAGCCCCAAGAGAAGAATTGGTAGCGGTCGTTTTGTGCATGATAATTCTGGGAAGAAAAATCATCACTATAGAGCTTCAAGTGGAAGAGACCATACCGGTGCATGGACAAATAGGTCCACAAAATTAAAGGTCCATATGAAGCGCTGTTAAGAACGTGGACTGATGAAAAGGCAGAGGAAAATATTACATCCTCATACCAATATGTGAATGAGCTGACCACTCGTTTAAAAACTGGCTGGAAACTTGCCAATGAAAATTTGAGACAAGCCAGGAAGAAACATGCTGCCTATTTCAACAGGAAGGCTAAAGACAGAGATTTGGCTGTGGGAGAGAAGGTACTGCTTCTTCTACCCGGTAGTCAGAATAAGTTACAAATTGGATGGCAAGGTCCATATACAGTTCTAGAGAAGGTGTCTAGAACCAATTATAAGATAGATAAGAAGGGGAAAGAAAAAATCTATCATGTGAATCTCCTGAAGAAATATTTGGAAAGAGAAAATCAGGAAGAGACACCCTTGTTGACCTTGTCCATTGCCATGGAGATGAAAAAGGAACCACTTTCATCATTTGAATATCCATTACACCCCTGTGAGACAGCGGCACAGGTGAAAATCAGTACACATTTAACTAAAAATCAGAAAGAGAGAGTGCAACGGGTTCTAGATAATCATACAGAGGTGCTCACAGACCGACCGGGGCATACAAACTTATTGGAATATGATATGAAACTGATAGACCCCACACCTGTCTGTATGAAACCCTATTCGATTCCTTTTGCTAAGGAGAAAGCTTTGAAGGAAGAGATAGACTATTTGTTGAAGGACAGGTGGATCCATTGCCGGATACAAATCAGTTGTTTGCCAGGCTAAATAAAGCTAAATATTTCTCAAAAGTGGATCTGAGTAAAGGATACTATCAGATTCCAGTAAAGCCTGAGGTTAGACCATACCTAGCGTTTAGTACCTCAGAGGGACACTATGAGTTTAACAGATTGCCATTTGGATTGAAGAATGCGCCTAGTGTCTTCTCTAGAATGATGAGAAAATTGTTGGATCCTCTGAATAACCCATGCATCACAAATTTCATGGATGATATCCTGATAGCAACAGAAACATTTGAGGAACACATTGACTCTCTGAACATGCTGTTTAATCGACTTAGAGAAGCGAATTTAACAGCCCGACCAACCAAATGTTGCGTTGGATGTAAAGAATTAGAATTCTTGGGACACACAGTCCATCAGGGAAACATGACCCCTGACCCCAAGAATTTAGAGAAACTAAAGAAAGCCCCGAGACCACAAACCAAGAAAGACGTGAGATCCTTTGTCTCATTATGTGGTTTCTACCAAAAGTATATCAAAAACTTTAATTCCATATGTGCACCGTTAACTGATTTGACACGTAAAGGAAATCCAGATCGAATTACATGGACACCACAATGTGAATTAGCTTACCAGGAATTGAAGGAAAAGCTCACAAGCAAACCTATTTTGAAATTACCTGACTTAAGTCAAGAATTCATTGTAAGAACGGATGCCAGTAATATCGGGTTAGGGGCGACCCTGTTACAGAAATCAGATGCATTGGATGGGGAATTGAGCCCAGTGGCATATGCTAGCAGAAAGTTGAATAAAGCTGAAATCAATTACTCAACTAGCGAAAAAGAATGTCTTGCAGTAATATGGGCGATAAAGAAATTCAATATTTATCTGTATGGGAAGGCATTTAAGTTGCAAACGGATCACAAACCCTTGTCGTTTCTAGCGCAGGCTAGACCTGAAAATTCTAGGTTACTCAGATGGTCATTACTGATGCAGCCATTTGAGTTTAGCATAGAGTATATATCTGGTGAGACAAATCTGGGAGCGGATTTTTTAAGCCGCCATCCATGTGATGAGAATCACCGTAAGCCCCAGAAATAATAATAAATTTCTCTATGTGTATATAGAATTATAGACTGACATATAACGTCTGTTTTAAGAGGGGAGAATTTGTCGTGAAACATTCTAAATCCACATATATAAATTAAAAGGTAAATGTAAAGCCTAACACATAAATTCAATAAAAGGGAAAGAAGAATGGTAAAGAACAGTGCTGTCACAATGACTGTACTCGAGATCCCCCTTTTTCTGCTTCGTCTGCATATTCTCACGCTTTCACGTTACTAGTAAAGCCTACAGCAGCATACACGCGTTTCAACAAAACAATAAAACGTGTACTGTATTTCAAAGAAAACCTTGAGATACGCAAGCTGCATAATGACCTAGATTAATACTAGCATTAATTTCATTTTATACACTGCGTGATGAAAAGACAGATGAACTTAGGATAGAGAGAGGGAGGGCTGAAAGCAGGAACGCATGCAACACTAACACGCGTCTCGCGATATACAATTAATGCCACCTCAAGCGTAGGCATGAAGCACTAACTTTTTTTCAGATCGACAGTGATAAAAAACACTACCCATACGAGAGTTAGGTTTAAAAACCTGTAAAATGCTTATTAGGAAACATGACATTATACTGTTTTATGTCTAAACTCCTGAAAGTCTGACAGTACAGCAGACACCCTAAAGTTTGGAAGTGAGGAGGTGGTAACAGCACGACTATCCTAGAAGAAAATACATATTTTGAACGCCGCCACTTAGCTCCCTTAAAACTTATATATTTGGGTTCCTTAGGACTTGCTGACAAAGAATATGTTAAGTGTTACGCAAATAGTCTAGGAATTAACAAATTATAGCCAAAAGAAAATAGTGAGGGTGTCAGACAACACCAAATAATAATCGCACAGTGGCATGTTTTGAAACCACCATTTTACGGGAAATAGGCCACCATGTTAAATCCTATTTGATTGGATAGAAGTAAATGTAAGGCGAAACACGATTAGTCGGACTACAAATACTAATTTTTTGTTGTTAGGGGAAACGGTAGTAGGGGTACTTTTTTTTAAAAGCTGTGTAAACATGGCCCGATTGGTTAGACCCGCCAATATAGTCAATTAGGAGCGTCAGTTCAGTGCCACATTTTAAAATAAACTTACTCAGAAACAGTGCGTTGAGAACCAGCTTATATTTTTTTCTAAATAAAAGCCTGGGACAGAGGCAGATCGGAATTTGTGCCATATTCATCGCCAGTCAACGTATTTGTGTATTATTCCATGAATTGTGGTAAGCTTGACATATTTGATATCTTTTTAATGAAAATTGAATGTAAATTGATAATTTATGTCTGTATATGTGCGTGGTTCAGTAGCAAACATGAGGCAAGGCCTAGATAGTGCTCCAACCTGAACAGGACGTGTCGGAGAAAAGTAAAACTGCATGGAATTGCCAAACAGTACACTGACACCTATCTTATTGACTAGAAGGAACTAATGCTGGAATTGCAGAGGCGTAGTAACCATTAGGGAGGAGTATACTGGTGTAAATTGTTTCAGATGAAGCTAGCAGTTGGCCTACCGCTCTGAACTCAGTGTTTGTTATGTATTGTGTTCAGTGTGGAAATAGATTATAAATTAGTTCTGAAATAGGAGGTACAACCTTCTTGTTTCAGGGACCGTGGTCCTAAGTTATTGAAGCAGCACCTGGTCTGAGTTTTGCTGAATCCAGAGGCTGACAGCATACTCCTTGGTCCAGATAGCGACCAGTGAGGTGTCTCCAGAACACAGTGAAGCAATCGAGCAGAGGAGTCTTTTCCTGCCGCCATCACGAAAGATAAGCTTCTGTGGCCAGAGCAGCTCAACATTATGTGCCCCCCCCCCCCCCCCTTCAAAAATTGACATTATATTAAACACAGAGGGACAATAAATTGTTTCAAATGACAGGAACTGTGAACTTTTCCCAATACTATTTCCACGATAATCAAACACTTGAAGTCATGATGACAAACAACAATCTAGCTTGAAAAACAAAACCAGTATTACCTCATAGTACTACTTCACAACTTACACACATAGGATAATACTAATAAATTATGTCAATACAAAGATCATATTTATAAATTGTGATTACATTTGATTGTGATTCCTGGTTCACTGTGTAGTTGAATCAGGATATCTATTGTTGAAAGTAATTATTACATATATATTTGAAACTTTACACTTGACTCATTTAAGATAGTCTTATAGAGTGTTATATGTGTGTGAGTGTCACAGTGTTGTAAAGTGTTGTGGAATAAATTAAATTGTTTATCTGTCTGTTGTTGTTGTGACTTACACTTCATCATTTTCATAACCCTAGACATTCAACGTAGTCATCACAATATTCCAGAATAATTCTGACTGAGGTATAAATGTGGTAGCAAGTAAGGTTATCTGTAAAACACTACACCTATTAGATACAGATACCTTCACAGCTGATCTCAGTCAGTACACTAAGTCCCCTATAAATATTTATATCATCCCACTTTACCACATATATTGGGGTCTCGCTCCCGGGATATTGAACTTTCTCCTATTATATATATTGGGAATAAATAAAAGTTAAAAGGTATCCTTGGGTGAAAATAAATAAGGTTGAGCTCTCAGTGCCTGTGGTTGTCCTTGGATATTTAGTTAGAGATTGAATTGTTTAGTTAGATATTGTTTACATTTACCTGTTAGAAAATGGCGGACCTGGCCAAATTTCGATCTGCTGCTGTGCAGACTGCTAAAGAGTTAGGAATGGACGGGCAAATTATGATTGCTTATGTCACTGCTGAATGTGACAAATATATTGAACGTGAAGAAAGAAGATTTGAGGCTGAAAGAAAGTTAGAGGCTGAAAAAGAAATTAAGAGGTTGCAATTGAGGCTGAGGCTGAGACTAAGAGGCTGCAGATTGAGGCTGAGGCTAAGAAATTGGAGAGAAAGAGAAGAGAAGAAATTGGAGGCAGAAAGAGAAGACAAGAGACTAGCTGCAGAAAGGGAAGCCGAGGAAAGAAGACAGGCTGCAGAAAGGGAAGACAAGCGATTAGCTGCAGAGAGGGAAGCAGAAGATAAAAGATTACAAAGGGAACATGAGTTACGACTAAGGGAGTTTGAGTTTCAAGGCCATGCTCCTGAAAATGGTGCCAGTCCCTTTACCTCCGATGCTACTGCTAGTCAGGGAGCCTCAACCTCAGCTATGAACTTTCATTTAGATCATTTTGTTGAGAAAGACGATGATATTGAGAGCTATCTAAATAGATATGAACTATTAGCTACCACGTATGGGTTAGAGAGAGAAAGGTGGAGCTTAAAGTTATCTCAAGGGCTTCGTGGGGCAGCTTATGAAGTTTTTGCCAAAATGAGCAGAGGTGATCAAGAAAATTATGACATGCTAAAGCAGGCTCTTTTGTTAAGATATGAAAAGAACGCAGAATTTTATAGGAAAAAATTTAGGAATGCTAAACTACTGTCAGGTGAAACCTATCACCAGTTCTCTGCACGGTTAGAGACATACTTGGAGAAATGGACTTCTCTGGGGAAAACCCAAGATCTTAAGGAAATGATCCTTATAGAACAATTAAGAGAGTCCATGGCTCCAGACCTGAGAAAGTTTCTCATGGAACAAGGTGCAGAGAGACTGGGTGAGTTACTAAATGTTGCAGAAAGGTATCAAGCGGCTCAGGCAGAGGTATCAGGTAATAAAAAGAAACAGGTAGAAGGCACCACAGAACTTTAATAAATTTGATCCTAGAGATCAAAACAAAGGTAAGCACCAGTTTGATAGGCCACGGTATGACAATAAAAATAAAACCCCACAATTCGATGAAAGGAAATATGATGAAAGAAAATCTTTCAACCAAAACAGGAGGTGGTGTAAAAATTGTAAGATGAACAATCATGACACTGACCGTTGCAGAAGGAACCCTATAGTTATGGCCACCCTTCAGGTCAGGTCGACCTCAAGACAGGAGGAGGATATCCTGATAGATACCACTCCAGAAGAGATGAGGAAGGCACAGGCTGGGGATAAGACCCTCAAGCCTTGTTTTAGGAAATTGTCAACTTGTCATACAACTCCAGGCAAGGGAGATTTTTACATGAAAAACAAGTTGATTTACAGGAAGGCCGGAACTAGATCCAATGGTCACGGACAGTTGGTTCTTCCAAAGGCATATAGGGCAGACTTAATAAGGAGCCTACATGTGAAACAAGATGGGGACCATGAGAAAATTGGTACCATCATCCAAAAGGTGGCTCACAATTATTATTGGCCCAAGGCAAGGTGGGACATTGAGAATTTTGTAGAAAGGTGTAGCATAGCACATGAGGGAACACCCACAAGTGGGAACATTGATCAGGACCTGGACACGCCACGGGGCAAACGTAGGCCTGACAATAGAAAGAATAATAAAGTGGACCAAGTGGAATGGGAAGCCCCTTTTCACGGACAAGCTTCAATTAACTGTTTTACAATGGCCACTATGCAGAGAGTGCAAAAAGATGTCTTACCCCAGGATAAGCCGAAAATCCCTCAATCGGACTTAAACAAACTGGAGGAAGAGGATGTAGAGAGGAAATCTCTCATCAAGAATTCTAAGTGGGGAGAAAGCCCCAAGAAAAGAATTGGTAGCGGTCGTTTTGTGCATGATAATTCTGGGAAGAAAAATCATCACTATAGAGCTTCGAGTGGAAGAGACCATACCGGTGCATGGACAAATAGGTCCACAAAATTAAAGGTCCATATGAAGCGCTGTTAAGAACGTGGACTGATGAAAAGGCAGAGGAAAATATTACATCCTCATACCAATATGTGAATGAGCTGACCACTCGTTTAAAAACTGGCTGGAAACTTGCCAATGAAAATTTGAGACAAGCCAGGAAGAAACATGCTGCCTATTTCAACAGGAAGGCTAAAGACAGAGATTTGGCTGTGGGAGAGAAGGTACTGCTTCTTCTACCCGGTAGTCAGAATAAGTTACAAATTGGATGGCAAGGTCCATATACAGTTCTAGAGAAGGTGTCTAGAACCAATTATAAGATAGATAAGAAGGGGAAAGAAAAAATCTATCATGTGAATCTCCTGAAGAAATATTTGGAAAGAGAAAATCAGGAAGAGACACACTTGTTGACCTTGTCCATTGCAATGGAGATGAAAAAGGAACCACTTTCATCATTTGAATATCCATTACACCCCTGTGAGACAGCGGCACAGGTGAAAATCAGTACACATTTAACTAAAAATCAGAAAGAGAGAGTGCAACAGGTTCTAGATAATCATACAGAGGTGCTCACAGACCGACCGGGGCATACAAACTTATTGGAATATGATATGAAACTGATAGACCCCACACCTGTCTGTATGAAACCCTATTCGATTCCTTTTGCTAAGGAGAAAGCTTTGAAGGAAGAGATAGACTATTTGTTGAAGGAAGGAATTATTTCACACAGTGAATCTTCGTATAGTTCCAGTGTGGTGCTCTTAAGGAAACCCTCTGGAGAACATAGACTCTGTATAGATTACAGGAGACTGAATGCTATCACAGAAGGACAGGTGGATCCATTGCCGGATACAAATCAGTTGTTTGCCAGGCTAAATAAAGCTAAATATTTCTCAAAAGTGGATCTGAGTAAAGGATACTATCAGATTCCAGTAAAGCCTGAGGTTAGACCATACCTAGCTTTTAGTACCTCAGAGGGACACTATGAGTTTAACAGATGCCATTTGGATTGAAGAATGCGCCTAGTGTCTTCTCTAGAATGATGAGAAAATTGTTGGATCCTCTGAATAACCCATGCATCACAAATTTCATGGATGATATCCTGATAGCAACAGAAACATTTGAGGAACACATTGACTCTCTGAACATGCTGTTTAATCGACTTAGAGAAGCGAATTTAACAGCCCGACCAACCAAATGTTGCGTTGGATGTAAAGAATTAGAATTCTTGGGACACACAGTCCATCAGGGAAACATGACCCCTGACCCCAAGAATTTAGAGAAACTAAAGAAAGCCCCGAGACCACAAACCAAGAAAGACGTGAGATCCTTTGTCTCATTATGTGGTTTCTACCAAAAGTATATCAAAAACTTTAATTCCATATGTGCACCGTTAACTGATTTGACACGTAAAGGAAATCCAGATCGAATTACATGGACACCACAATGTGAATTAGCTTACCAGGAATTGAAGGAAAAGCTCACAAGCAAACCTATTTTGAAATTACCTGACTTAAGTCAAGAATTCATTGTAAGAACGGATGCCAGTAATATCGGGTTAGGGGCGACCCTGTTACAGAAATCAGATGCATTGGATGGGGAATTGAGCCCAGTGGCATATGCTAGCAGAAAGTTGAATAAAGCTGAAACCAATTACTCAACTAGCGAAAAAGAATGTCTTGCAGTAATATGGGCGATAAAGAAATTCAATATTTATCTGTATGGGAAGGCATTTAAGTTGCAAACGGATCACAAACCCTTGTCGTTTCTAGCGCAGGCTAGACATGAAAATTCTAGGTTACTCAGATGGTCATTACTGATGCAGCCATTTGAGTTTAGCATAGAGTATATATCTGGTAAGACAAATCTGGGAGCGGATTTTTTAAGCCGCCATCCGTGTGATGAGAATCACCGTAAGCCCCAGAAATAATAATAAATTTCTCTATGTGTATATAGAATTATAGACTGACATATAACGTCTGTTTTAAGAGGGGAGAATTTGTCGTGAAACATTCTAAATCCACATATATAAATTAAAAGGTAAATGTAAAGCCTAACACATAAATTCAATAAAAGGGAAAGAAGAATGGTAAAGAACAGTGCTGTCACAATGACTGTACTCGAGATCCCCCTTTTTCTGCTTCGTCTGCATATTCTCACGCTTTCACGTTTACTAGTAAAGCCTACAGCAGCATACACGCGTTTCAACAAAACAATAAAACGTGTACTGTATTTCTTAGAAAACCTTGAGATAGGCACTGCGTAATGACCTAGATTAATACTAGCATTAATTTCATTTTATACACTGCGTGATGAAAAGACAGATGAACTTAGGATAGAGAGAGGGAGGGCTGAAAGCAGGAACGCATGCAACACTAACACGCGTCTCGCGATATACAATTAATGCCACCCCAAGCGTAAGGCATGAAGCACTAGCTTTTTTTAAAAAATAGACAGTGATAAACAACACTACCCATACGAGAGTTAGGTTTAAAAACCTGTAAAATGCTTATTAGGAAACATGACATTCTACTGTTTTATGTCTAAACTCCTGACATTAGTCTGACAGTACAGCAGACACCATAAAGTTTGGAAGTGAGGAGGTGGTAACAGCACGACTATCCTAGAAGAAAATACATATTTTGAACGCCGCCACTTAGCTCCCTTAAAACTTATATATTTGGGTTCCTTAGGACTTGCTGACAAAGAATATGTTAAGTGTTACGCAAATAGTCTAGGAATTAACAAATTATAGCCAAAAGAAAATAGTGAGGGTGTCAGACAACACCAAATAATAATCGCACAGTGGCATGTTTTGAAACCACCATTTTACGGGAAATAGGCCACCATGTTAAATCCTATTTGATTGGATAGAAGTAAATGTAAGGCGAAACACGATTAGTCGGACTACAAATACTAATTTTTTGTTGTTAGGGGAAACGGTAGTAGGGGTACTTTTTTTTGAAAAGCTGTGTAAACATGGCCCGATTGGTTAGACCCGCCAATATAGTCAATTAGGAGCGTCAGTTCAGTGCCACATTTTAAAATAAACTTACTCAGAAACAGTGCGTTGAGAACCAGCTTATATTTTTTTTTCTAAATAAAAGCCTGGGACAGAGGCAGATCGGAATTTGTGCCATATTCATCGCCAGTCAACGTATTTGTGTATTATTTCCATGAATTGTGGTAAGCTTGACATATTTGATATCTTTTTAATGAAAATTGAATGTAAATTGATAATTTATGTCTGTATATGTGCGTGGTTCAGTAGCAAACATGAGGCAAGGCCTAGATAGTGCTCCAACCTGAACAGGACGTGTCGGAGAAAAGTAAAACTGCATGGAATTGCCAAACAGTACACTGACACCTATCTTATTGACTAGAAGGAACTAATGCTGGAATTGCAGAGGCGTAGTAACCATTAGGGAGGAGTATACTGGTGTAAATTGTTTCAGATGAAGCTAGCAGTTGGCCTACCGCTCTGAACTCAGTGTTTGTTATGTATTGTGTTCAGTGTGGAAATAGATTATAAATTAGTTCTGAAATAGGAGGTACAACCTTCTTGTTTCAGGGACCGTGGTCCTAAGTTATTGAAGCAGCACCTGGTCTGAGTTTTGCTGAATCCAGAGGCTGACAGCATACTCCTTGGTCCAGATAGCGACCAGTGAGGTGTCTCCAGAACACAGTGAAGCAATCGAGCAGAGGAGTCTTTTCCTGCCGCCATCACGAAAGATAAGCTTCTGTGGCCAGAGCAGCTCAACATTATGTGCCCCCCCCCCCCCCCCCCCCCCCCCCCCCCCCCCCCCCCCACCACCCCCCCCCTAAAAACTTGACATTATATTAAACACAGAGGGACAATAAATTGTTTCAAATGACAGGAACTGTGAACTTTTCCCAATACTATTTCCACGATAATCAAACACTTGAAGTCATGATGACAAACAACAATCTAGCTTGAAAAACAAAACCAGTATTACCTCATAGTACTACTTCACAACTTACACACATAGGATAATACTAATAAATTATGTCAATACAAAGATCATATTTATAAATTGTGATTACATTTGATTGTGATTCCTGGTTCACTGTGTAGTTGAATCAGGATATCTATTGTTGAAAGTAATTATTACATATATATTTGAAACTTTACACTTGACTCATTTAAGATAGTCTTATAGAGTGTTATATGTGTGTGAGTGTCACAGTGTTGTAAAGTGTTGTGGAATAAATTAAATTGTTTATCTGTCTGTTGTTGTTGTGACTTACACTTCATCATTTTCATAACCCTAGACATTCAACGTAGTCATCACAATATTCCAGAATAATTCTGACTGAGGTATAAATGTGGTAGCAAGTAAGGTTATCTGTAAAACACTACACCTATTAGATACAGATACCTTCACAGCTGATCTCAGTCAGTACACTAAGTCCCCTATAAATATTTATATCATCCCACTTTACCACATATATTGGGGTCTCGCTCCCGGGATATTGAACTTTCTCCTATTATATATATTGGGAATAATAAAAGTTAAAAGGTATCCTTGGGTGAAAATAAATAAGGTTGAGCTCTCAGTGCCTGTGGTTGTCCTTGGATATTTAGTTAGAGATTGAATTGTTTAGTTAGATATTGTTTACATTTACCTGTTAGAAAATGGCGGACCTGGCCAAATTTCGATCTGCTGCTGTGCAGACTGCTAAAGAGTTAGGAATGGACGGGCAAATTATGATTGCTTATGTCACTGCTGAATGTGACAAATATATTGAACGTGAAGAAAGAAGATTTGAGGCTGAAAGAAAGTTAGAGGCTGAAAAAGAAATTAAGAGGTTGCAGATTGAGGCTGAGACTAAGAGGTTGCAGATTGAGGCTGAGGCTAAGAGGTTGCAGATTGAGGCTGAGGCTAAGAAATTGGAGGCAGAAAGAGAAGACAAGAGACTGGCTGCAGAAAGGGAAGCCGAGGAAAGAAGACAGGCTGCAGAAAGGGAAGACAAGCGATTAGCTGCAGAAAGGGAAGCAGAAGATAAAAGATTACAAAGGGAACATGAGTTACGACTAAGGGAGTTTGAGTTTCAAGGCCATGCTCCTGAAAATGGTGCCAGTCCCTTTACCTCCGATGCTAATGCTAGTCAGGGAGCCTCAACCTCAGCTATGAACTTTCATTTAGATCATTTTGTTGAGAAAGTCGATGATATCGAGAGCTATCTAAATAGATATGAACTATTAGCTACCACGTATGGGTTAGAAAGAGAAAGGTGGAGCTTAAAGTTATCTCAAGGGCTTCGTGGGGCAGCTTATGAAGTTTTTGCCAAAATGAGCAGAGGTGATCAAGAAAATTATGACATGCTAAAGCAGGCTCTTTTGTTAAGATATGAAAAGAACGCAGAATTTTATAGGAAAAAATTTAGGAATGCTAAACTACTGTCAGGTGAAACCTATCACCAGCTCTCTGCACGGTTAGAGACATACTTGGAGAAATGGACTTCTCTGGGGAAAACCCAAGATCTTAAGGAAATGATCCTTATAGAACAATTAAGAGAGTCCATGGCTCCAGACCTGAGAAAGTTTCTCATGGAACAAGGTGCAGAGAGACTGGGTGAGTTACTAAATGTTGCAGAAAGGTATCAAGCGGCTCAGGCAGAGGTATCAGGTAATAAAAAGAAACAGGTAGAAAATTTTAAGGCACCACAGAACTTTAATAAATTTGATCCTAGAGATCAAAACAAAGGTAAGCACCAGTTTGATAGGCCACGGTATGACAATAAAAATAAAACCCCACAATTCGATGAAAGGAAATATGATGAAAGAAAATCTTTCAACCAAAACAGGAGGTGGTGTAAAAATTGTAAGATGAACAATCATGACACTGACTGCTGCAGAAGGAACCCTATAGTTATGGCCACCCTTCAGGTCAGGTCAACCTCAAGACAGGAGGAGGATATTCTGATAGATACCACTCCAGAAGAGATGAGGAAGGCACAGGCTGGGGATAAGACCCTCAAGCCTTGTTTCAGGAAATTGTCAACTTGTCATACAACTCCAGGCAAGGGAGATTTTTACATGAAAAACAAGTTGATTTACAGGAAGGCCGGAACTAGATCCAATGGTCACGGACAGTTGGTTCTTCCAAAGGCATATAGGGTAGAATTAATAAGGAGCCTACATGTGAAACAAGATGGGGACCATGAGAAAATTGGTACCATCATCCAAAAGGTGGCTCACAATTATTATTGGCCCAAGGCAAGGTGGGACATTGAGAATTTTGTAGAAAGGTGTAGCATAGCACATGAGGGAACACCCACAAGTGGGAACATTGATCAGGACCTGGACACACCACGGGGCAAACGTAGGCCTGACAATAGAAAGAATAATAAAGTGGACCAAGTGGAATTGGAAGCCCCTTTTCACGGACAAGCTTCAATTAACTGTTTTACAATGGCCACTATGCAGAGAGTGCAAAAAGATGTCTTACCCTAGGATAAGCCGAAAATCCCTCAATCGGACTTAAACAAACTGGAGGAAGAGGATGTAGAGAGGAAATCTCTCATCAAGAATTCTAAGTGGGGAGAAAGCCCCAAGAGAAGAATTGGTAGCGGTCGTTTTGTGCATGATAATTCTGGGAAGAAAAATCATCACTATAGAGCTTCAAGTGGAAGAGACCATACCGGTGCATGGACAAATAGGTCCACAAAATTAAAGGTCCATATGAAGCGCTGTTAAGAATGTGGACTGATGAAAAGGCAGAGGAAAATATTACATCCTCATACCAATATGTGAATGAGCTGACCACTCGTTTAAAAACTGGCTGGAAACTTGCCAATGAAAATTTGAGACAAGCCAGGAAGAAACATGCTGCCTATTTCAACAGGAAGGCTAAAGACAGAGATTTGGCTGTGGGAGAGAAGGTACTGCTTCTTCTACCCGGTAGTCAGAATAAGTTACAAATTGGATGGCAAGGTCCATATACAGTTCTAGAGAAGGTGTCTAGAACCAATTATAAGATAGATAAGAAGGGGAAAGAAAAAAAATCTATCATGTGAATCTCCTGAAGAAATATTTGGAAAGAGAAAATCAGGAAGAGACACCCTTGTTGACCTTGTCCATTGCCATGGAGATGAAAAAGGAACCACTTTCATCATTTGAATATCCATTACACCCCTGTGAGACAGCGGCACAGGTGAAAATCAGTACACATTTAACTAAAAATCAGAAAGAGAGAGTGCAACGGGTTCTAGATAATCATACAGAGGTGCTCACAGACCGACCGGGGCATACAAACTTATTGGAATATGATATGAAACTGATAGACCCCACACCTGTCTGTATGAAACCCTATTCGATTCCTTTTGCTAAGGAGAAAGCTTTGAAGGAAGAGATAGACTATTTGTTGAAGGACAGGTGGATCCATTGCCGGATACAAATCAGTTGTTTGCCAGGCTAAATAAAGCTAAATATTTCTCAAAAGTGGATCTGAGTAAAGGATACTATCAGATTCCAGTAAAGCCTGAGGTTAGACCATACCTAGCGTTTAGTACCTCAGAGGGACACTATGAGTTTAACAGATTGCCATTTGGATTGAAGAATGCGCCTAGTGTCTTCTCTAGAATGATGAGAAAATTGTTGGATCCTCTGAATAACCCATGCATCACAAATTTCATGGATGATATCCTGATAGCAACAGAAACATTTGAGGAACACATTGACTCTCTGAACATGCTGTTTAATCGACTTAGAGAAGCGAATTTAACAGCCCGACCAACCAAATGTTGCGTTGGATGTAAAGAGTTAGAATTCTTGGGACACACAGTCCATCAGGGAAACATGACCCCTGACCCCAAGAATTTAGAGAAACTAAAGAAAGCCCCGAGACCACAAACCAAGAAAGACGTGAGATCCTTTGTCTCATTATGTGGTTTCTACCAAAAGTATATCAAAAACTTTAATTCCATATGTGCACCGTTAACTGATTTGACACGTAAAGGAAATCCAGATCGAATTACATGGACACCACAATGTGAATTAGCTTACCAGAAATTGAAGGAAAAGCTCACAAGCAAACCTATTTTGAAATTACCTGACTTAAGTCAAGAATTCATTGTAAGAACGGATGCCAGTAATATCGGGTTAGGGGCGACCCTGTTACAGAAATCAGATGCATTGGATGGGGAATTGAGCCCAGTGGCATATGCTAGCAGAAAGTTGAATAAAGCTGAAATCAATTACTCAACTAGCGAAAAAGAATGTCTTGCAGTAATATGGGCGATAAAGAAATTCAATATTTATCTGTATGGGAAGGCATTTAAGTTGCAAACGGATCACAAACCCTTGTCGTTTCTAGCGCAGGCTAGACCTGAAAATTCTAGGTTACTCAGATGGTCATTACTGATGCAGCCATTTGAGTTTAGCATAGAGTATATATCTGGTAAGACAAATCTGGGAGCGGATTTTTTAAGCCGCCATCCATGTGATGAGAATCACCGTAAGCCCCAGAAATAATAATAAATTTCTCTATGTGTATATAGAATTATAGACTGACATATAACGTCTGTTTTAAGAGGGGAGAATTTGTCGTGAAACATTCTAAATCCACATATATAAATTAAAAGGTAAATGTAAAGCCTAACACATAAATTCAATAAAAGGGAAAGAAGAATGGTAAAGAACAGTGCTGTCACAATGACTGTACTCGAGATCCCCCTTTTTCTGCTTCGTCTGCATATTCTCACGCTTTCACGTTTACTAGTAAAGCCTACTGCATCAATACACGCGTGTCAACAAAACAATAAAACGTGTACTGTATTTCTTAGAAAACCTTGAGATAGGCACTGCGTAATGACCTAGATTAATACTAGCATTAATTTCATTTTATACACTGCGTGATGAAAAGACAGATGAACTTAGGATAGAGAGAGGGAGGGCTGAAAGCAGGAACGCATGCAACACTAACACGCGTCTCGCGATAATTAATGCCACCCCACGCGTAAGGCATGAAGCACTAATTTTTTTTCTATTAGACAGTGATAAAAAACACTACCCATACGAGAGTTAGGTTTAAAAACCTGTAAAATGCTTATTAGGAAACATGACATTCTACTGTTTTATGTCTAAACTCCTGACATTAGTCTGACAGTACAGCAGACACCATAAAGTTTGGAAGTGAGGAGGTGGTAACAGCACGACTATCCTAGAAGAAAATACATATTTTGAACGCCGCCACTTAGCTCCCTTAAAACTTATATATATTTGGGTTCCTTAGGACTTGCTGACAAAGAATATGTTAAGTGTTACGCAAATAGTCTAGGAATTAACAAATTATAGCCAAAAGAAAATAGTGAGGGTGTCAGACAACACCAAATAATAATCGCACAGTGGCATGTTTTGAAACCACCATTTTACGGGAAATAGGCCACCATGTTAAATCCTATTTGATTGGATAGAAGTAAATGTAAGGCGAAACACGATTAGTCGGACTACAAATACTAATTTTTTGTTGTTAGGGGAAACGGTAGTAGGGGTACTTTTTTTTGAAAAGCTGTGTAAACATGGCCCGATTGGTTAGACCCGCCAATATAGTCAATTAGGAGCGTCAGTTCAGTGCCACATTTTAAAATAAACTTACTCAGAAACAGTGCGTTGAGAACCAGCTTATATTTTTTTTCTAAATAAAAGCCTGGGACAGAGGCAGATCGGAATTTGTGCCATATTCATCGCCAGTCAACGTATTTGTGTATTATTTCCATGAATTGTGGTAAGCTTGACATATTTGATATCTTTTTAATGAAAATTGAATGTAAATTGATAATTTATGTCTGTATATGTGCGTGGTTCAGTAGCAAACATGAGGCAAGGCCTAGATAGTGCTCCAACCTGAACAGGACGTGTCGGAGAAAAGTAAAACTGCATGGAATTGCCAAACAGTACACTGACACCTATCTTATTGACTAGAAGGAACTAATGCTGGAATTGCAGAGGCGTAGTAACCATTAGGGAGGAGTATACTGGTGTAAATTGTTTCAGATGAAGCTAGCAGTTGGCCTACCGCTCTGAACTCAGTGTTTGTTATGTATTGTGTTCAGTGTGGAAATAGATTATAAATTAGTTCTGAAATAGGAGGTACAACCTTCTTGTTTCAGGGACCGTGGTCCTAAGTTATTGAAGCAGCCCCAGGTCTGAGTTTTGCTGAATCCAGAGGCTGACAGCATACTTCTTGGTCCAGATAGCGACCAGTGAGGTGTCTCCAGAACACAGTGAAGCAATCGAGCAGAGGAGTCTTTTCCTGCCGCCATCACGAAAGATAAGCTTCTGTGGCCAGAGCAGCTCAACATTATGTGCCCCCCCCCCCCCTAAAATTGACATTATATTAAACACAGAGGGACAATAAATTGTTTCAAATGACAGGAACTGTGAACTTTTCCCAATACTATTTCCACGATAATCAAACACTTGAAGTCATGATGACAAACAACAATCTAGCTTGAAAAACAAAACCAGTATTACCTCATAGTACTACTTCACAACTTACACACATAGGATAATACTAATAAATTATGTCAATACAAAGATCATATTTATAAATTGTGATTACATTTGATTGTGATTCCTGGTTCACTGTGTATTTGAATCAGGATATCTATTGTTGAAAGTAATTATTACATATATATTTGAAACTTTACACTTGACTCATTTAAGATAGTCTTATAGAGTGTTATATGTGTGTGAGTGTCACAGTGTTGTAAAGTGTTGTGGAATAAATTAAATTGTTTATCTGTCTGAATGACTACAACCCATAAAAGCCAGATCCAAACCTCAGAAATGAGGTATCTGAGGAAGGTGGTTGAAGTAACAAGAAGAGACATGGTACGCAAC
The DNA here is from genome assembly GCA_024509875.1 of Oreohelix idahoensis. NCBI lineage: Eukaryota > Metazoa > Mollusca > Gastropoda > Stylommatophora > Oreohelicidae > Oreohelix > Oreohelix idahoensis. The sequence continues at coordinate 302,245 of JAMPIV010014039.1, read as the reverse complement.
CAGACGATACGTCAAGGCCTAAAATGCCACCCCCTACAGACCCAAGTAGAACAGTCCCAACTAAGATGGTTTGGCCATGTCTGCAGAATGGGAGAAGATCGGCTACCACGACAAGCATGGGAAACAAAGAGCCAAGGATCCAGACCCCGAGGACGACCCAGAGTCCGCTGGGAGGACAACATTAGACAATCTTTGAAGGACCGAGGACTAGAATGGAACCAGGCCAGGAGGAAGACAGCTGATAGAATAGTCTGGCGCTCTCTCTTCCAAACCTCTACACCTAACGGTAGAAGGGGAACGACTAAGTAAGTAAGTTTATCTGTCTGTTGTTGTTGTGAATTACACTTCATCATTTTCATAACCCTAGACATTCAACGTAGTCATCACAATATTCCAGAATAATTCTGACTGAGGTATAAATGTGGTAGCAAGTAAGGTTATCTGTAAAACACTACACCTATTAGATACAGATACCTTCACAGCTGATCTCAGTCAGTACACTAAGTCCCCTATAAATATTTATATCATCCCATTTTACCACACATCTGCAATGCTTAAAATTATCGTGCAAGAGTTTTCTATATTGTAACCGGCCATTAGAGAGGAATATTACTTTCTTTCAAGGCTGATACACTTCTATACTTCTGTGGTCTCTATCACTGACACGAATGTCTATCTCTGCTACACGAGGTATAAAAGTCTGTAAGTACGAGGTGTGTTCAAATGAAACCCGTCCCAGTGGCTTTATAACAAATATATGTAAGGTACATCAGCAGGTGTAGTAGAATTAAATACAGCAATTGTTATGAAGCAAGTACTCACTGGGGTTCTTTAGAAATAGTCACCATAGGCATTCAGACACGCATCCCACTGCTTGGGTAGACGGCGGATGCCGTCCGAGAAAAATGACTTTGGTTGCTTATTCAACCATTTGGTCACCGAGGCCCTGACTTCTGCATCAGAGTCGAATCGTTGTCCCTTTAGAGATTTTTGTAAGGGTCCGAACAAATGAAAGTCACATGGTGACAGATCGGGGCTGTAGGCTGGGTGTGGCAGAACTTCCCACCTTTTCCTTGCTAACGCTTCCTGCACAATGTTCGCAACATGTGGACGAGCATTGTCGTGCAACAGAATCACACCACGCGAAAGCATGCCGGTTCGTTTATTCTTGATGGCTGTATGCAGGTTGTCTAGTGTGTCTTTGTAGCGGATGGTATTGATGTTCACGCCAGGCTCTTTAAAGTCTACCAATAGAAGCACTGAATCACCGCTCGCTGATCGACCTTGGATGGATTCTTTATCACACCGGCCATTATTTTAACGGTCTGCAGCACAACCAATGAATACTGGGAGAATGAACGCTTATGCACTTGTACATTCGTATGTGCTTATTACGTCAGATGTGATGTTATCATGCTCCTCCTACGAATGTCCGCTTGGCACAGCATGGTCGGGTTTCATTTGAACACGCCTCGTATTTCAACACATGCCTTCAATTTTTGGACACTCCCGTCCAAGAAATATTGCACACAATAATTTTGCTGCTCACTAAAAATAACTTCATCTTGCTCTTGATTACTTCTTGAAGACTATCTATGTAGTTGAAACATTATCTGCCTTTTTTTTTCATCACTTTTAGTATGTTGTCACTCAACTCTGGGAATCTTGTTCTCCATGGTGGGAATGTGCAGCCCCTGTCTATGTAACAACATCTGGAGGGCGAGTTCTTTAGTTATCTGTGCAATGCAGCTTCTTTGCAGCCTATTCCAGCCAATTCTTTCAGTATGTCATTCACTGGGTGGGTGCGAGCCTTTAACATTTTTTTGGCTGTTATGGCACTCTGCAGCATTTTCTGTCATTCATGGATTATAGTTTCGTCATTTTGTCTCCTTAGTTTAATGTGGTTGATTTCATTGTGCTAGTAATGTTTTTTTGTTTTTTTTCAGCCTGTGTTTGTGTTCTGGCTGAACTGTTGGATTTTGAAGCAACTGTCAAGGCTGGTTTATGGAGAAGTTCTGGAGTGATCTTTCTTTGAACATTGTAATTTATCAGATGTATAGTCCTAGAGTGAAATTACTGCATTTACTTTTATATTGTAATGTGAAATGTTGTATAGTACCAGGGATGGAGATCTGTTATTAAATGACTACAGGGAGCCGCGCTAGCGTAGTGGTTACAACACCGCTCTGGCGACCGGGTGATACAGGATCGAACCCGGGCAACGGCATTTGAGGATTTTTCGTCGACCGGGATTTGGACTGGATTAACTCGAGACCTGGCGAGGACATTTGAAGGAGTGTCGTCGACCAGGGACTGGCGGCTCCTGAGCCGACCCAGCTGCAATGGGTACCTCCGAAATCGGCGAGTATTTGCCTGAATGGCGAGGGACACCTGTCTCTGTACAAGAAATAAAGGGATACTCACGTAAAATCAATGTCAGGTTAGACATAAAAAAAAATAATAATAACCTGAGATTTCGCCTCGAGTATTAGCGGGCGTACGCAAGAAAAAAAAAAAAAAAAAAAAAAAAAATGACTACATTTACTATAATAATGTAACTTGTCAATAGCTGTATAGCACTGAGGGGAAAGGGGGGAGAATGAAATAACTGCCTGTTTTCATATATTGAAACTTGTCAACATTTGCACTAAGGAGTGTGGTAGTGAGATGAGAAGAATGTTAGTCTGCAGGGTACATGAAGATGATGATGATGAATATACAATTTTGGGTAATCTTTACCTTTAGTGCCATCGAGTATGTATAATATGTGTATCGGGTTAGGATTATGATTAACCCTAACCCAATACACATTTTATACATACTCGACGGCACTAAAGGTAAAGATTACTCACATATTATACATACTCGACGGCACTAAAGGTAAAGAATACCCAATTTTGTATTGTGCCATGCAGTTGCCAGGGGTCTCCAATGTGAGAAAGAAAGAATGTATTTACTTCTTTTCATGTCGTACGAGACAAGTAATATGAGCTTTACACATGGGGCTGGCAACCTTATATAAAATAATGTACTACAGAAACTATCACCACAGGAGCACGTTCATGCTCTAGTGTGTGCTTCCTATTAGGGGACCTGCTACAATTGTAGCTTTATGCTCCCTAGGGAGTTAAAATGGAAATTGTGATGAAGCTAAGAATTTTGTGTCTGATTCCTGTGTCCTTTGAGTCTGTAATCTTGTAAAAGCAGAATGGTGAGACTTTCCTTTTATCTCTCTGGATATTCACCAGAGTTCTATCATGCTAATGTGATCAGCAATTTGCAGAATCATCATCATCATTTTCCTTTTCACTCTATATGGAGCAAGTAGCCACCACTGTAGCTGATCTGCTTACAGGAAGCCTGCACCAAGCATTCACATGCTATTGTAGCAATGTTTTCTGTAGCAATTTGTTTTACATAGTGATTAAGAGGTTGCCAGCCTCATGAACAACCTTATATTAGTCATCGTATGGGGGGGGGGGGGGGGCGCGGCAACCAAGTCTGTACCACAGATGTATGATGTGTCGGTGTTGTGGGTAGTGGAGTTTCCTCAAAATTCTCTGCTGATTTATCTCATCCTCTTTTCTGTGACACTTACTTGCCTTCGCTTGTTGGTGAAACACGGAAATTATGAGAAAACCCGATACACTTATGTATCACCTTATCATCATCATCATGTGACATATTCTCTCCAGAACGTTGTCTCCATTACAGCTGCTCTGAACGCATGACAATTCTGGGCAAGTCGACCTGCATCATCTAAAGACAAGTTCAGACTCTCTGTGATGTCCTGGATCGACTGTCGTCTAGGTCATCCCCTTCCCCTTTTTCCAGGGACCATGCCTTCCATTACTAATTTTTCCAGACTATTATGTCTTTTTATATGACCAACAAATTTCAGCTTCCTTATTGCGATGTTATTTAGGAACCAATTTTCCTCTACTTTAGTGAGTGCAGTACTTCTCTGTTGGTCTTTTTTTCTGTCCAGGGTATTCTCAACATCCATTAGGTACTGCTCTCTGATAAATGGAACCCATTGTAAAGGCACAAATTCTCAGGACGTGACTATCCTTTGCCTTGAACTTTTGGTCACATGCCTAGAGCCCAAGAGAACTCAGCATAACCAGCAGGCCACTTGGTGGTGGGGATTGAGCAGTGTGACCCCTACCTTGGCTACATATCTCAGAGATGCAGAAACATTCCTCTTATCCTCCCAAGTGCTAAAACAGTGCATATCTGGATTCTTTCTGGTGTGTGCAGGAAACCCACAGGCACTCCAGCATTACAACCAAGGAGATGCACAGGATTTCATCATGCTCTCACACGAATCCAAGGGACAGTCTACTAGCCTACCCAGGACCCTAAAGCTGCATCAAATTGGCCCAGCATCACAATTCCTCCTGTAGTGCGGCATATTGAGAACCCAGCATTGCACACTAAGCTTGGGGGAATCACCTGAGCACCAGACTTAATACTGGCTCTTGACTGGCTGACTGCATGCAAGAGGATTCTACAATGGGAAGACGGCAGGTGACGGGTGCGGGGAAGTGGCTCTGTGCAGGATGTAAGGATTCCTTGGGAGAGCCTAGAACCACAGCACAGCCTTTGTAAGCTCTGCATATTTGAAGAGCCCTCTGTTACGCCTCTTTTTGCGCACCACAATGCATTCATGATTTTGAAACATCGCGGTGCTGAAATAGAACGTTGCTAGATTAAAATGACGTGAAATAAAATAATTACGTAGACGCGCGTGCAGAGCAATGGCAGTTGACTTTTGGCAGTGTCTTCAGCCTACTGATATTAATCATATTAGTGCACATAATGATGATAATAAGGGTCATGTTTTGGAGAGAAAGACACAGAACAATGATCTTAGAAACTTACATATGATTGATCATACACTTTCTAATCAGTAAAAATGGAATGCCAAGCCGGGATGGATTTGAACCGCTACTTTAATGCCTCAATTGAATTTTGCATTCCCACAGTACAAATGGTAGGCCAAGCATGGGATTTTTGAACAACTTTTGCTAGCTGCATTAACAAAATTTTACTTCCTAAGAAAAGAGTGAACATACGAAATCACAAACTTTATTAGCAGCAATCATCACTCATTTGCATATTACGTCACTATGCAAGTTCAGGATTTTCCTTGTCGAGATCTGCTTGATTCGTCATTACAAATATGCCTCTGAATTTTCACGAACTTTACGTTATCTAGACGTCGCTTGATGTTTCTAACCAGTCACATTTTATCCTGAAAGAATTACGTACTTGCTTGTGAGGTCCAAAAAGTAATCAAGTCAGAAGTGTTCCAGATTTGTTTGCAAAACCGATGTTCACCGCTTCATTGTTGATGCAAGTACTGATCAAAATGGCGTGCAGTCTCCCAGAGGGCCACATATAGGAGACCACTCTACCACTGTTACCGTGTCCTAGGGGAGGCACTGATTCTTTTCCCACTTGGATGCATCTATTCCCACGTGGAGGATTTTACTCAGATGAGGGATTTAATGTTTGTGGTCTGATTCCATCTTATAATTTTATGTGGTAGAGATCTCCCTTTGCTGTTTATGTTTTTATGTTTATTTTCGTGGGAGGTAGGTGGGAATTTGGTTTTGGGAAATACCTCTTCGGACGGTCCCAAAATCAAATTGTTCTGTAGAGCCAGAATATAATTTTTTCACAGTGAGGTCCGGCGAACAGTGCTGTGTGATATAGCGCTCACTTCAAAATTATTATATCCATTATCTGTCTAGTTGTTAAGTCATGTTCTTCTGTATTGTTTGTGATTGTTGACATTGTTAGTTCATTCAGCAGTATTGTTCGTATATTGTCCTTCTACCCTTACTGTCATTTATTTCATGCATATATTAATGTTGTCCTGGATCATTGTCTTGTCATTTTTGTAGTGGAAAGCATTTATTTTATTTTTCATAACATTCATTGTTCTTTTCTCACATTATTTTTTTTTTGCTTCCACTATTGTTTTCCATTGTCTTAGTTTCCTCCACATTTTTCTTGATTCTATGATAATTGTACTTGATTGATTGATATTAGTGATCCAAAGAATCTGGATTACATTGCTGTACATTAATCAGCATTCTACATATTGAGACATTCATACTTGATAAGTGAAATACAAAGTCAAGTATACTATAAAAAAGACATTATGTCTACATTGGACTACTTTATTAAGCAAGGAAAAGCTCTGGGTATGGGAGGTGAAATGTTAAGAACTTGTGCTCTTACTGAGTATGAAAAAGAAAGAGAAATAGAAGAAAAGAGAAGGTCATTTTTGAAGGATTATATTGAGGCAGGGGAATGCCTGGGTAAAACAGAAAGGGATCTTATGGACTATGCGGAATCTCATTTTGAATATTTCCTTCGGATAGAAAAAGCTAATGATTTGGCTGAATTGATGAACACGGATCATTGTCAATGTGTAAAACAATATACTCAGGTTAAAGACAGTCAAGAATTAGAACAAATGAGACAGCAGGCTGAGATAGAGAAACAGTTTCTTGTCCGAGATATAACGAAATTGAGACAAGAGTTAAGAGACAAGAATAGTAAGGAGAAAACTCTTACTCATGAGTTAGAACTATTGATGGCAGAGTGCGAGAAGTGGAAATTTGAGACTCAGAGAAATGAAGCTTTGAAGTCTGAGATTAAAGAACTCAAATTACAGGTTTCACAACACAATTCCTCAGCTTTAAAGAGAGAAATTCAAGCACAGGTTACTCAGATTCAAGAGTTGACATTGGAAGTTACTCATCTGAGATCAAGTGCTCAGGAAAAAGAAGTGCCAGCCCGGGATAAGGAACATTCCTGGGTTCAGCTCGAAAATGAGCATAAGGAAAAATTGACAGCACTAGAATTGGAAAATCAAGAATTATAACGCCTTCGAATTCTACAAGAAAAATTGAATGGTGACAATTTGACTGTGTTGGAGACATTACTCCTTAAAGAAAAGAGTAAAATGACTGAACTTATGAAAGCAAATGAGAAGCAGGGTGAGGAAATTTCACAGAAAGATTTGGAGATTTGTAAGTAATGAAGGAGAGTTGATGGTTTACTCAAAATCATTTTACAAAATAAAATATTCTCACACATTGACGACGACAAGGTTATGTAACAACATGCCAGCAATACCAAAGGTAGTGTCAACTTGTCGACACATCCTGACAAAGTGAAAATATCATTTCGAGGAAGGTATAACTTCCCTTGTCATCACTCTCCTGCCAGTGTTTCTGGTCAAAACCACAATGCCTTCTATGAGGTTGATGCATGGTGGCGACATTCCAAAAACAGTGATGGTGTCGTGACAAACCGTTCAACAAGTCATTGTGTGCCCAGTAGGAGAAATGAGTTTAACGAACGACCTAGTCACTATGAATCTTGTTGTAAGAGTGCAGATCAAGATGACAAGGGTGACACAAGCTTAAATGATAAGAGTGGGGTAAATACATATGTTAAAGATGAAGGTCTAGCTAAACCTATTAAGCAGTTGGGTACGACATGCTCAAAAGCGACATGCTCTTGTAAGAGCCATAATAATAGAATACTCATTCTGATCAGTACGATACAACATGTACAAAAGAATCTGATGTCAGTACTTCTCGTTCAACTAGAGTTGCACACCACCCTTGTGCACAATTTCACTCTAGTCGAGTTTCTTTTGGTGGTTATACTACACACACTCACACCGTACAAGTGCGAAATTTACCACCATGCACAACATGGCATGCACTGGCAGAATTTTTTCAGTCCACTGCTGACGTCAAATTTGTGCGTCTTGTATCTCTTAACAATTCTTCTCATAAAGAAGCCTTTGTTCACTTCTATAACAATAATGATGCACACAGAGTTGTCGGTCTTGAAAATGGATCTTATTTTCAGAACCATTGTCTAGATGTGAAATTGGTACACAATTCAGCACCACGCAAATCTTAGTGCATCTCGGGTGCATTTTTTCTATTGCCTTCCACATTTTAGGTCTTGTTTCTCTCAGCTTCTATTGCTTTACAGAGTCACATCTTGGAAACTGTAGGCATCTGTTACATTACTTTTCCTGTTGGACTTTTGATGCATTTTCTAGGTACTCATGCACAACTTTCGTTGGGTACATTATTTCAGTACTCTTGTCTGTTCTTATAGATCAGTTTCCTTTTCTGTCTTAAACCTGAGGATACCACTGTGTTTCGTATCCTGAATCTTGCTATACCTAAAACTAAGAAAAAAGTTCAGAGCCTTCTTGGACTGATTAACATTTATCATAAATTCATGCCAGCATTTTCTTCCCTCACTTTAGTTCTGTCTTTGTTAGTCATGAAGGACTCACCTAGTAAAATTATACGGAATCATGACTGCAATAAAGCATTAAATCACATTTTAAAACATATTTTTCTACTGAACTTATTTTGAAATTATCTGACACACGTTTACCATTCGTTCTCAGGACTGATGCATCTCAGAATGGAATTGGTGGTTCCTTGATGAAGTGTGTGGACGGAGTTTAGCTTCTGGTCTTATACGTCAGTCAGATATTGAGCAGCACTCGAATCAAGATATCCTATCATTGAACGAGAGCTCCTCGCTGTTGTTTGGAGTGTAACCAAGTTACAGAGATACCTCCGGGGAGCTCATTTTACAATAGACTGATCAATGAGCTCTGACATACTAACAGAAAGCGAATCTGATGAATCCAAGAGTAGCTTATTATGCTATAAACTTACAGGCTTATGACTATGATATTCAACCCATTGAGGGTAATAAGAACGTCCTGGCTGACACTCTTTCAAGATATATCCAGCCATGAGACTTATATGAACTTTGATGCTACCATCCTACTGGAAGTGTTAGCTGCTCTGGGATGGATCTTTTATGGATCTTATTATTGACATTGCTAACTACATGTGATCCTTGGAACAATGACATTTGTATAAGATCTTATTCTGGACATTGCTAACTACATGTGATCTTTAAAACAGGGACATTTGTATCCAAATATGGTCTCATTCAATGACTTTATTTTCCAACTGAACATTTAGTTAGTTAAATTAACAGTGTTAAAATTGAATATATATTTTACTTAGTATATATACAACTAAAATGTTTTGACGATAATACTGATTGTTATAAATATTAGTAAAACCTTGACTGTCGCGCGTTATTTTTGTGGTGCAATGTTGGCCGTCCTTACTTAGAAAACTTCCAGTTTTCTCTTGAGGGGGGGGGAAGGTGATAATAATGTTATGCCTCTTTTTGCGCACCGCAACGCGTTCATGGTTTTGAAACATCGCGGTGCTCAAATAGAACATCGCTAGATTAAAATGACGTCAAATAAAATAATTACGTAGACGCGCGTGCAGAGCAACGGCAGTTGACTTTTGGCAGTGTCTTCAGCCGGTGTGGCTGCATTTGTATGAGCTCTGGCCGATGTGTTTCATGTCTGCTGAGGTGTCTGCATATGTTGAAGATATTCCATTATATGCCAGAGATGTAAATGTGCCTACAGGAAAGTATCATATTACTTATAGCCTGATAACTGACGATGGTGTTCTTAAGAACTGATTCGCGGACTTAGACTTTACAGATGGCACAGTTTATCCATTACTTCATGATCTTTGATGGCCCAGTGTAGTTGGCCTGTTTGCAGATTATAATCATGAATCGTAATCTATATGTGGAGCTGCGTATTGTGGAAAATGTGATTAAATTATAAGAATTGTCAACAAGAGTGTGCTGCATTTAATTCAAAAAGTTACTGTTGTCGTTTTCCATTAGACTTTTGAATTGCTATCACCCTAGATGTCACTTGTCCAATGCTATCATCAAGTTCAATCATTAAGATAACAGAATGGAACGCAACACCCCCCTGGATGACAAGGAATGCACAGTATGCCACCTCACCTATCCCTCAACTGCTAACTTAAAACCAGATGTGGGGCCCTCTGGATGCATGCCAGGCCAGGATAAAATGCTTGGGAAAGAGACTGCAGTTCAGGACTCCCAACTCAAGATGTTATGGAATGGCAGAAAAGCCACAGGAAAGACTTGGTCCATTCTGAAGATGCCAAGTAAAACCATATTTTCACCACACAAGCTCGGACGTTGCCTCAGTAAACAAGGTCAGCGCAGAGCAGTGACACCCCAGGCTGCTTGCGAAAAGTCTATTACTGGGAACATAAACATATTACAAATCAACATTGCAGGCATACAAAACAAGAAAGAAGAACTGCTCAAAACATTAAATGACAAAAAGATCCATATTGCAGTACTCCAGGAAATCATTCCACCCAGAAAAACCTTCAACATACCTGGATATACCCAGTATCACTGCACATGCAAGAAATGCCAAGGACTTATGACACTCATAAGAAATGACATTCAAGTAGATGTATGAAACATCCCCAGTATTGGTGACATAGACATGCAGCAAGTCCACTGCTGGTTCAGGGGAAACAAATACACCATCTATACTGTTTACTGCCACCAAGCATCCGTGGGAAACATCAATATCCAGCACACCACATATCAGAGAAATAAAATAGCTGGAGACTTCAATGCCCATTCACCATCATGGGGATATAAAACATACAACAGAAGAGGCAGGGAAGTAGAAGAAATCTGAATCATGTCCAATCTGATCCTACAACAGAACACAAAGTCAGAACCCATTCTTTTGCACAGAGCTTCAGGCACAGCCAGCAGACCTGATCTTACCATGGTATCGGCTGACATTGCAGACACTTTCCCTTACACAGTCCTGGAAGATATTGGCATGACCGCAGCCCAATACTAATTACTATAGACAGACAAAATAAATCCAGACTGTGATGTGGTACTGTGATTTTATTTTTCAATAGGCCCCATTAGTCCTCTCTAGAAAATTATGCATGGGCAACAGCTTGATCTCCATATAACTGTGCCCAAGCTCGCGCCCTGGAGAGGACACTCCAGCTTCACCCTATAGGTGTCGGCAAAACACGGGAAGTAGCAGTTACCGGTTATAAGCCTTTTGCCCAATTGGCGTAGGGCATGGCGCCAGGGGCTACTTCCGACAGTGGGAGAGGTTCTAGGATCTCACTGGACAGCTACCGCCCGCTTCAAACTGGGCAGCCCCCAGTCAATAAGGTGTTGTCCCGCCACTGTCTGCTTTCCCCATTGGGTGCATGGGGATTAGGGTCAAACCCGAACTGCGGACAGAAAATTTTGCACCAAGCAATTATCGAAAAAATAGAAATAAGCAAACTCTCAGATTGGGATGCTGGAACGTCCGGACTATGTTGACTGGACTATCTGAAAACCTACAGGATGTAAACGATGTAAGGAAGACAGCCATAATTAATGATGAGCTTAAACGACTTCAGGTGGATATAGCTGCACTTCAGGAAACGCGCCTGGCGGGCTCTGGAACGGTGAGCGAGAAGGACTACACATTTTATTGGCAAGGGAAAGATCTTAATAAAGCTAGAGAACACGGAGTAGGTTTTGCGGTCAAAAAATCGCTAACTAACATGGTTGAACCAGGTGAGAATGGATCAGAACGCCTGTTAACGCTCCGCCTGCAAACTAGCACAGGTCCCATCACCATTGTCAGTGTGTATGCTCCTACTCTGTACTCTGCCTCAGAAGCTAAAGATGAGTTCTACGAGAATCTAGCAGCAGTAATCAAAAGCATACCTAGGCAAGAACAGCTTGTTCTCCTTGGTGACTTTAACGCTAGAGTGGGTGCCGATAATGTTTCATGGCCTTCATGTCTGGGCAGGTTTGGTATTGGCAAGATGAATGAAAATGGACAACGGCTCTTAGAGTTGTGCGTCCACCATGATCTCTGCGTGACCAACACCTACTTTGAGACAAAACCCCAGCATAAGGTGTCATGGAGACACCCACGATCCAAGCAATGGCACCAACTTGACCTGATTCTCGTCAGAAGGCCACTCCTCAGGTCTGTGCTCTCCACGCGCTCGTACCATAGTGCAGACTGTGACACAGATCACTCCTTGGTTTGCTGCAAAATCAGAGCACAACCAAGAAAACTCTATCGTGTCAGACATGAAGGGAAACCACGCATTGATACCAGCAAGATGTCAGACCCTTTCATGATCGCTCAATTCACTGCGACCTTCAAGAAAGTGCTCAGTAGCCCTGAGCATGGTGATACTATTACAGAGAACTGGGAGCATCTACGGAACACCATTCAAAGTACTGCACTTGCCACCTTTGGTAAGAAAACAGCAAAGTCAAATGACTAGTTTGACGCTTCATCAGATGTGATGGCACCTGTTATTGAAGCTAAGCGCAGTGCTATGAATGAATACAAACGTTCACCGAGTGCCAGAACCCTACAGATCCTGAGGGCTATGAGAAGCAAAGTTCAACAAAATGCTCGACGCTGTGCAAATGACTATTGGCTCCAGCTCAGTGAGAGCATCCAGATCGCAGCGCAAACAGGCAACATTAGACAAATGTATGATGGTATAAAGAAAGCACTTGGCCCCCATAAAAGTAAGACGGCACCGCTAAAAACCATCAGCGGAGAGAAGCTAACCGATAAGGGTAAGCAGATGGAGAGGTGGGTCGAGCACTACTCTGAGCTTTATGCTAGAGACAATACCGTTACGCCTGCAGCCCTTGATGCTGTCAATAGTCTGCCAACTATGGAGGAGCTGGATGCCGAACCAACATTAGAGGAACTCAGTAAGGCCATTGATAGCTTGGCCTCTGGCAAAGCACCAGGCAGTGATGGGATTCCTCCTGATTTAATCAAATGCTGTAAGAGCACGCTATTACATCCCCTGCATAGGATGCTGTGCCAGTGCTGGGAAGAGACAACTATTCCTCAAGACATGCGAGATGCCAAGATTGTAACACTGTATAAAAATAAAGGAGACAGAAGTGATTGCAACAACTACAGAGGCATCTCTCTTCTTAGTATTGTTGGTAAGGTTTTTGCCAAAGTCATCTTAATGCGACTACACAAGTTAGCTGAGCGCATATATCCAGAGGCACAGTGTGGATTCCGAGCTGGCAGATCAACAACAGACATGATCTTCTCTCTCCGCCAGCTTCAGGAAAAATCAAGAGAGCAGAAAAGACCATTATATATCGCCTTTATAGACCTCACAAAAGCATTCGACCTGGTTAGTAGGGATGGACTCTTTAAAATCCTCCTGAAAATAGGCTGCCCTTCTAAAATGCTGGAAATGATAAAGTCATTCCATGACGACATGAAGGGAACAGTCCAATATGCTGGAAGCACGTCACAGCCCTTTGATATACGAAGTGGCGTTAAACAAGGCTGTGTTCTGGCTCTGACCCTCTTCGGAATCTTCTTTGCCTTACTCTTGAAACATGCATTCAGAGATGCAACTGAAGGAATATGCCTTCACACTAGGTCAGATGGCCGTCTGTTTAATCTTTCAAGGCTGAAGGCAAAAACAAAAATCAGAAGGGTCACTATAAGAGACTTGTTGTTCGCTGATGATGCTGCAGTCGTCACTCAAAGCCAACAGGAGCTTCAGAGCTTGATGAATCGCTTCACTAAAGCATGCAAGGACTTTGGCCTCACAATAAGTCTAAAGAAAACGAATGTGCTGAGTCAGGATGTGGGTGCTGCACCAGTTATCACTATCGATAACTATGAATTGGCAGTGGTGCACCACTTCACATACCTAGGGTCTACCATCAATGACAAACTCTCACTGGATACAGAAATCGACAGCCGCATTGGCAAAGCTGCAGCTACCTTTGCCCGCCTCACATCGCATGTTTGGGGAAACTCTAAACTCACAATGAAGACCAAAGCTGCGGTATATAATGCCTGCGTCACCAGCACACTCCTATATGGCAGCGAGACCTGGACGACCTATGCTAAGCAAGAAAGAAGGCTCAATACCTTCCATTTGCGGTGTCTACGCCGCATCCTCGGCATCTCGTGGAAAGATAAAGTGACAAATGTCGAGGTGTTGTCACGTGCTGGCCTTCAAAGTATGTATACGCTGCTTAGACAGCGCAGACTTCGCTGGCTTGGCCATGTTCGCCGCATGGAAGATGGTCGCATCCCAAAAGATATCTTCTACGGACAATTAGCAGATGGCAAGAGAACAGTTGGGCGACCACAGCTGAGGTTCAAAGATGTGTGCAAGAGAGATATGAGGGCACTGGACATGGATCCAGCAACATGGGAGGATGAAGCTGCCGATCGCACAAAGTGGCGATGGTATTTACGGCACCACCTCAGATTGGGCGAAGAGAGGCTCACACAAGAAGCAGAGGTGAGGAGAAAACGTCGAAAGGAGCACCAGGAAAATAAGCAGTTGAGGGCTGTCACCTAAGGGGCGCATTCCCATAGTCAGTTATGACTGAAGGGGCTATTATTATTATTATTATTAGATAATTATTTATGTTGTTATGAGACCATTCTTCTTCTCCCTGTAATTTTGTTCTATAATTACTTGAGTTTAGTCTTCTTCTCTTGGTAATTAATTGCGTTTTCTTGAAGGACGACTGTAGGGTTTAATTTTAAGATTTGCACCAGTCTTCTTTTCTATAAATTAATTGCGATCACGTAGGCTTTTCTTTGTTAAATAATCGCGGTCATTTTATTGTATATCAGCGCGTGAGTATTATTTGTGCTGGGTGAAAATTTTCCGATGTTAAATAACCCCTACCCAGTAAATCGATTGGTGGGTGGTGAAGCACTACCCATGTAAGTAAAACCGGGTGCTTCATCGAATCAAAAGTTAATTTGCTCACGCGGTCGGTATAACATGACGCAATGGGAATTAGCGGGTTACTCTTACGTTCTAATAATAGCGCATGAGCACGGGATATTTTTAGATTTTGCTGGAATATTATTGGTTTAAGAGCGAAGCCAATCTTTGACATAGGGCGTGGGGAGTTTCAATTATAAATACCAGAATATTTTAATTAGCACTCTCTTGGTCTCCAGAAAATTCAGCAGTGAAAACTATGCCTATCAATTGCTCCAAAGAGATATTTGGTATCTGGGTATGTCAATATTTAATTTAGTGTCGTACTCATAGTTCGTGTTAATAGAATCTTAGCCCGATTTAGTTAAGTTTTCTTTTTGGAGTTTAAAATAATTTCTTAAACGAAAGTGCCATCAATTACTATCTTATAGAAATAATAATAATGTCAGTCAGCATATAATTTTTTCTATGATAAGCTAGTGCTGTCTAGGATTTGTGTAAAGGATTTTTGAGATATTCATTGTGTAAGGTTAAATGCTAAGATAAACCGGCGCTCGGTAATATGTAGTAGTTAGTTGTGTCAAACGCAAGTTACTTCTGATAATTTACAATTGCATATATATATGCGGTAGTATTTATGTATTTTTATTACATTGAGTATTTAATTGGGTAGAAATTAATTGTAGAAGGTTAAGTCCTTAAGCTTTATCAATACGGTAATTGCGAGGGTCAGATATATATATATATAGGTGACCTCGATTTGTTTATAAATTTTTTCAGTATAAATATGCTAGTGTAATTTGTGTACATTATTTTATTGTGCATTTTATTGTTGTGTAGTCAGAAGATAAGAGATGTAATTAATATTTCTGAGACGGGAGTTCATCTTCCTAGTTTATATTGTGTAAGGTGATGAGCCTCAAAAGTCAGCCTGCAAAAATAAAGTAAGGCTAGTGTTGCAAGTGGATTTATGGAAGGGAAGTAATCTTTGGAATGGTTTTTTAGACAAATTAAATTTCGAGTTGCAACGCTTGATTAAGCGGATACTTGTCTGACTTTAGGATAGAATTATCTTTTCCTATTTTTCGGGTGACAGAGTACAGATAAGCGTGTGAACGCTGTTTAATGTATTTATTCTGTACTGTTTTGAGTCATGTGAATTGCTCGCAGCTAGTCTGTATATGTTATCGAGAGCGGTGTTCAAGACAGCCGAATCTCGTGACGGGTTTTTTGGCGGGACTAGTGTGTGATTTGGGGAGTTGTGTTTTTGGGCATGGACCGTGTAGGTCGAGTCCCAGTGTTTTTGGATAATGTATGCCTACGTAGGATTTGAGAAAATGTCGACTTATATATTTCGCTGTGTGTACAGCCTATGTGATACACTGCAGTGAAGATTTGTTTAGGCCATATGAACCTTATTAATAAAGCTGCCGGGTGATGCAGGCTTCGCTGTGTATTAAGGTACTTTTGTAGGCCATATTGTGAAGATTAATGAAGCTGCCGGGTGATGCAGGCTTCGCTGTGTATTAAGGTACTTTTGTAGGCCATATTGTGAAGATTAATGAAGCTGCCGGGTGATGCAGGCTTCGCTGTGTATTAAGGTACTTTTGTAGGCCATATTGTGAAGATTAATGAAGCTGCCGGGTGATGCAGGCTTCGCTGTGTATTAAGGTACTTTTGTAGGCCATATGGTGAAGATTAATGAAGCTGCCGGGTGATGCAGGCTTCGCTGTGTATTAAGGTACTTTTGTAGGCCATATGGTGAAGATTAATGAAGCTGCCGGGTGATGCAGGCTTCGCTGTGTATTAAGGTACTTTTTTAGGCCATATTGTGAAGATTAATGAAGCTGCCGGGTGATGCAGGCTTCGCTGTGTATTAAGGTACTTTTGTAGGCCATATTGTGAAGATTAATGAAGCTGCCGGGTGATGCAGGCTTCGCTGTGTATTAAGGTACTTTTGTAGGCCATATTGTGAAGATTAATGAAGTTGCCGGATGATGCAGGCTTCGCTGTGTATTAAGGTACTTTTGTAGGCCATATTGTGAAGATTAATGAAGCTGCCGGGTGATGCAGGCTTCGCTGTGTATTAAGGTACTTTTGTAGGCCATATTGTGAAGATTAATGAAGCTGCCGGATGATGCAGGCTTTAGTGAGTGTTGAAGTACTGTTTAGGCCAGGATGTGGACAGGCCGTATTATATATATTTAATGCAATGTGGAAATTATATGATTCGTGTTTTGCTAGCGAATGCGAGTACATTTATGTATATAACAGTTAGACTTAGCGCCGTTATCAGCGGTGGTTTCAAAGGCCTTAATAACATTAATAACACTAACGTTATGCATATAACATTCAAACTGAAACCATCAGAGTAGGGGGGTGTATCAGTTGGTGGTTTTCAGTTAACAGGATCTGACATCTACGACTATTCGCGTCGATAGCCTAAGTGGCGTAGTTTTGTATCATTGGATATGATTTAAGATGTGCCTGGGTGGCGTATACGATTAAGAAATGGTTACCTCTACAGTGATATGTACTTGAAGCAAGAGGATAAAATGAAGCAAATTTTGTCCACCAGACCATAACATATCTAGAGGATCAGTCACTACAAGGTGGAAAGAATACATATGACTTTCACGGGACAAGAGTGTAGAATACTTGACTTTGTTATAGTTGGCTCTATGTGGGCGTGGCTTGAATCTACTGTACTTCACAACGGTGACCTAAATATTATCTGCCTGGGTGGCGCATTTGAGAAACAACGCACGCTTTATTCGTGGTAGAAGGCAACTTTACACCAGTAGCAATTGACGTCCTATTTCGTGCCTATAGACTACAACAACGTCTGCAGTGGTCAAGGAAGTTAAATTAGACTTGGACAGTATTTGTACCAGCATTTGTACGGGTTGTCACAGATTTCTGCAATATTCGAGTTACCTGTGCCAGTTATCACCATCACAAGTTCAAGATGTTATGATACACGGAGTTGCCGTGTACATTTCAGACTACAGAACAGTCAAGAGTTGCAGTGTGTGCTATATTATGGTTCCTGTCAACTTGTGCATTGTTAAGCACATATCATATTGACGAAATTACCTGAAGAGAAACGAATCAAGTTGCAGTGCTTTCCCGCAGTGGAGGTTTTAGCAGTCTATGTGATATCCAGTGTCGTGGCGGAAAAGAAGCGGGATCATTGACAGATAAGTGATTGTGTCTTGTGTAAATTGTGTCACTTCATATATGTCGCTAGGCCTCCCTAATTGCTCATTTTGTTGTTGTTGTTGTTTATGTCTAATTTGACATATGATTAAGATTTTATGCATAGGTGTTAATGGCTGTTGACATATGTCGATTTTCCTGATAATGATGTGACTTGATAAAGGTGCTATAAAAAGGAATTGGTGATACAGAATTGAGGAATAAGCTCATTTCTTGACAAATAGTTGGCTTTGTGAGCTGGAAAGGTAATTGTCAAACCTTTTGCGACAGTAATTTGTCATAACTATAAGTGATTACTATATATAGTTGATTAAGTAAGTGAATCACCATGGATCGTGATATGTACCCTACAGATATAAGGCCTATGTTGGAGTCTGCATTGGTGGTAGGTAGAGATGGTAAGGGATTGAGAGGTGCACGACTTGGAGAATGGATAATGGATGATTTTTTGATTAATGTGTCAACATCCCTGGAGTTATTTGCTGAACACAACTTTAAGTTTGTTTGCAATTTGGTAATGGCCAAGGATTTGGTGAATTTGCTACGGCACCTTCGTGTGTTTTTACAACAGTATATTGAACTTGAACACGGACATATAATGCAAAGCATGTTCAAAATAATCCACAACCATACATCTGATGAGCAGGAAAGGGAATTGAGAATTGAGAAACAAGCAAAAGTAAACAAACAAAGTGCTCTACAGCAAAGGGAGAATTTCCTAGAAGGTGTTGCTAAAGAGAGCGAACTACAGGCAACTGTGTATAAGCTTAAAAGTGAGATACTTGAATCAAACTCAGAACTTTCTAGTGCACAAGCTACATTAAATTCAGCTTTAAGCAAAGTCCAAGACTTGGAAGCTCAGATAGGTAATCTCACGCGGGAACTTCAAGAACAGAAAGAGATGTATGAGAAATTGAAGGTTGAGAGAAATGTCTGTGAGAAGACTTATAAAGATATGCTTCAGGATGTGTTGGATGACAATGATATTCTCAGTCGCCAACTGAAAGAAAAGAGTAATGTATCCTCGGAGAATATGAATGAGTTAAAGGCACAAGCTGCTCAAATCCAAGGATTTCAGGCTCAAGTGGCTCGACTTCAGCCACAGATAGAAGAGGTTCAAAAGATGAGATTGAGGAAACTAGCGCGACAGAGGAGAGCAAGCAAAGAAAAGGATGAAAAGGTGAAATTAGAAGAGTTAACTATGGAGAAAGAGAAGGTCGCTAAAATTGAAAATTTGCTAGCAGAAGAAAGCGACAAAGTTTTGGCTGTTAAGGAGTTAAATAAAAGGTTAAGTGAAGAGATTTCACTTAAAAATAATGAAATTGCAGAAGCAAGGGACAGAATATATGGCTTACTAGATATGGTTTTGAAAAACAATATGAAGTCTTCTGTCAATGTTGACAATGATAGACAGAAAGTTGCGAAAAGTCAGCCCCATACACTTTTTGCTCAGAGAGAGGTCATTCATGGTAAAGACAGATCTTTTCGTGGTAAATACAACTTTAAAAGTTCTAATATTACTGATAGTTCCAGTAATAATTCTTGGCGTCAGACCAACAAAGATTCTTGTGTAACAGCCAGTTCTGTTGGTCAGGAAAAGAAAGGTGATAAATTTCAGGTCAAGACTCATAAGAGCAAATATTTGTCTACTACTGGAAATACTCAGAAATTAATAGCGGGTGTTGAGACTATTACTACTTGTTCCAAAGATGAAACCCATATGCGGAACAATAGAGATACTATTGTTTCTGGCAGTTGTCAAACTCAGCACAGTCAGTTTGAAACAATTGGTAAATATATTCCCATAAGGGAAAAGAAAAACAGTTCTAGAATAAGAGATAACCCCAAGAGTAAACACTACCAAGGGAGATCAGTAAATAATAATTTTCCTTCTCCTAGATACTGTAGACAATTTAACAAATCTCAAAGTTTTGATTGTAAGAATGTTGGAAAGTATAATAGAGATAATGGCTTTTCAAATGTTGCTTTACATCACCAGAATAATGTTCCTCAACAAAAGACTAAAGTCATTATTTGTAAACAAGACAACGGTAATAATAAGTATTTTGATCATAGAACAAATAATAAGCGCAATTGTGCTAATTTTGTTCAACATGAGCCCAGAGTCATTTATAATCAAAGTAAACAGAGTAAAAATAACAGTGGATGCTTGAATACTATTGCCTGCTCTGGTTGTTGTTGTGAATATAACACTTTGTTTCAGCGTAAGACAGCGGCGACATTCAAGGTCGGTCATGTTGTCCCCAAGAATTCTATGATATCTACATGTGATAGAGAGAGCTAGTGACATCGTGAAGAGACCGGGTTTTTACACAAGCCGGTGTTGGGTAATTGTAAATGTGATTTCTACGTTTTTCTCATTAAATTTCACTATTGAGTAAAATGGAAATTTTCATTTGTATTTGTTGACAGAAGCTACGTTGCGATAAGGGTCAAGGCTTCTGTGACATATTGACGGTCAGAAATGTGAGTCAACTTTCCGCTCGAGTAGTCAACCGAAACCTGTCAGCGTCTAATAAATCTGAGGTGTTACTTACTGGAGGGTCAGGACATGTGTTCACGAGAGTGGGAAATTTTGCGGCGTATTTATTTTTTTTAGATAGTAAATATTTTTGTATTCTATATTAGTATATGACATGTTGTTGTTTTGAAATAACATATAATTTTGTTGTAATGATTATTTCTATGCATCATTTGTTTGCCATAATTTTTTTAAATTGTTGTTATTTTTATGTCGGTAGTTTGATGTCATGGTTAATTAATATATAGAACATACAGAGAAGATGTGAATTATCTGTTATGTGGTGAAATGTAATTTTGAAAATAGCGTGCATGTATCATAAATGATCTTGTATTTGGATTTGTCAACATATTGTGAAACTTTGATTTTTCCAGAACTTGATTTCTTGCCAGTCAGGCATGCAGATTATTTTCCTAGCAGATTATTTAAAAAAAAAAACTTATTTTTTTTGTAGATATTTTTATAGAACCTTTTTATATTTCATAGTAGCAACAGATTGTAGATTTATTTATAGATGTTTATCTTATCGATTTGAGTAAGAGATAGAGTTATAGCTAAATAGCATTTTACTGAGCTGAACGTAATTGTCAGCAGAAAGAACTTAAAGGATAAATTAAATTTACATGTGTTGATTTAAAAGTTTCTTCGAGATAGGATTTTTGTTTTATATTTCACTCATTTTGTTAAAATATTGATTTCATTATTAGGTTTTACTTAAAGAATTACTAAATTACTTAAAGATTAAATAATGTTTTTATGTAATTTATCGTAAAAAAAAAAATGTTTGTACGGTACTTTTGTAAAAAAATGATTTTTTTTTGGCATTGTAGTTTTTTGTTGTGTGTGCCCAGCATTTGACTGCGTGATATCATTGATATGTAGATTGATTAGTTCTTGTAAAAAGTTGTTTTTATTATGATGTATTTTTTATTTTAGCGCTTGATTGTGCGTTGGTCGTATTAGTTATAGCAATGCTATTACTTGTTTGTTCCATGCCTATAATTTATTTATTTTAGTTTTGTATAACTCTTACAACTTGGGTAAATTACTTATTAGGTTTTGTTTAGTTATAAATTTTGTTTTGATGGTGTTAGTATAGATATACTTTGATATTTTGTGTTGTGCCTTTCGATCATGTTTATATATTTATTTTTGAATAGGTTATCTGATCAAAACAGTTATTAGTATATACTGTTATTGACTTTCTCTGCGTTCGTGCCTTTGCTTTCTATCTGTCTTTGGTAACTATTCTTCATTTCATTCCTTCTTTTCTGTTGTCTTTTCGGTATGGATTTCATATCTTGTTTATACTTTCGTACCTCATCTTCGTTTTACTTGATTCTACTTGTATACTTTGTCTTCTTTCAACACTTATACTTCTATTCTTTGTATTGTTGGAATGGTTATATGATTTGATATGATATATCTACTTACGATAGAAGTATTTATTTTACATGTAATTGTCCAACTTAATTATGAGTATATGGTATTGTTGAGTTCTTACTTTCTTATTTTTTACAGATCATTCTTCTTTTGATTGATCTTGTGTTTTCTTTTTCGATCGGTTGTTGTCGGTTTGGTTTGTACTAAATATACGTATATTTGACTTAATTTTGGAACTGATCATATTTGTATATTTAACTAATTACTTTTTATACTTAGCTGATTATGCTGTATGCTTTAATTGCTACTTTACACTTTAATGCTGATATTTGTTGTAGATATAATTTTGATTTAAAATAAGGTGTTTTTTGTAGGCATATGTTAGAGCTTCATTTTCTTCTAAATTTTTCGTTTTTGGGAGTTAATTTTTTCAAAAAAAATGATAGAATCATTTTTTTTCCCGGAGCGGGTGGTAACTGTTGCAAGTGGATTTATGGAAGGGAAGTAATCTTTGGAATGGTTTTTTAGACAAATTAAATTTCGAGTTGCAACGCTTGATTAAGCGGATACTTGTCTGACTTTAGGATAGAATTATCTTTTCCTATTTTTCGGGTGACAGAGTACAGATAAGCGTGTGAACGCTGTTTAATGTATTTATTCTGTACTGTTTTGAGTCATGTGAATTGCTCGCAGCTAGTCTGTATATGTTATCGAGAGCGGTGTTCAAGACAGCCGAATCTCGTGACGGGTTTTTTGGCGGGACTAGTGTGTGATTTGGGGAGTTGTGTTTTTGGGCGTGGACCGTGTAGGTCGAGTCCCAGTGTTTTTGGATAATGTATGCCTACGTAGGATTTGAGAAAATGTCGACTTATATATTTCGCTGTGTGTACAGCCTATGTGATACACTGCAGTGAAGATTTGTTTAGGCCATATGAACCTTATTAATGAAGCTGCCGGGTGATGCAGGCTTCGCTGTGTATTAAGGTACTTTTGTAGGCCATATTGTGAAGATTAATGAAGCTGCCGGGTGATGCAGGCTTCGCTGTGTATTAAGGTACTTTTGTAGGCCATATTGTGAAGATTAATGAAGCTGCCGGGTGATGCAGGCTTCGCTGTGTATTAAGGTACTTTTGTAGGCCATATTGTGAAGATTAATGAAGCTGCCGGGTGATGCAGGCTTCGCTGTGTATTAAGGTACTTTTGTAGGCCATATGGTGAAGATTAATGAAGCTGCCGGGTGATGCAGGCTTCGCTGTGTATTAAGGTACTTTTGTAGGCCATATGGTGAAGATTAATGAAGCTGCCGGGTGATGCAGGCTTCGCTGTGTATTAAGGTACTTTTGTAGGCCATATTGTGAAGATTAATGAAGCTGCCGGGTGATGCAGGCTTCGCTGTGTATTAAGGTACTTTTGTAGGCCATATTGTGAAGATTAATGAAGCTGCCGGGTGATGCAGGCTTCGCTGTGTATTAAGGTACTTTTGTAGGCCATATTGTGAAGATTAATGAAGCTGCCGGGTGATGCAGGCTTCGCTGTGTATTAAGGTACTTTTGTAGGCCATATTGTGACGATTAATGAAGCTGCCGGGTGATGCAGGCTTCGCTGTGTATTAAGGTACTTTTGTAGGCCATATTGTGACGATTAATGAAGCATGATGCAGGCTTTAGTGAAAGTATGTTTAGGCCAGGATGTGGACAGGCCGTATTATATATATTTAATGCAATGTGGAAATTATATGATTCGTGTTTTGCTGTCGAATGTGTGTCATTTATGTCATCGTGTCTGTGTTGTACGGAATAAACAGTATCGAACTGTTCTAGACGTTTGCAACCCTTTTTGACTCCTGCATGTACTCTTATGTACGTACCGTGGTGTGCAAACATATCAACACACACCCAGGTCAACATTCCAGACACCGTGACAGGACAGCAGCACACATATATTGAATTAGCCTGTGTGGCGATGATATAGACCAAACCACTACACTCGCAACGGTGGGTGTAAGCAGACTAATAACATTAGCGTTTAATCACATTTATTGGAAACAAGAGAGTAAAGGGGAGTGTATCAGCTAGGAATTTAGTACAGGAGGTTCCCTTAGTTTGAATTGTCGTGACTCCGTGGCTAGACGGGCGTAACAAAAGATTTGGGTCAGCTGCGTTTGGGGTTTCCTAAACAGACAGGTTGAAGTGGGTGGCTATCGTCCTTGGGATCATCTCTGTTGGGATCAATTTTGGGATCTTGTCTAGATTCGTAGATTGGTTCTATAGAAAGTTCTGAGAATAGATTTCTTTAATTTTCCCCTAGACTTTGGAGCTGTTAAGAACTGATCCAGTTATAGAGTTTTTTCCAACAGGAAGTTTTCAACAGGGCACATTATAATAGCGACGGTTGGAGTGGTAGTTAGTTTTGATGACTTAGAGGTAATTGATGGCTAACTGAAATTTCTTCTCTAATAGGAAGGTAATTTCGGGTTTTTGGGTAGCTGCATAATCAATTTTTTCAGGTAGTTATTACTCAGATTTGGTGCTAGTCTGAATTCGGGTTTTTTGCGACAACGGTCATAGGGAGATTATTTCCTAGTGGGTAACAGGTAGTTCCTTCCTTTTTTACTTTCTGTCATTCTCTGTATTGTTAGCTTACAGCAGTTCTACAGGTAAGATGGCGGATATGGCCAAGTTATGGACTGTCTGGCGTGAGGCAGCTAAAGATATGGGAATGGATGAGGCTGAGACTAAGGCCTACATGATAAGGGAAAACGATAGGCACATCCAGAAAGACGAAAAGGCCCAACAAGCCCAGATGGAACTTCGAAAAATGGAAGTAGAGAAAGAGGCCAAGTTGGAAAAATTGAGAATTTCGGCGGAAAAGGAGAAGGCCCAACAGACCGAGATGGAACTTCGGAGAATAGAGGCGGATGAAAGGCAGAAGGCAGCAGAGAGACAGCACGAACTTGCCATGCAGTCTCTGGAACTGCAAAGTAGATCTTCAGAAGGCAGTTCAGCGAATGGAGATTCTCCCAGAGCAGCAGCGACAGACTCCCCGGGACAGGGAGGCCCCCGGATGGTGGCTATGAATTTTCCAATTGACTTTTATCCTAACGGGAATGAGAAAATTGATGTATTTTTGGAAAAATTCGAACGGATGGCAAAGGCATACAGGTTGGATGAAAGTCTGTGGTGTCTCAAATTATCACAGTCGCTGAAAGGGCATGGTTATGACATCTACAGCAAGATGCTCAGTGACGACCAAAATAACTTTGAGGCCCTACGTAATGCACTGTTACAAAGATACCAGTGGACCCCCATAAGTGCCAAATGATGTTCAGGGAAAGCCATCTGGAGAAGGGAGAAAGTTTCCCCCAGCTCGCAGAAAGGCTAATAAATTACCTTAGGCGCTGGAGGGAGTTGTCAGGTCTGGCAAAATCCTTCGAAAGACTCAAAGAGTTAGTAAAGTGCGAACAGTTAAAGGCAACCATGTCTCCCGACTTGAGGAGGTATCTGGCAGAGCAGGGCGCACAGCAACTGAACCAGATTATTCTTTTTTCTGAAAGGTTCCAGACGACACAGGCCGAGGTGCTGGGCCAGAAACGGAAACACCCTGACCTGCCATCGATGGAATAAAAAGCATCATCGTCGACGTCGTCTTCTTCTCCTGCTCACCAGCAGCAGGGGCCTTCTCGCAAGGAGCCCCATTCCAGTTACAACATGAGACCCCCGCCTCATAACAAATCACAGGGAGCAACCTCTCATGAACCCGCTAGAAACAGGGGAGAGAATGACCGGTATTGTCAGGTTTGTCGCACTACTTCCCACTGGACGTCCCGGTGCATGAATAAACCACCTTCTCATCACGCAGCTTGTTTAAGGCCCATGAGAGCGACTAAAGGGAATACCTGGGAACCCATTCAGTCAGAGGCGTTGTTCTCTAATAGTGGACCAGCCAAAGTAAACGGAACGGCTACTACTTGTTTATTTGACAGCGGGCTTACCTACTCTAGTATCGTCGCTCGCCATTTGGTGAAACCCAGGCAGATGACAAGGGAGAAAGTCGATATTGGTGACATTTTGAGAAGAGGTACCTCGCAGTGTCTTCCCATCGCAAATATTGAGGTGAAAAGTAAATTTGTGTGTGGCACAATCAAGGCAGCTGTAATGGCACAGCCAGCTTATGACTTCATCCTCGGGAGCCCATATTTAATTTTGGGAACCCCACCCGCCCCGATCCTTGCTAATGCAAGGGGGCCTAATGCAGGCCAGATAAGTGAAATGTGAGAGCCCCAAATTCACGGAGCCCCACGAGAGCTCAAACACCCCTGTCTTGCGATGGAGAGATTGGAGTCCTCCAAAGACAGTGGAATGTTAATTGCAGAGGCGCATTCGCCTGACAGCCCTGTTCAGCTAAATAGCCAAACAGTGGTGACGCCTCTGATTTTGGAAGTACCTTCTTTGTTGTTGGGAATTAGGCCTCTGATGGTATTACATCCCTCAAGTGAGGGAAATACTGACAAGAGTGGTAGTACGTATGTCCACGACCAGCGCACACTTCATAGGGCAGAAAATAGCGGACTGAGCGAGCATATGTTTCCAACCAGCCCTGGAGCCCCATACGACCAGCATGTTACTCACCAGGATGAGGACAGTGGACTGAGCAACTGTTCGCCTATAAACGGAGATGGGCCCCACAACTCTAGTATCTCGTTAACATGAAATGACTCTTGTAACGAGGAGCCTGCAAAATTGGCTATAATTTCCAACTTGTTTCAAGGAACATTGGAAAATGCCACCGAGAGCGTTATCTCGCATACTCTGCGATCACACGGGATCTTAAACTGTCATGTTCTTGACTTGAAGACTACAGAACCGGTCGCTCCGGCAGTAGATATTTCAGTGCAGAACACTTTCCAACTGACGCCATTAACTCTCACAGGGGAGGGCAAGGTTGACATTTTGGGTAAAACCAGGGTGTTAGACGGAGGACTCCCTGGGTCTCCACTGGAATCTAATGAACTTTTCAGGCCAGAAAACAGTGAGAAAGGCTGCCTGACAAATTCGCAAGGAGCTAATTTTGAGAGCTCTGTCCCTCTTCATGTTGGTAGGGGAAGAGCGATCACAGAAACGCTGCCAAGGGCAGATATTACATACCATTCTTCAAAGGTAGAAGCTACTGAGATCCGGGAGGATTCAGCAGAAAACCCGCAAGGGATCGGACATTCCATGCTAGAGGAACCCGAGATTGTGTACCTTCCAAGCAATATACCAGTGGTCTCAAACCCGCTGACGCGCAGCACTGTAGTCGCCATCGCCAGTCGGTCATTTCAGCTGACCAAGCCAGCAGCGTGGTGGACAC
Organism: Oreohelix idahoensis; assembly: GCA_024509875.1. Classification (NCBI taxonomy): domain Eukaryota; kingdom Metazoa; phylum Mollusca; class Gastropoda; order Stylommatophora; family Oreohelicidae; genus Oreohelix; species Oreohelix idahoensis. The sequence goes on along the minus strand of JAMPIV010014039.1, from coordinate 275,029 downwards.
AGCAAGGAAAGTTCCAGACCCCCCATTGGACGGCACAGGTCTGATGAGAGAACTACTCTTCCATAGAAGCATGGGAGTAGATAAGGAGAGAAAGAAGAAGAAACATGTGCCCGGTTCTTCGGCCAACGGGGAACAGTTAAGCACTGTTACGGCAATTTCTGACCCAGTCAGCCAGCCAGATACAAGTAACCACAGGTTACAGCGCGCCGCTAAGAATTTACGTGGATGGGGTGAAGCACAGGAGAGGAAAGGTGAAGAGCCATTTAGGGAGTTGCAGTCGCCAGGGGAAAACCCCCAGTTGTGATCCTACAACTATAGTGCTCACGGCAGGTCTTCAGACATAAGTAGGGGCCAGTCTGAAAATACAAAGATTACAGTAATTTAGATTGGGATACCCCGAACTTCGAAGGGAGAGGTTATGTGATGTGGTACTGTGATTTTATTTTTCAATAGGCCCCATTAGTTCTCTCTAGATAATTATTTAAGTTGTTATGAGACCATTCTTCTTCTCCCTGTAATTTTGTTCTATAATTACTTGAGTTTAGTCTTCTTCTCTTGGTAATTAATTGCGTTTTCTTGAAGGACGACTGTAGGGTTTAATTTTAAGATTTGCACCAGTCTTCTTTTCTATAAATTAATTGCGATCACGTAGGCTTTTCTTTGTTAAAATAATCGCGGTCATTTTATTGTATATCAGCGCGTGAGTATTATTTGGGCTGGGTGAAAATTTTTCGATGTTAAATAACCCCTACCCAGTAAATCGATGGGTGGGTGGTGAAGCACTACCCATGTACGTAAAACCGGGCACTTCATCGAATCAAAAGTTAATTTGCTCTCGCGGTCGGTATAACATGACACAATGGGAATTAGCGGGTTACTCTTACGTTCTAATAATAGCGCATGAGCACAGGATATTTTTAGATTTTGCTGGAATATTATTGGTTTAAGAGCGATGCCAAGCTATGACGTAGGGCGTGGGGAGTTTCAATTATAAATACAAGAATATTTTTATTAGCGCTCTCTTGGTCTCCAGAAAACTCAGCCGTGAAAACTATGCCTATCAATTGCTCCAACGAGATATTTGGTATCTGGCAGTCATTTTCACGGCACAGTGGGAGAGGGTAAACTGCCCCTACCATTTACCAATGGCAAATTTTTAACATCTCAGGAGCCGAAAGCTCAAGATATCGCCAGAGGCGAAAGAAAATAAATACGTTCTCAGGCAGAGAAGACATTCTTCAGCGGGAACAGGATTTTTCCTTAAAAATCCAGAGCTCTGAGCTCTTTGTTATAACACACTCAATTTGGCGAGTTGCCTGGGGTTGTTGTAAATTCATTTTCTTCACGACCATAATAATGTCGTTGTTCTAAACCCGAAGAGGGGAAACGGGGTGTTAAAGTAGGATGTAGCCACCGAATGTTAATGCTGAATGTAGGAGGTCAAACCTGGACAGTACAATGTTGTGGTGTATATTTGGGTCACCAAGCGTTGAGGCGCTGACAGGGTGTAATATTGACTCTCTCTCAAACACCATACAGGCTCTCAAGTGTGTAGTGCTCATAGAAGTGTGTGGGTTGACATGATGTGTGGGTGAGTAGACATCAGATAAGATGGTAGACACGAATGCGTATAGGCTCTTGGACAAGTTCACAATGCACCCACTCAACCACATGTAGAAGTCAGTAAATGTTGGTAATACTGATGACCTTTTCAACAATTTAATATGAGACATACGGTGACATCAACAGCACAGTCAATTGCACATGGATCAGGGACATCACATACATGGTAATGGTTGAAAACATCTAGCATCACAAATCTTGATCAGCTCATACATCAGGATGCTAATGACAATGGTCTGTCAATCTACGTTCTGCTCATACTGAAGCTCAGGTACCCCTGACTAAGCGCGTCAGGTACCTCTAACAAATATGCTGCACGACAAGGGCGGGCTCCCAATTTCTTAACAAAAAGTCTATGGCTCTTCTGGCATCACACGCCAGGTACTTCTTCTGGTGAAGAATATAGGCCGCGAAAGGCGGGCCTCTATGGCGACAGAATCAGGCCGCAAGTAGCGGGCCTCTATAACAAGGTAACCTCTGTTTTATTTCTCATAAGCAAGGCATATCCATCTATGCCAAACATACCGCCTGAATAGCGATTACCAAACAGTACAATCTTCGCTGGGCTTCTATTCAACAATAAGACGTATAGTCTTGGTTTCTGTATGGAGCACAAATAGTAAGCTCTGTCTATCATATCATCTGTGAACTCTACTCAAAAATGTCGCCTCAAAAATATCAATCGTTCTTATGTGCAGACAGCACCTAGTCTGCATATCAAGGCATACGAGAGGATTAAAGTGTACATATTACCTTGGCAGCATCCTAGAAAATCACCAAACACAACACTTGCCATCCTTGGCGTACAGAATAAACTTGGGGAAGAATCACTGACATATCAGTCACACAGAGGACTTCATTTCCCCGTATTAATGGCAGAGAAAATCTCCGGACCTCTTGTCCGTTCAGAAACCCAGGTACACTGCCCAGATCGGAAGTGTCTCTCGATCTGCACGCAAAAACCTGTGCATGTGCAATAAGCACAGACCTGAGTAAAGCTAATACAGACCAGGGCGTTTCCCCGAAACAAAAGGCAAAACCGCTCCTTACATGGTCATGTGAATAGCGACTTAAGACATGACAACTATTTAAGACATTTCCCCGAAACTGGTCAACATCGATCCTTATAAGGATAGGGGAATAAGACAAGAGGAAGATAACCACTAATCAAACCTGTCACTGAAAAGTTAATAGACAGTTCTCTCTCTTAGACCATCAAAAAGTAACAAACAGGTTGACGTCTATAATACAGGCAAAAATGACAGTAACACAGGGCAAGTTAAGAAGTTGTCCAGCATCAGTGAAGCTTCTACATCCTAAGTCAAGTACCTAGTCATTATTTCAGAAGTCATCAGTGCAGTAGTCAGGAACAGGAGAAAGAGTCAACATTCCTGGTTTCTGAAGACTAACGAGAGAAGGTGCGCAACGGAGACGCCACCTCAGCAGATGTTGAGAGTGTCAGAGAGACACTGAAGCAAGGCAGAGAGGAGAGAGAGAGTGAAGATTAGCTGGGACCAGTAGTGTCTTATATTATCCTTAGAGGACAATCCTCTGAGCCATAGATGTAATAAAAGTCTACTAGCGTAGCAGTCCAGTGTTGTTAGTGGCGTGTATATCGCCTAAAGAGCTGGGAAGCTGTGTAGACAGTCTTTAGGCAGTATCAGCAGGACAGTGACAGTAGAAATATTAGTACAGTATAGTAGGGAGTGGTGGCTAAAGTTGAGACCCCACCAATTAGATTGTGGTTAAATCATTCTATTTTTCCCCAGCAGGGTGAATGAAAGAGTGAAAGTGGTTGGGTTTTTTTTCTAGTGTCTATCAATTTAATCGTTTCTTTGTTTTTCAGGTCTGTGCAACAACATTGCACGATATTTATTTGACTATGTTATTTGATTATGTTGATTTGTTAAATAAAACTATATAAATGTTCCCTGGATCAGATTCTTTCTAAACTATACTGTACGTATATATATTTGTCTGTATAGTGTGTCTGTGGTCTTAGTTAAACCTTATCTCCTTTTTTTATATTTAAAGGTAGTCAGAGGTGGTGAGTCTATAGCTATCAAAGAAGTCACGAGTGGTGAGAGAGTCAATCTAGGTTCTCACCCTCGAAGCCAATAGTCTCATCATTCCACATTCACTGTCATTTATAATCAAAATCTATCTTCTCAGTCTTTTCTCATACTAGGGTCTTGTCTTACACTCAGGCATAACTCTATACTTAAATCCACTTCGTGACACAGACAAAAGAGGAAGATCTACTGGAATTACAAAAAAGGCTAACTGGACAACATACGCAACACTTTCAGATAGCAGATTCAGCAGCATTGACATATTAGATACAGTAGAGAATACATACAACATTATCACAAAGACTATACTTGAAATAGCGAACATAACAATACCAAAAGGCAGCCACAAACGTTTTAGCCATTTCTGGACTCCAGATCTAGAAAAGATTGTTAAAGAGCACAGGCAAGCCAGAAGAAAGGTGGAAAAAGAACCCACCAGAGCCAATAAAATAATTTATAACAAAATCACAACACAGGTAAGATATGACATTAAGAAAGGAAAGAAAGAAGCATGGATAAAAACATATGAAAGCCTGAACTTAAAGAATGAAAGGCACAAAGCATGGAAGCTTCTACACTGTCTTGATAGAAAAGGAAAAAAGAGCAACCCAAAACCACTAAGAACTGGAGGAAACATCTTAACAAACTACAAGAAAAAGGCAGAAAGGTTTAAAAGATAACTATGTCAAAGTCAGCAAAACAAATCACAGAAAACAACTAGACAAAACAATTAAGAACATAACAAAAACAGAAGAGAGCTGCTAAAGCAAGCATTGCACTATCTGAAACTGAGTACACCATCCATTAAATGAATAGTGCACTACAAAAATTAAAGACCAAGAAAGCTCCAGGACTAGACAAGATTACCAATGAAATGATACTAAACCTAGGCACAGTTGCAAAGTTAGTACTCTTAAACTTCATTAACAGAACATGGAAAGAAAGCACACTCCCTAAAGATTGCCTGACAGCAAATATCAAACCAATTCTAAAGAAAAACAAGCCAGCTGAAGAACCTGGAAGCTACAGACCAGTCTCACTTACCTCAGCAATTGGAAAACTTGCAGAGAAGATGGTTAATCACAGGCTCCAGTAGTGGCTGGAAAGTAATAAAGTCATTAATGATAGTCAGGCAGGCTTCAGAACAGGTTGCAGAACAGATGACCAACTCTTTCATTTTGTGCAAAAATCCTTAGATGCATTCCAAGAGGGTAAGCATTAAACAGCTGTATTCATCGATCTGCAGCAAGCATGCGACACAGTATGGAGACAGGGGCTGTTTGCCAAAATGACAAAAATGGGCATACAGGGAAAAATGTATCTCTGGATTAAAGCCTTCCTAAGTAACAGAACAACACAAAAAACAGTAGAAGGCACTAAATCATCCTAGAGAACACTAGAGGAGGGACTGCCACAAGGGTCAGCACTAAGTTGCACCCTCTTCCTTATCTTCATAAATGACCTTCCTCCCTTATTGAAGGTAACAAGAACACTGTATGCAGATGATCTGCTCATTTGGACAGTAGAAAAATACAAAACCTGGCACAAGCAAAACTAAACAGAGCCCTAGCCACAATAGCTGTGTATTGCAGGCTCTGGAAGCTAAAAATAAACACCCAGAAAACTATACACAATTTTCACCAGGAGCACCAAAGAAAGCAAGAAAATGTACAAACTAAAACTTGATGGACAACTACTGTCCAGAGAAGAAAATCCACTTGGAGCTTGACAGACAGCTACTCCTCAATACCTTCATGCACAAAATGAAAGATAAGGCCAGCAGACGCCTGAACCTAGTTAAACATCTTGCAAGCACTAGCTGGGAAGAAGAAAAAGGAAATCTGACAGCTGTACCTGGGATATGTCCGATCAGTCATGAATAACAACCTATTGCTGCAGTCGGCAATGAGCAAAACCACTCAAGCAGAGTTGGACAAAGTCCAAAACCAAGCTCTAAGGTTCATATGTGGGGGAATGAGAACTACACCAACAGCTGCTTGTGAGATTGCAGCAAATGTAGAACTTATGTACCTATGATGTAAACATGCTGTTCTGGGAGCTACAAAGCGCTAAAGAATGAGAAAAGACCACCCAAACAGACAACTCGTTGAAAACTGGAAACCCATTAGCAGACTAAAACAAAAATCACCACTACAAGTAGCAACAACTATAGCAGAACAACACCACTGTTAAGTGATGATGCTACTGGTTGTCCGTTGAGTCTGTATTAGTGTGGTTTTGTTTCGTACTTGTATTATATTGATGTAAATCTAGTAACTGCGTCTCGGGTCGTTCTGGTCTCGTTGTCTAGGTGTTTCATTTTTCACACTACGTCAACAGAAAAATCTGGCTTCATTTTCTTTGGAATCGATTATAAATAAATTTGTAGCATTCACTCCGACTTCCCAGCGTATGCATTTGTGGAACATAACTATTTCTCCAATTCAATTTAAATATAACATATGAACTGTAAACATCAATGTCACAGTCCATTCAATATTTCGACTCAATTTAATTTACCACATGACGATTTTACATAATGAAGATACATTACTTATAAAGAAACATGTCCGATTCACTGTCAATATTCGATTCAATATTATCGTCCTTGTGTGTTTCAGTATCAGCTACTATATTCATTTCATTTATTTTTATCCTGAGTTCATTACCATAAAGTTCAATCTGAACATATTATTATTTAGGTTCGCCCTTTTAAAACGTCCACAATGTTTCTACATCCTTCTATGCTCCGAAGGGATCAACAAATGTGTATTCACACAATATTCCTTATATATTTTGTTCACCTATTTATTCATATATATGTAAAGCAATATCAGTTCCAGAGTCAAGTCAGACTCCTGTTTAGTGATAAGTCTATCACACATTTAATTCAGTAGAATAATTTCTACACTTTCCAAGTCCATTGGACGAACACTTTGAATTCAGTGGACACAGCCACATTTGGACGAACACTTTCCCAGTCCAGTGGACACAGCCACCATAGATGAACACTGCGGAATATCTCCTCGATACTAAAACTTTCGTCATCCTTCACTACACCGATACGTCAGATCCTAAACCCAATATTCTGCATTTATGTGAGGCATATCATGGTGCGAAGCAGATCTTCAAATTTGTCTCACCCCATGATGTGCACTCAACAACCACCTCCCATTGATTTGAGAAATAATTGAACAATACAAATGGCAGCACACTAGAAATATATGAACCATTAATAGAGTTCTATACTAATTACCAAGCAGAGATTACAGCAATAAACACCACCCTCACAGCAACAGATACCCAATTCAAACAAGATATCTATATGCCCTCAGATATCATAATCTTCACTGATTCAAAACCAACACTTTAGGCTTTAGAAAAATACCTCCAAACTGAAAATAAAGAAATAATAATACAGCCTACTGAAACAATTGACAACTTGCTAACAAAATACGACATCAGAGTCACTCTTCAGTGATTACCAGGGCACACAGACATACCAAGCAACGATAAAGCAGACAGACTAGCAAAAATAGGAGCAAGCATGGTTCAAACAAACACTCCAGCAAACATGCAGACAGCTCAACGAAAACGCCAAAACAACTTCAAAGAGGAATGGCTGAACCAATGGGCAAAAGGGTCTAGTGGACGTGCCTTGTATAAAGAAATGGCCCATCCCAACAAAAATGACAACATTAATAACCTACGACGTATGGAGCAGAGTACAATCTTCCAACTAAGAACAGAACACACCAGACTCAACAAGCACTTAAACAAATTAAACTCCACACATGAGCATAATTGCCGCAACTGTACCCATCCGTATGAGACAGTTCAACATGTGCTGCTCACTTTCCCTGGACTTTCCACATACAGAAGACAGCTCACCAACAATCACAAATACTCTATACAGCACCACTCAACAGCTGCAGAACACATGCAAATTCTTCAGCTTGGCATTGACTGCTAAAGTGTGACAAGCTCAGCAGCCCTAGTTAATCAACAACAATAATCTTGTATGACATGTCTGAGGGAGCAGAAATCTTATTCTTTCTTTGTCTCATCAGAGAACCCCATGAACTGCACGAGAAAATTTGCAGAATAATAACTAGTAAATATTCAAATGCTCCTGATATTTGTTGTTCTCAGGGAAAAACAAAATTTGTGACCATTCCTTTAACACTAGGCCTCCGGACTGCTATTTCCTTCGAGTCCATAATCTCGCAAAAGCAGAATGGGAGACTTTCCTTTTATCTCGATGGATTTTCTGTACATTTTTATAACGCTATTGCGGCCAGCAACTTTAATGCAATTTGCAGAATAGTGACTAGTAAATATCCAAATGTTTCAAATGATATTTGCCGTTTTCAGAGGGAAACAAAATTTGTGGCCACTTGGAATGACCTGGGATAAAATAACAATAGGTTACCAATTCGATCTGTTACATATAGGTGTGATAGTTGGGAGCCCACTTTATATGCCCGTTGGCGATCTGGAATTGCAATTTATCTGCATGAGGTGGTGAAATGTTAAGTGTGTAATAATACAGCCTGGTGGTTAACAGTCACCATTAGGAGTGGCGGAGAGTGTGTTTGGGCAATTTTGCAGCTTTGGGCTCAAAAGGTTAAATGTAATGCCAAGAAATGTGGGACACTTAACTTCTGCCAGCTCATGTCTATTTGGTGGTCAGTACATCTTTTTTATTCCTTGTTTGAAAGTGTAAAAATTGTGTATGTTGGTTTCTTCTCATTTTATTTTTAGCCATTCTTGTATCTATTTATCTAGGTTTTTTTTTTAAAGTTTCCTGCAATCTGCTGTTTTGATAGTTCCTCTGCTATACATAGCACTAAGTTGTTAGCATATAGCAAAACTGTGGACCATTTTTGGTATTTTGTTCACTATATCATTGATGTAAGCAAGGAACAGTGTGAGTAATGTTATGCTACCTTGAGGTACTCCTTGTTTTAATTTTATTCTATGACTTAGGTTTCGGTGCATTTAAATTCTGGCATGACTGTTTTGCAGGAAGTGGTTTAAACATTTGTACATACAGCCACAGACACCACATTCAAATAGTCTTTCCTTTATCCAAGCTCTCTACACTTTATCAGACTGGCAGTGTGTGTTTATTTTTTCTTGGAAAGCATCTTTTTTTCTCCTGGGCAATGTATATTATTTGGTCAGCAGCACGAGAGAGGGGGGAGAGGGGGGGGGGGGAGAGAAGTCAGCCCCAGGTGAAAGCCAGGAGGGAGGTGTCCTAGGACATTATTATGACAGTACTTACTGCTTACTATTTAAAATGTACTTGCAAGTGTCTTTATGTGGGGGGGGGGGGGGGGGGGGGGGGGGGGGGGAAGAAAGTAACAAAGGTAGGATCCACCCAGGGTGGAAAATACTTTAAGCACAGCCCTGTATTTGGCCCTCAGTTGACCTGTGTTATCTGAAACCAGCCTGTTGGGGTGTTGTTACGCACAGATTCTTGTATTGGCAATGAATAGAGATATATATATATAGAAAGATATTTGTTTGTCTGTATGCTTGTGTATATTTGTAAATATTTGGTAATAATATTTTTGGTCTAAGATTAGAACTTTAGTCAAAGGGCGAATACTTATTTTTTGCTTCGAATGAAAGTAAATATGTAGTTGTCCCACTTGAATATAGTTAAAAGTTAACTTTAGCGCATGCCCAGACTGGGTGTGTTTTTTTTAAAAGGAACTTCCGTCAGGTCGAGATGTGATCTGTGTACGGGGCAAGACATGTTCTGATGTCCCCGAGTTTTTCTTTCATCATGGGAAAAACCTTCTGTGAATTTGATGGCAGGTCTATTAACATTAGTCCCATGGGTTTAATTCTAACGTCTGGAGACGGTTAGAATTGTGGTGTTTTCGAACACAAAGGTAATCGCTCCTCCTACTTTGTCCTGTAGCCGGTGAAGTTAGACTTTGTTGTTCGACTCATTCGCATCGTCAGGCAGAGGAGAGACTCTGTTATTAGAAGTACACCAGATATCTCTATGTTGCGCACATATTCTTTTGTGTGGCGCACAGATTACTGTTGTTACGCATACAAATGTAAAATGTAATTATTTGTCTGATAAAAATATATTTATCTTTGAATTCACGATTATTAGTCTAAGGGACAGAACTCAGATTAGTCGATGTGTATTCATTCTGTGAGTTATCTGTTCTTGTATCTTTCCTGAAGATCGAACTCAGCGTAGAAATCTAGGTTTACAGCGATCTATTCTTTGTTTGGTTAGAAATAGATTGTTCTTGCTTCAGAATATCTATGGCCCGAATCTATGTGTATTTCTTGTCTATGTAGGACGAGTCTGTCTTATATCTTAATATCTTTGTATGTCTAAGTCGAACTATATCTTCGGTGTCGAACTCGGGGGCAAAGGTTGTTCGGCGGATGTGTCGCGAAGGGTAGGTGAGAAGGTTCCGCCCTGATGGGTGCTGAGTTGTTGTAGCGGCCTGTCGCCAAAAAGTGATCTCTATATTAGTGGGGAAAGAGGTAGTCTCTTTAGACATATCATGTATTATTCACCCCAGTGTTTATTCTTACTGCCAAGGAATGGCAGAATCATATTCTAGTGTATTTCTGATACCAAGGTAAAGACGCATTTCTTATGAACTTTTCCTGAGGCATTGTATTCGATGTGCAGTCGTACGGTTGTACGTTTAGATGAATATTAACCAGATGAAGATGACATTCATACCTAGCAGCACCATATTATGTGATGAAGTCAATTGTATAAATGGTAGAATCTACAAAGCAATAAGGACATTTAATGTATGATCAGCTTTGATTGCGCTTCATAGTTTGTATCCTGGGTGAGTGACAACTCACTGGGAGGAAGCCATTTTGAATTCTATATATTTCAATCATCGAGGAGAGAACAGGGATGCCCCCTTACTATCACCTGATGAGTCCAGAGATCACTGCTACAGAAGAGAACCCACTACTAGTGGTTCAATATTATTATCAAAAAAATATGTGCTGAACTTTATCTAAATGAATCTTCACTAGACGAGGTTAGGTCTAGGAACCATCTTGAACCTTGTTTATGAACTGACGTGCTCTGTCAGTAAAGTCAGACAATATATATTGGAATTGATGAGTGCTTGTTTACTGACATTCCATTGTTACTGTTATGCAACATGAATGCCCATGTGATAGTGTATTTCATTGATCAACATTATTATGATTTATGCCAACCTGTCTGATGTCCCTGTACCCGTGCTGTCAAGTGTGATCGTTCCAAATAAACTGTATGAAACGTACACAGTAGTTGGCGTAAATGACTTCCAGCCATAAGTGAGTGAGATTGGTCTATTTGTCAACTCTTACGAACGTTTGCCATCATTCGCATGTACTGTATCCTCACTCCATGTCTACATACCACTGCGTAGGTCGAGTTGACCTTTTGTTTGTCTTCATTTTGACAACACCCATCAACACCCTTCGAACACGATTGCAAACAACCAAGCAACACTCTATACCTGATATATCTATGTTTCAGGCTACTTATGCCCACAGAACAGTTATTATTATGTTCCTCGAACTTCGCTATGTCAGCGGAGATGCCTCTACGAAGGTTAGACTTAGAAAATATGTCCACAGAAGGTCAACGTGAACTGGATTCATAACCCGCCATTTCCGTGCGGCTTGTATTGAGACTTGCCTATATTTATATGATCCATTTGTATCAGGAAAGAGTTGCTTAACTCGCATATTGCTAATGTTTGAGCTGAACCTGCTGAAGCTAACATATCTATGAGATCAGCTTACTTGAATGCACAATTTATTGAGGAACTTTACATTATGCTGATTGATATGCCCTACATTGCTTGTGATTGATTGTCAGTGTCAGCGTACCTATTGTGGCGTCCTAATAAATGTTTGGAAAACGTCCCCAGCTGTTATTTTTTCGCTTCCTCGTCATGAGTCAGTGTGACGTCCATGTAACGAGTATACAGTTGCTCTGGGTGGAACTTTATCCATATCATCTCTCCATACATAATGTCAGCGTACCACCCACGCAAACCAGTCCAGAGACACCCTACCTCTTCATCTCCATCACCTCCGACATCTGAGAGCGTCTACCTTGGTTCGGGTGTCCAAAGATAGTGTGAAGAAAAATAATAACAACACAGAATAACACATTATCAGGTGTAATTCGCTACTTTCTATCTATGTGTAAGTATGGTGCAGACCAGTGCTTCCAGCAATTTTCCTTTGCAGCTGAGAAAGCTAATGTCTGTCAGGTTATGCTTTGTCTTTTCCAGGTTTAAGTGCTACAATCATAATTGCTTCTTTCTTTATCTGTGGCACTATATCTTCTTCCCAGCTTGCATTTATTATTTAAAGAAGTTTTTTCCAATGTGTTTTAACATTTCAAATGAGATTCCATTCTTTCCTGGAGACCTCTTGTTTTGTAGTTACCCTAGTGCATCTTCTACCTCTTGCAGTGTACATTTTGTAATGTTGGGCATTCATATATCCTCACTGTTCAATAATTTTCAAGTCTCCATAGTTTTTTTTTTCTAGGTGCAGGTTTTTGAAATTTGAATTGAAAGAAATGGAAAAGCGGCTGGTCTCAATGGTATTCCAGTAGAGGCCATCAAAGCAGATATTGACGCCGCTACAGAGATATTACACACATTTCTTGGTAAAGTCTGGAAGAGGGAAGAAATACCAGCAGAATGGAAGGAAGGATATCTGGTTAAGCTGCCTAAGACGGGTGATTTATTAGAGCACACAAATTACAGAGGAATAATGCTACTATCAGTGCCAAGAAACGTATTAAACGGGATCATCCTTGAGAGATTAAAGGAGTCCACAGAGAGACAACTGAGAGATGAACAAGCAGATTTTAGGCACAACAGGTCCTGTACAGATCAGATAGCCTCATTGAGAATAATAGTGGAACAAAGTCTAGAATGGAACTCACTTCTTTACATTGCATTTATGGACTTTGAAAAGGCATTTGACAGCGTAGACAAAGAATCACTTTGGAAATTGATGAGGCACTATGGTTTTCACCTGAAGATAATTAAATTAATAAAGAAAATGTATGAAAACATGACATGCAGAGTTCTTTAAGGGGAGGTTTAACCCCCAAAAATGAAGAATTTCATTGAAAATATCAAATTTTAGATACATATTGCACTGGAAAGTACATTCATTTGCCCACATTTCTGTATGTTTATTTTCACTAAAACCTTTGTGGATGATTTTATATAATTTTTTAAAGTATGTCAGGTAAGTGTATTTTTACCTAATTATATATGTAAAATATACAAATTGGTATATTTGTGATGCTATATTGCTTCTATTGCATGGATTTTAATTTTCGGTACCATATTCATTTCCCTGAAGCAAACAGAATTCAAGTTTTTCAAACATAGTTTCATGTGTAAAAATAATTTTGACTGGCTAATTTTTATTAACCATGGGGGTCCTTTGATGGGTCATCGAAAATAATAACGTGGCTGGAGGTATTCCAGTAGTGTGGTAGGGTACCTCCTTTATACGCAAATAAAGCTGCAGGTAAGAACGAATCACAGGATTCTGGTTTCTCCTGTGCGAGCTTACATAAAATTTGTAAGTAGAGTCCCGTTACATCTTTCCACTTGTCCATTCGATTGTGGATGATAAAATGTGCGGACGAAAATATTTTGAAAAAATCTTAAAAACTTCCTCCATCAGTTTCCCTCTGAATTGTGAACCATTGTCAGTTAATATCTGATAAGGGTATCCTAATCTTGTGAATATTGAGAGCACGGCCTCTCCTACATGTACTGAGTCTGCTGAGGGTAGGAGCAATAGCTTCCCCCCACATAGTACATGTCTACCAGAGAAAGGATGTATTTTTTTGGAAAACTGACGAAAAGCGCATACAGTCTGCTAAAATGAAGAATTTAATGAAAAGTAAGCTGCAAAGTATGACACAGAACATGGAATCAATAAAGGAAAATACCAGAGATGATTCCTACACAGCAGGGGGATATTGAGGTGAGTAAATTTTGTGTAAAAAGTGTAATTCCTTCCTTTTTTCTTAATTTTCTCAAAACCTCATTTTTCACACAAATGTGGGCACATTGCCCATGATTTTTCAAAAACTATTAGTGATACAGCAGTAAATTTTGGGCCACATGCTGTACACATAGTGATCATTAAAATAAACTAACATAAAGGATATATGTTAACAAACTACAAAACTGTTGAGAAATAGCTAAGATACCCCCCTTAAAAATTTCAACTTTTTTTTGATTGGTATGTTAAAATCCAAAAAAACTCAGATATCAAACCAATTAAAATTATTTTAGTATACAATCATTATCATATATTAACAAATGAAACAGCCAAATTTCATAACTCAAGTTGTACTCACATTTGAGATATCTTGGGCAACAAAATACCAAAAAAAGCTAAAATTTGCCTTTTTTTCACTGTTTTTCCGCCATAGATTGCAAGTTTTTAGTATATACCTCAATGTTTTGTATTTTTTTCAGTCATTTTGCTAGTATAAATGACCAGATATAGATATTAACTTATAATTTTGTGTTTTTCATTTTGGGGGTTTAACCTCCCCTTAATAAGGACAACTTACAGAACCATTTAGGATAAGAACTGGAGTGTGATAGAGATGCTTCTTGTTTCCATTTCTTTTCTTCCTGGGGATGGATTGGGTTATGAAAACACACAACAGAAATGGAATTCAGTGGAATCTGACTAAACAGCTTGATGATCTAGATTTTGCAGATGACTTGGCAGATGAACCTGTCCCATAACTGTAATCAGATACAAGACAAAATGAAAATACCCAATGAGAGATCACAGTAAGTGGGTCTGAAAATACAAAGAGAAAAGACAAAGATAATGAGAATAAATACAAGAAATGATAACAAGGTTTAACTTGAAGAAACACCACTATTGGCAGCAGTATAGACAAAGTTGGAGGGACAGACAATGATATCAAAATAAGAAAATAAAAAGAAAGAAGAGCTTTTTGGGGAAATATATGGAGATCAAGAGAAATCAAGTCCAGCACAAAAATAAGAATCTTCAACCCAAATATCAAGTCAGTCGTATCAAATGGCTCTGGAACATGGTGTCACGGGATGCGAGTAAGTCTACATTTGAATTCCTAAAAACTATTGCCGATAATTTGTCAAGGGATGAGAAAGCAGTCGGTTGTTTTTGCCCATTGTCCGAACCAGACATCGTCGTCATCAGTCGTGGGACCTCCACCAATTTTACCGGGAATATTTACATAACAATGAGACAGCGCTCTGAGTAATCCCTGTAGAAAGCCACAAATGTCGCACAACAAGGAGACATTAGGTCAACAGACTATTAGGAGTAATCGACGGACGTCGCGGTTGTGTTTACCCAAAGCCAGTAATACCCAAGTATTATGTTGGCTAGTATTAGAACATAATGTGCAGTTGGCGACAGAAGGCCAAGTAATTTTACAATGCGTATTGTGTTCAGTCAGACCAAGCACCGAAAATGTTGAAGTAACGGAGACACAAAGTCGGGGCGAAAATCAATATGAACGAATAAATAACAACATGAAAGGAGTAAAGAATACAAAGACGATAACAACACTGCACATGCCCCAAAAGACGACGCAGACAGATTGTCTGGGAGAGGAAAAACAAGAAAACGATAATAGCAAAACATTACAGAAATTTTCCACGGTAATGAGGACTGAATGTCTGACTAAAAGACAAAGACTTGTCCAGTGTATACAAATACCCAGAGTTACATTGACAGTCAGTCAGAGACCCAAAACGAGATATCCTTTTGTTAGTATTTAAGAGTTGCGTACATTTCATCATTATTATCCCATAGCTTAGATTTAAGATTCATTTGTGTATTTGCATTAACTAATATCTTTCTTCACAGGGATAGTTAATGTCATTCCTAGTTGCATTTGTATTAGTGTAATTGAATGTTGTTATATTTCAGTAATTTAATAAATGTTGTAGTTGTGGTTGCATTACCAACACACGTTATTACCTATACAGAGAAGGAAAGAAAGTGTGCGAAAGAGACATACATTTCTTCCTTTCTTCCTCTTTTGTTCACTCAGTGTAATAGGGGAGGTGGGGGCTCGTTAGCATTATAATATAGAGAGGGGGATAGAATGGTAGGAGTTATAGTGTCACGAGATCTAGAATCACTGGGACTGTCTGCGGGGAATTTATCCCAGAGTCTTACATTCGCCTTCTTCACTCCTGCTGCCTATTTCCAACGGGTTGCCAGGCAAATCTGAGCCATTGACAAAGCCGGCACCACACAGATAACTCTCTTTGGTTACCCTTCGGGATAACCCTGTGACACATGGACAACAACAACCAAAACACTACAGACTTTCATAAATGGGTGCTTATGTAGGACAGAAGAATTAAAATGAAATGACAACATCACTAATGTAGAACTGATGACAAGATCCAGGCAAATGTCAGTGGAACAACAGATGAGAAGAAGATGATGGATAGGACACACACTGAGGAAACCTGTGGATAGTATTACAAAGCAGTCCTTGTTCTGGAACCCCCAGGGTAAGAGAGGCAGAAGTAGACAAGAAACACATGGAGAAAAGAACTGGACACAGAAGCGAAAATGATGAGGAAAACGTGGAAAGAGCTTGAGCTGATGGCACATTACAGGAGGACTTGGCATGTGTTTGTTGAAGGCCTATGCTCCTTGGGGAGCTAAAAGGGTATTGACTGATTGCAGGTATTCAGTTTTTTCTTTCCAGCTGTTTCTAGCTGCTTGGCTCATGATCTTTGTGTCTTGGGCAATGGTTTTTTTTTTAAGCAGACATTGCTTTCTAGAGTTTGTACTGCTTTTTCTTTAACAGTCCTCAAGCTTCTTCTCCAGTTCCTCTGTACGATATGGTTTGTAGTTCTCGCTGACTTCCCAAGAGACTCATTCTTTCGCTGCAGTTAGAATTTCTCTATTAATATTTTTACCATTTTCCCCACCTTTCTGTGATATATGCTGATCTCTTTGCAGTATGCCCCAGTTATTTCTGTGAACTTTTCCCAGTTTGCCTTGATGTAGTTCCATCATTATAGGGGCTTTTGTTGTGGTGGTGTGAATATAATTTCGATTATTTGTTAATTTTTCTGGTCTATGGTTACTTCCTCCAAACTGTTCCTGTACTGATCTGTGTGTTTTGTATGCTAGGCCTTCTGTAGCAGAGGTTAGATCTGACATAATAGTTGTTTTCCAACACCAAGAGCAAATGCTTGGTTGACTCCTATCTAGTTGAATAACTGTAAATTGTTATCTATTTCCAAGTCTTCAACTACCTCACCTCTGGAATCTGTCTTTCTGTACCTTCACCTTCCATAGTGGCTGTTAAAGTCCCCAACTACAACACAATAATAGTCAGATACTTTGGCTTCTGCCTGTTTTAGGTGTTTCTTTGGTGGGCAATATATGATGTACGAGGGCTGTCCGGAAAAGAATCGGCCATAATTAATATTAGAAAAACCGTTTGCGCGACATCGATGTAACTTGGCAGCCAAATAGAGTGGCCTGTTATGCACATACGTGTGCAATGTTGACGTTGCTGCACCAGTCAGTGCGACCATTAAAAGCCGTTTAGTGAGCACATGCACGGTGTGGTCGTCGCATTCAAAATGGCTGTACGAGTAGAGCAAAGAATCTGCATCAAATTTTGCATCAAGCTTCAACATTCCTCCACGGAAACTATTATGATGATTCAGAAGGCTTTTGGAGATGATGCAATGAGTGCTACACAAATAAAAGTGTGGCACAAACGCTTCAAAGATGGTCTGGAATCTGTTGAATGTGATCCCATTTCTGAAAGGCCTGTAACAAGCAGAACACCGGAAAATGTTGAACGTGTACGGGCTGCAATCAACAAAGATCGGCGACTGACAGTGCGAGAACTAGAAAAAGATCTGGGAATTCCAAAAACTATTGTATCCGAGATTCTGACCCAGGATCTGGGTATGAGACGTGTCGTGGCAAAATTTGTTCAGCGGATTCTGCTACCAGAGCAGAAGGAACTTCGTGCCACAGTTGCTAATGATTTGCTTCAAACCGCAACCAATAACCCAGATTTCATGAAGAAAGTCATAACCGGAGATGAATCGTGGATCTACTGCTATGATCCAGAAACGAAGGCTCAGTCGTCTCAGTGGAAGTCGCCTGGTTCTCCACGCCCGTAGCAAGATCAAGACCATGTTGACTGTGTTTTTTGAAGGTGTTATCTATCGCGAGTATGCTCCTTCAGGCCAAACAATTAATAAGGAGTACTACCTCAAAGTTCTCCGTCGGTTGAGAAATGCAGTACGACGAAAACGACCACAGTTGTGGGCAACTGGCGATTGGCGTCTTCACCACAACAACGCGCCCGCCCATGCATCACATCTAGTGCAAAGTTTTTTGTTGAAACATAACATCAACCAGGTAACTCATCCCCCCTATAGCCCAGAGGTGGCACCCTGCGACTTTTGTTTTTTTCCAAAATTAAAATCATGTTTGAAGGTAGAAAATTTCAGACCGTTGATGAGATTAAAGAAAATACGACGACGCAACTGATGGCGCTTCCAAAAAAAGCCTTCGCAGAGTGTTTTAAACAGTGGAAGAAACGCTGGGAGCACTGTGTGATGTCCCAAGGAGCCTACTTTGAAGGGGACTGAGCCATCATTGTGCTATGTAAAATGTTTATTGATCTATATTACATGGCCGGTTCTTTTCCGGACAGCCCTCGTATATTCAAATAGCTTCCAGACCTAGCACAATATCTGCTCTGTTTGTCCTCTTATTTGGATTTTTATTTCTTTAGCTGGAAGCACGTTGTGTTTCAGGAGTAGGGTGCCATCTTTATGACCATCCCTGCCTACCCTATATGGTTTGGTAAACTCTTATTTGAAGTCTGACAGATACACTATGAACTAAACAGTTGAATCTTACCCATCATGATACCAAAGTACTCCATGACCTCTCAGAGTGCACTTAAGAAAAGCATCAGTTCCTGGTCTCACAAAAATCACCTTATAATCTCCACTTGTTACTGGTTGCACAATTACTCTGGAATCTGATAAATGAGGACAAAAAAAATTCTGGACTCACTCATATCTTCAGGCTTTTGTGCATGTCAATGGTCCAAAGAACAAATTCAAAGCTTTCATTCCAACCCAGATAATAAAGGCTAGGGCATAATTATAATCTAATGAGATCTCACACTATCAAAAATTACTTTCAAAATGACCATATTTGCTATTTTGTTCATATTTGCAACACTATTCCATACTTCTGTCACTTCCTGCACATTGACTTCTATGAAATTTCACTTAGTATTTTAAACAAAGAATTAGGCAATTTGTTTAAATGTACTTGCTTCATCATTTGCTTATAAAGGGAATGTAGCAAACAATGTGGGCATGTTAATGAATGTTTGAATTACTGAATGACATTACCAAATCTAATATTCATTGGATGATAAGAACAGATCCAATGTTCACTGGCTAATATAATCAGACCCTATGCTCAGTCGATGACCTAGTCAGGATGACCTAGTTTTCATATTCTTAGAGCCAATCAGCATTTATGGTATTTTATATTTGACTTTGAAAAATATATTTCTAATATCCATCAGTTGTGAACTAAATGATGAATGACAAAAAACTTTGGTAGATTAGAGTGAATAGCCTAAAATTTTGTTGATTGGATTCTGTACATATTATAATCTAAATGAAGTAATGAGAATCCTTAATGTCAGTCATAATAAATGATAAACAACATTTTTTTAGAAGCAGCATATACCTGAAGACAGCATTTTTAGTAAATACATTTTACCTAAGAGTTATCAGCCACAAATACAGGGTGTCTATAAAGCCCTTGTGGTACTTCAAATTTCAATAACTTTGGTCATACATATGATAAATAATAATAATAATAAATTCTTTAAGCACCAAACACGGCGCATAAGGCAGAAACCATTGCTCTCCAGGTTGTTCATTGTGACGCCACTCCTCTTAACTCTTGCACATTATTTAGGCCCAACGTTCTTCCTTCTCTTGTTATTGTTCTTCTAAGTGTTTCTTTTGGTCTTCCTTTTTTCCTCTTACCCTCAGGAACCCAAGTGAGCGCCTGTAGTGGTATTCTGTTGTTTTGCATTCGTAGGACATGACCGATATATGACCATCGTCTTTTCCTTATATAGTCGGAGACATATTTCTGCTTAGAGTCTTCTCTTATTTGTCGATTAGTCTTGAATTCTTTCCAACTGATGTTCATGAGTTTTCTAAGACATTTGTTCTCGAATGTATTCAGCTTGTTCTCCAATGATTTTGTGATTTTCCAACTTTCACAGCCGTATGTTAACACTGAGATAACATTCGAATTAAACAGACGAAGCTTGGTATGTATATTCAGTGATCGTAATTTCCAAATGTTAGATAATCTATTGAAGGCGCTAGCTGCCAAAGCAATTCTAGTATGAATTTCTCTTCTTGTGTCACCATCCTGAGTCATTTTACTGCCTAAATAATTGAAACTTTCAACTTTCTGTAGTTTTTCCCCGTTCAGGATGATATCGAAGGTCTCGTTAGAAAAGTTCATAACTTTAGTTTTAGAGGCATTTATTTGGAGACCTATTTTAACCGAGAAATGACACAGATTATTTACTGCTTCTTGGGCCTGTCTGGGTGTTGGACTTAAGAATGCTAAATCATCTGCAAAATCGAGGTCTTCCAGGGACTTTCCATCTGTCCATTTTATACCTAATTGTTTGTTGTGGGTATAGTTTTTCATAACCCAATCAATAGCTATTCCAAAAAGTAGTGGTGACATAATACAGCCTTGTTTCACCCCTGTGTCTACTGTAAACCATTCTGTATTCCCTTTATTTGTTCTAACACAACATCTTGCATTGTCATATAGCGCTTTGATTACATTCACATATTTTGTTGGAAAACCATAGATTGTAAGTAACTTCCACAATGATGGGCGGTGTAGACTATCAAAGGCTTTTTGAAAATCGACGAAGGTGATAATAAGTGGTGATTGCATTTTAACTGATTCTTCTATAATTGTTCTTAGTGTGAATATTTGATCAATACATGATCGTTTCAGCCTGAAACCTGCTTGTTCTTCTCTGATCTTTTCGTCTACATGCAATTTCAGTCTTTCTAACATCATGCAACATAATAATTTTCCAGGTACTGATAAAAGAGATATACCACGCCAGTTATTACAGTCTGATAGATCACCTTTCTTCGGTAACTTTACAATAATACTGTCTTTCCATTGTTGTGGTGGTTGTTCTTCTCTCCATACTTCATTTATAATATCTAAAATTCTCAAGAGGTTGTTGTCATTAACTGCTTTAATCATTTCGCCTGCAATTTCGTCAACTCCAGCAGCTTTAAAATTTTTAAATCTTTTAACGGCTTGTTTAATCTCGTCTAGCGTGAATTCATCGCAAGTTATTGGCAAGGTGGTTGTGATAAAAGCGCACTGTAAATGGTATATAAAAACATAGTTTATCAACACATTAAATACCTAATTGAAAAAAACATGCTGTAGCATAATAAATTTTGTTCCCATTTTTCATTCTCTAGGTGTTTGTACAAAGTAAGCTGTAGTTTTCTTACATTGTAACAGATCTTTATGAATCATATTTCATTTTGAAGATAGCTGAGTGAACTGATATAATAAGCTAAAAGAATATTTTTATATGTTATGGTAGATATTATGGATAATATAAAATGATTTACAAACAAAAAGCATTTCAAAATTGTTTTAAATATCAAGTTACCATCACATTCTGATTTCCTAAGACATTTAATTTCTTTATCTTGGTAAGTATCACGTAGTATGTCCAATAAGCAGAAAATAATGTCCAAAAGCTCACAAATCGCCTAATATTTATAATATTAGTAACTCACGTAAACACATTTACACCACTTCCAAAAAATCTCAAAAATCAAATCTACTCCACTCCCAAAAATAAAAATAAAAATTTGAAAAAATATACCTTTGATAAAACACAACTTCTATTGCTTATTTACAGTATGTCAGTGAGTTATCGCTAACGGATCATGGGCCTAAATAATTCTTTGGATGTAGATGGGGCTTTTCTTCATTATTGTCACTGCTTGCATCAAAATTACTATTGTTATCAATAATAACAAAATCACTATTTGAATCACTGTCCACTCTGTTTTCACTATCGTTATCATCCCTGGATCCATTAATAAACTGTTAGGACAAGTTTGTTCAGCAGTTAGATGAGGTGTACTAGTGTTTTATTTTTTTGTGTGGCACTATCACCAGTTGCCATGGTAAACAAATGTACACAGTTTGGTAACTAACCTGAAATGCAGAAAAATATGAATATATTATTATTTTTCTGCACACGGCAAAAAACCATGTTTTGAAACTAACGTTTCAGAAAAATCTCGAACCAGATCGGAAAGTGCTTTGGTGCATGTTTCATTCGTTTTATTACTAAACATAGATCACCAATGTCATCAGCTCTTTGCCACAGTGGTGAGATTTATAAGCGGGTCCTACTGGCTTGTGGTTGTAAATGTGTACAGTTAACACAATACAGTTAACATTGTAAGCTTCATATTAACCACTATCTTTCATGACACATCATTCAGTCTGATTTTCAGTTAATCTTTTCTTTTACTGTCACCATTTTCAATCAGTTATAGGATTTGAAAAAAATTAATGCAAAATTGACAACACTAACATTTTAAAAATGTATAAAATATGTATTTTTTATGCTGTTTACAGTGCGGTTCAGTCATGTGTACATTCAAAGTTATTAAAGTTAAAGTTGCACAAAAACTTTATAGGCACACTGTATAATCTCCATATTTGTTTCCAACCTTCACAGTTTGATCTAAAACTGTCCTCAGCAGCAGTTACTCCATCCTCACAGCAACCATAGTTTGAATAATGGCATGGGACAGGACCCTCAGTGTCTGTTTTAGATCTTGAAGAGGAGGCTTAAATAGAGTACAAACCACATGTTATTTAAACTGTGTTTCATTTTCAATGACTGATATATTATATATAGATATGAAAATTTAATGAAGAAAGCATTGAATAATGGCATGGGGCAGGGCACTCAGTGTCCTGTTCAGATCTTGAAGTGGTAGCTTAAATACAGTTAAAACCACACTGTTATTTCAACCATGCTCTATTTTCAATGCCTGAAGCTTAGATAAAAAAAAAAAAACTTTCATTTTCTACTCAATAAGTGCGCCAGTACAGAAAAGAACATACTGGAAACTTGTTTTCCTATTTTGAAGCTGATGCATTCATTAATTCTCTCATAGTGTTGCAAAACATTACCAAGCCTTCTGTGAGAAATCATAAGATAAGTAAATCTACTTCTTTGTCAAACACTCATGATTACACTTCTCATTTTCAGGTTGCTGACATCTCTATAAAGTTTCTCCTGAACTGGTACTGGTGGTATGCTTTTTCTGCAGCAGATATTAAGCTGTTATTTTTTTTGTGCCACACAGAAACTACTAGACTGTTATGACAACATAAAGATCAACATATCATTATCATTAGCTGCCATCTCCACATTGAAGGTCGGCTGCAATGGATCTCCAATGTCTTCTGTCCCTTATCTTGATGGTGCAATCTGAACTCTTGATGTTATCTTCCCACTTATAGTGCTGTCTTCCTCATGCATGTTTGCCTTCAACTTTTCCTTCTATTATGGTCTTCAGTAAATGTGTTATGTCTTTTTACATGGTCAAAATATTGTGACTGGCATCCATACGTCAAGACGGGGACATAGGTGGAGCGGGTACAGCCACCTTCGTCTTCTTACCAACTTCTCTTTTGCTGAGGAATTCTCGATTTATGGCCTGAAAAAGTCCCCCAGCTGCTGCTCTTCGGGTAGCCAACTCTTCTTTGATGCCTCCCTTCCAGTCTATGACAGCTCTAAGGTATTTAAAGTGGTTGACCTGCTCCAGGACCTGTTCTCCCAGCTTAATCTGATGCCTTCTTTCCTCTCATGATATCACCATGGTTTTTGTTTTAGAGCTGCTTATGACATCCCTCTCTTCTCCAGCTCTTCTTTCCAGACTTGCAGGTTGGATTGAAGATGTGCTTCTGATCAGGGCAACATCATCAGCAAATGCCAGCTCTGAAAAGCAGACCTGTCTCATCTTCCAGTACTCCACTGAGTACTTTCTTGTCCTCTCCTTTTATGCCTTGATGACATCATCCGTAAGGAGTATGAAAAGATATGTTGACAGGATATCACCTTATCTTACACCAGTGGTGGTCCTGAACTCTGACTTATGGTTTGCCATTTTCACATAATTTCTGCAAGACTTGTAGAAGCTCTGTATAGCATGAATCAGAGGTGCTGGAATGTTCTTCCTAGCCAAACAGTCCCAAAGCTTGCTCCAGGGGACCTTGTCAAATGCCTTTTCCAGATCTAAGAAACAAAGACAGATCTCACACTTATACTCAAGGGTCTTTTCACTCATCTGTCTGAGTGTGAAGATTAGATCTTGAATACTTCGGTTTGCTTAGAAGCCACACTGGACCTCATCCATTTTTGGCTCAGCTAGGCATCTGAGTCTCTGCTCCAGTAAAATATTAGGCAGGATAATTATCTAGAAAATTTCAAAAGCAGTAGACCATAAACAGATGAAAGAACAAGCAGAATTCAGAAAGAATAGAAGATATGCAGATCATATATTCACCCTCAGGAACATTATATCTCAAAGCTCAGAATGGCAGGGACAGCTATACATTAACTTTGTTGATTTTGAAAAGGCTTTTGATAGCATACACAGGGACAGCCTATAGAACATACTGAGGGCTTATGGAGTTCCCAGCTGCATTGTTTCCATCATAAAAAGCCTCTAATACTACATGTAGTATTGGGCAGAGTAACCTAACTTTTGAGGTAAAGACAGGAGTACAACAGGGATGCCACTTATCAACCACTTTATTTTTGACAGTCATAAACTGGGTGATGTGCCAGATAACAGAGGGCAGTCCAAGAGGAATAAGATGGACAACATTTTCTATACTAAAAGATCTGGAATATGCAGATGACATTGCACTACTCGCACATTCACATCAACACATCCAAGAATAAACAGATAGACTGAATAAGTATAGCCAATTGGTGGGTCTAAAGAGGACAGAGGTCATGATGCTCAATGTGGGCAATTCTTAGCCAATAACAATAAGGAACCAGAAGCTGGAACAGACACACATTTACATACCTAGTGTGGTGTCTGCCCATGTACACCACGTTAGATTTATTGAGTTGGAGTCAGGGCTGATAAATGAGGCACTATTGGGAATATTGAAAGTGAGGTGCACCAGAAAAATGACGTATGAATGTTTGGTGTAGTAACTAGGTTTTGTTTACGAAAACCTTTGAACAGTGTGGCAGCTGTGTTTTGGCTGTGTCTCAATTTGTGTTCAATGGGAACCCATTACGAAGTGTTCCCCTTTTTTAAAGTATGTGGATGATATAAGAAATGGATACTCTTGAAACAGGATTAATCCTGTCATGATGATTTATGGAAAATATGCGAACTGATATGTATGCTACAATGGAATCAAATATGTGCATTAAAAAAAATTAGTTCGTTTACGAAGGGAAACGGCCTTCATTCCTTGTCGTTGGTTGGGCCAGTTACAGAGCCCATATTTATGTTGTTGGATTTAGTGAGAATGCATATAAACATTTGGTGATTTCACCCTAGATGTAATAGAGCAACGAGCAGTAATATATAACAACAGAACAAGCAATCAAGTACAAACTAACATAATCGGTACAGATTTCAAGTGTGGACGTGGGAAGCTATTTACCTGAAATAATAATAAAAAGAACCAAAAATGTGGAGAGAGAGCCCCACCCCAGATATGGGAGGCGTCATCCGGTGGATTTGAAGGACAGATAAAGGTTGCTCATGCCATTTGCAGACAGAGTCCTATGTTGGGACAATATCGGGAAGTTTGTATCAAACTGTCACTGCCACATTATTTAAAATAGCAAGGTAACTTTTTATGGAGAGGCATCTCTTGTAATACAATACCGTGCAGATGTGGAATTTGCAGTATTCTTATACTAGGTCATGCCTAGACCTGGGACTGTACTTGAGGATCAGAAAGAACATTATATCCATGACAAGATCGTGCATGCTTATTTGCCATGAAAAAAGATGCTATACTAATCTGATGAATATCTTCACGTGAGAAATATGAATCTTGGATTGTAGACTCGCTGGACGAGTAGACTCTGAAGTGCTACATCGAACCGTTAGGACGTTGACAAGGTCACCTCATCATTCAATTGGTTCACTCGTTTTTCCAAAAGACATTTCATCTCGAACATTATAAATTGACACCGTCTCTGCAACGTGTCGTACACTAGTGAAGGTCACACATAATTTTTCGACGTTGAATTCATTTACAAGAGTCCTATTCAATTGAAATCTCAGTGGACGATTTACAAGAATGTTTTCAGATTACGTCAACATGTTTGGTGATGACTACATTATCCATACTGTATTTCAAGCTATTATTGCGTGGAACGATGCATTGGGGTTACAGCGAGGAGTGGATGCTCATGGTCGATTCAGATAAGTGCACATATGTTATGTAACGTCATGGTTGGTGGTCCTATCATTGTTGGGCAAATCTAGCTTCTTTTATGTTATATGTTTCTTTTCTGTTTTTCTTGCGGGCGGTTGGAAAGGGGACGACACGGAGACATTTTCTGTTTCAGTGTCGTTGATCTATAGGGTGATTGCATTAATTTCTTTCAGGGATTCGGCATTTAGTGCTGTCGTGATTACTGCTTTGTTTGAAATTAAGGCTTTCATGCGTGTTAGCTGTGCCATGATTCGTAGCATTTTTTTTTAAATTTCAATTTTGTTCGGCATATTAGTCTTACGTGGGTCTTCCCTGGCTATCTTTTGTAAGATTTACAGTAATTGTATGGGATATGTTGTTGTGTCTTGTTTGTTACTGGTGGAAACTTTAATTTTCTGTTATCTGAGAATTTTCGACTATTTACATGTTTATCTTTCCCTTATTTTGTTTCCATCCATGTCTGTCGTTATTCATGTCATGTGGTAATTTTCCTTTGCAGCATACATATGAAGACATTATTTATTAATTAACCATAATTCAATGACATTGTTTGTTATATACGATTCTTGTGGATAACAAGAAGCAGGATCAAACACGATAATTATTATATTAATAAGCAACTAAGTGAGTTGTGTGGGTGATATATATATATATTCACATTGTGACTACACCAGTCATACACACTAGTCTATAGTGTTATGGACTAAGTAAGGCAGAGGATAACCTATATATTGATTTATTGTTTAGAGAAGTGATACTTATTAGCATATGATGGCGACTCTTGACTATTTTATTAAACAAGGCAAAGCTCTGGGTATGGAGGGCGACATTAAAAAAAATTTTGCTTTGACTGCATATGAAAAAGAAGAAAGAGAAAGAAATGAGGAATACAGAAAAAGAAAAAGAAATGAGAAAAAAGAAAAAAAAGAAATAGAAAGAAATGAGAAAAGAGAAAGAGAAGAAAGGGAATTTGCTTTGGTAAAAGAGAAAGCAAATAGGGAAGAAAGAATTTGTGTGGCAGAAATCACTGCGGAACGAGAGAAAATAGAACAAGAAAAGGCAATTCGAAGAAAACGACCACAACCCCTAATTTTAATTTAAGACTACCACCTTTTTCTCCCCCTCACGATGATATTAGTTTCTTTTTAGATAGATTTGAAGAAAGAGTCTCTTGCTCAAATAATGATAAAGATTCCTGGTCTGGTGCTTTTTCGGGTCTCTTCACAGGGGATGCAGTTGGTGTCTATCTGGGTATAGTCCAAGAGAGGAGACATGATTTTCAGGTCGTAAAGACAGCATTCATACGCAGATATGGGCTGGACTAGGAAGGCTATAGACAAAAATTTAGATCCATGTTGCCGGTAGAGGGAACAAATTTTGAGGATTTTGTTTTCTCCATAATACTATGTCTCCAAAGATGGGTTGAGCAGGCTTCTATACCTAAAACTTTTGAAGGAATATGTGATCTCTTATTAAGAGATAAAATTGTTTCGTCGGTAAACCAGAATATTGTATCATTCTTACAAGAACGTAATCCGACAAGTATGGAGGAAATGGAAAAATTAGGGCAACAATTTTCCGTTGCTCATCCAAACTTGTCTTTGAGCAGAACAAAAGTCTTGGGCTCATTTACCGCATGTGCTGCTATGCACGGGAGATCGCGCACTCTGAGCTTGGACAGACGATATAATCATAGAGAAAATGACCACTCATCTTATAGGGGTAAATATAATTTTAAGCATAATCGATCACCTTCACGAGGTAGAGACAGGCATATGTTCAACAATTATAACAATAACCCATGGTATCGAAATAACCAGTATTCACACAACAAATATACTAACAATCAGAATTCGTCACCGCGTGGTGGCCATTATGTCAGGGACAAAAATGGACATTCTCATTCAGACTATTTTTCAGATCGCAGAAGATCTCACTTTGTTAGAAGTCAGAATAGAGCACTCTCACAAGCCAATGCTTGTCAGACGGAAGATATAAATTTCAGTAATGACATTCATTCAACCAATATTTACGCCAATGCGTGTAACGTTGATTTACAAAATTATTATAATTGTACAGAATGTAAGATGTTATTTCAACCTGGAGCTACACCATGGCTAAAATGTGGACATGCATTACCAGTGTTGTCGTCTTATGATGGTGTTGGTACTCTCACTATACATAATGGGTTTTTGTTTAACACTCCAATTAAAGTTCTGAGGGACACAGGATGTACGACGGTCGGTATAATCCATCCTTCTTGTTTAACCGGAACGTCGGTGAAATGCATAACGTTCGGAGGCACGGTAGAGATATATCCCATGGCCGACGTAACAATAACCACACCATTCTTTACTGGGAAAGTTCGAGTATGTAGCCTCGATCAGCCCTGCTGTGACTTGATCTTGGGAAACATAAAGGGTGTAAAAGAGTGTTCTCCTGATATTTCTGCATGGGAGAGAGAATATCTTTCTTTATCCAATGCTGCAACTACTAGAGCACAACTGGTTGCAGAAGCAAATGAACTTGATGATAAAAATAATATCCCACATGTGACAACAAGTCATTACATAGATAAAAATTCATTCATTAACCAACAAAAACAGGACTCTTCTTTGGGACATTTATTCTCACTAGCTACTGCTAAAACTATTACACATACAAATAATGCCAGACATTGGTATCAATTTCATGACAATATTTTGATACGTTGTTTTGATAATTATTCTTCAGTACTCAGACAAAATGTAGTACCTACGTCATTTCGATCACTAGTTTTGTCTGATGCACATGATGTTCCTTTTGCGGGTCATATGGGGATTTCCTGCACAGCTTATAGATTGATGGCGCATTTTTTTTGGCCAGGGGTTCATAAAGATGTCGCAACTTTTTGTAAATCATGCACTGTTTGTCAGGGTGTTGCACGTAAGGGTGCGCATCAGTTGGCACCTCTACAGACCACAGATATCTCTGTGCGACCTTTTTATAAGATGGCTGTCGACATCATCAGGCCTCTTCCGGTGTTACCATCCAGAGGATTCCGCTTCATCCTAAATTGTATCGACCTCTGCACCAGATGGCCTGAAGCCATACCTGTTAAGTCCATTACAACGATGTCAGTGATCGATGCATTATTGTCCATATTTTCAAGCATCGGATTTCCTGAAGAGCTTCTGTCAGATCATGGCACGCAATTCACTTCAGGTATGTTCTCAGAAATTTGCAATATGCTTCACATCCGTCATACATTGAATGCCAGACTAAATCTGCAATCGAATAGGGTTGTAGAGTGCTGGAATTCCACACTAAAACAAATGTTAGGCAAAGTAACAACGATGTTTCCCCATGATTGGGACCAATTGATACCAGCGGTTCTGTTTGCTTATTGAGAAGTTCCTAATCGTCAAACCGGGTTCTCGCCTTTTCAATTAGTTTTCGGGGCTAATCCAAGAGGACCAATGTCTATCTTGCATGATTTGGTGATAGAAAATGATGCTAACATGGTTACGAAATCTAGTCACCAATATGTCACAAATCTACGCCAATGCATTGTGGACACGTGTGAGATTGCGACTGAAGCATCAGAGTTAGCAAAATATAAGACTTGGTCACGTATTAATCGTGATAGACGATTAACAGCATTATCGATTAACGATGAAGTTTTTGTTCTCTTGCCACTCAAAGGAGATCATTTGTTGGTTAAGTGGCAAGGTCCTTTTAAAGTTGTGGGTAAGAAAACCGAAGTGGATTACATCATCAACATTAGGGGAAAAAGAAAAACATTCCACACTAACATGTTACAACCTTACATTTCTCGACATATTCCACTCAAACTTAATTGTGAATCTATCACAAATCAATCTCCTCATCTAGCATCTATTGCTTTAGTGATGAAGTAT
Organism: Oreohelix idahoensis; assembly: GCA_024509875.1. Taxonomy (NCBI): domain Eukaryota; kingdom Metazoa; phylum Mollusca; class Gastropoda; order Stylommatophora; family Oreohelicidae; genus Oreohelix; species Oreohelix idahoensis. Next base: position 244,770 of record JAMPIV010014039.1, on the reverse strand, counting down.
CAACCAGTTTCGCGGATGTACTGCTTGACTTTCCTGTGGTACCTATCCAAGCTTCTGAAACTTGGAAGGATGTAATCATTTGTAACGATTTGCCGTCAGATCAGAAGAATCAGATTCTCAATCTTTTGAAGATGTGTTGTCTGATCTGCCTGGGCGAACAAATATTATTTCTCACAAAATAAAATTATTGGATCCCACTCCGTTTAAGTTACGACCATATGCAATTCCTTTGCATATCAGAGAGCAGGTTGATAGCGAGGTTGACAATATGTTGAAAATGGGTATAGTCTCTCCATCAGATTCTCCATTTTGTTTTCCGATGGTAGCAGTATGGAAAAAAGACAAATCCATTCGAATATGCATTGATTTCCATCGACAAAATAAAGTCACGATATCGGATTCTGAATCGATGCCTTTGTTGGAGGACTTGCTACCTCGTTTAGCTTCCGCTACTTTCTTTAGCAAATTCGATTTGTCAAAAGGGTATTGGCAGATCCCTTTGACCGAAGAATGTAAACCGTTGACGGCGTTTGCAACATCTAATGGTTTGTTCCAATACAATGTCATGTGTTTTGGACTCAAAAATGCGCCTGCAACTTTTGTACGGATGATGCGTCGAGTATTTGAGAGCCATACTGATCTTATATCTTATATAGATGACATATGCATGTGTAGCGGTCAGTTTGCTGAGTCTATGTATGTAAAAGTGCTTGGTTAAAAGTTGGGAACTTTATCTATTAATTTCCTGGTCTAAGGGCATTAATCCATGTTTTACTGGGACGGTAGTTGACAGTGGTAGTTATCCCACTTGTCTGTTATGTCTGTGGTTTAATTTGAGAACCAGTGTCAGCTTTCCCTGATATGTTTTCAAACCGTCTATTTTGAGCTTAGCTCAAAAAGGTCTTGTGTGTCAGAGCGCATGCACCGTTTCTGGCAGGATTTTTGAAGAGGCCATTACTGTGAGAGTGTCGAGCTGTGTTTATGAGGGTCGAGATGTTTTTGACAAGTCCTCTGTGTGTCGACCCAGTTGTCGAATATTATTCCATATATATTATATTCTAAGCGCCTAGGAGGCGAGTGAATGTAGTGATATTAATTCTGAAGGGACAGTAAGGTAATTGAACTATTTCCCTTATTTGCTAGAATCTTTCATGACTTATGTTATAGCCAGCTCATGACTTCTTTTCCCTAGGCGGGAAAACGATCCACCTAAATATCCTTGAGAGGAAGCTCACTATGTATTCTTATATTATGCACTAGGGTGGTGCATGCCCAAAGTACTGATATATATTATTTGTATCCTGCATCCCGGCGATATTATGTATACAAGGTGGGAATCCCCTTGTTTTGTTGAAGAATCACCCAGAGGCCATTATTGAACTGTAAGCCCGCAATCTTTCGCGCTCCTGCTATAGACCCATTTACATATCTGACTTACTGATGTAAGAGAGGAGTTCGTTTAAACTCACAGATTGGACATATTTTGCTGAGGCTGATGAAGGTGGAATTATATGAGATCAGCTTTACTAGATACATGCATAACTTGCTGATGAACTTTATTCATGCTTATTACCATGTCCTGAACTGTTCTGTGACTATTATATCTTGATGTAGGCGTACCTGTCGTTGTGGCGTATTAAAGTTCTGTCAAACATCAGAGGTGTTCCCAGAACTCTATGAGTTTTCTACATGTATAGCTATAGAGTGTGATGTCATTTGATGCCTGTCTTTCAATGAACTTTCAACACGCATTCGCATACCCTGAGATTTACTCACTCTATACATTACACACTACACCTCAAGTCATCTAAACGAATGCCAGCATTGTTGCAGCCAACCAGGGCCTGTATACAATCATGTCAGCCTACACTGGGCTGAATTATACCCAATTCTGACTCTGGACATTCGTCATCATTCAACACTTCATTTTACAGTGGCCAAACTGTACCTATGCTATTTTGTGTCACGGGCATCTGCCACGCTTCAACAGACACAGTGACATTGCAGATTGTTTACATTATACTGACAAGCGCACAACGATTTTGTCCAGTAACATTGATAGAGGCCAGTCAATTTAGACTTTAACATTTATGGTGTACCAGTTGATGGGGCTTATTGGAAGTGACAAGTTCGTCTACAATGGAATGTACTCAGCGCTGTGTAGTTGTTGACACATCGACTACCCCAGCTCACAGGACGTAACTAGGTCAGAAGGTCAAGTTTCTATACCTGCGTTCAGCTGTATTATTTAAGAAGGTCAAGTGCCGTTTCAAGTTTTGTCACTATTTTGGAAGCAAGTTCAGCTGCAGTATGTAAGAAGATCAAGTGCCGTTGTTATCATCATCATTTTGGAAGCAAGTTCTGGTGTGTTCAGCGTTGGATCATTTTATCCTCAGAACACTGACGATAGATCTTCATCGTTGCTGTTGTTGACGATAGGACTTTAAAGATAAGTGGCCTGTTTAGTGTCATGAACTGTGCCTTGTCTTGTGTATGAACTAAGCCTTCCTCATTTAAACATCCCTATTTATGCTATGTGTGTTTCATGTTTACATGTGTTGTTTGTATATTGATATTTCTGCGGGTTGGTTGGGTCTGGTGACTCCTTTAGAGTATCCCACGTGATAGAGGGTCTATTGAGTGCATTTTCTGTAGGGACTGTGCAAATTTTCCACAGTGAAATTTGCTAGCGACAATTGTTGCTATTTTTGTTTAGCTGTGACGAAGTGTGCTTTTGATCGTTGTTGTTGTCATATTTTTTTTTCTTTAGTTTTGTTTGGATTTATTTGTATTCGTCTGCCTCCTCTTCCTGTCATTTAGTTCTATACACCCTTATGTTTATACACTATGGCGTGATGTGTTTTGTCTATTATTCGCAGTTATCATCACATGCTTTGTGATATTTTTCTTTAGTTTTTCTTTATATTTAGTTGACTTCTGCGAGTGTTATTGTATTGTTTTGATACTGGTCCTTTGTTTACATTGTGCTTGTTGTCATACGCTTTTGTTTACATATATATTTCTTCATGCAGTATTAGTAATACAGTGCATTTAAAATATAAAATTAATTGGTGGTGCTATTATTATAAAGTGACATTATTATAAAAGCTCTTTAACAAAGACTTGTTTTCCACAGAGATTGGGATAAAGTGGATTGATTATAATACAAGTGCTGTATTTAAGACTTATTACCATTTAGGTTGGAATAAGTTAATTTATTATTTCAGGATACAGATCTCATATTATTAGACATGAAGGATATGTTGGATTATTTTCTCCGTGAGGGAGATAGAAAATTACGTTTATTTGGGTCAAGCTGTGAAGAATATGCCACAGAACAGCTCCTACTTCAAGTAAGTCAGGATCTAAAACAATATGCCTTGTGTAGGTGTGGATACGACTATTCAAAAGAGAAAGCATTGAGACTTTCCAAGTTGATATCTACAATTTTTTACGATGAGGGAAAACCAAAGACTCAGAACAGCAGTAGTATTGAGTTGGATGCTTTGAAAAAAACGATAAATGAGCTTCTGGATGAAAAGAAAGCTCTTACTAATGAGTTACAGCAGATGAATTCTGAAAATACTGTATTAAAGGGTAAAGTGATGATGTTGATAGAAGATAATAAGAAATTCTATGACTCTTCTCTTAGTCAGAAGAAACAGTTAGAGGATGAAGTGATCTCATTAAAACAGTTGTTGGATAACTAGATGGAGCAGGTGAACTCTTCCACGCTTGATTTAAAACTACTGTGGAAGATAATAGAAACATTAGCTCTTCCTCATGATAATAAGTTAAGACAATCTCAACTGGAAAAAGAGAAAAAGGAGCTGGAAGATGAGATGAGCTCAATTAAAGATAAATATCTATGTAAGGAACTCATGAACATCAGTTGGAAAGAATTCAAAAAAAAGGAAGACCAAAAGAAACACTCAGAAGAACAATAATAAGAGAAGGAAGAACGTTGGGCCTAAATAATGTGCAAGAGCTAAGAGGAGTGGCGTCACAACGAACAACCTGGAGAGCACTGGTTTCTGCCTTATGCGCCGTGTTTGGCGCTTAAAGAATTTATTATTATTATTATTAAGGAACAGGCTCTTATTAGAGAGCTAGAACAAGTCAAAAAGAACTATGAGAAGTTGAAGTCAGATTATGTAGATTTGGAGTTTGAAATGGAAAAACAGAAAATAGAAATTGAGACACTGAAATTAAAGGTTGAAGAAAATATGAACTTGCATGAGGAGAAGATGTCATCTATGGAGCTGAAAGAAATAAAGATAGTGAATGAGAAGGATATGGTTGTTCCTGACAAGATTGATGAGCTTGTGACTAGCCAGCATAGTGCTATGGAAGCACTTAAACTCAAACTTGTTCAGGAGAGAGCTAAGGTTTTTGAAACTACAACTCAAAAGGAAAAATTGAGGTTGGATCTTAGAGATAGTCTGGTTAAAGAGAAGACTCTAACTTCACAGTTAGATGACTTAAGGTAGTAGGCTACCTTGATAGGGTAAAAAACTCAAATTTTCCTTTCAGAATCAAACAACCATGGGTATAGTGTTAGTATGGACTTAAAATTTTTGTCCACATAATGACCTCATTAATTATGCAAATTAGCTATCCAATATGGCCACCATAGTGAATAAATTATACACCTTTTTCAAAACATCATAACTATGTTATTTGTACAAGGATCTGACTGAAACTTGGCAAATTGAATCATTATATATAGCGTGAGGTCATGACCTAAAATGACAGATTGACAGAAAGGTTAATTTTTAATGAATTTTCAAAATTTATATTTCTGGAATGTTTGATATTTGTGCCTCATTATATATGCATGATGGTCATAAAACTAAAACTTTGAATTCAATTGTATCCATTTTAGGTCAGAATCTGTAAGATTATATGACAACCAACTGTGTTAATTTTCATGTCAATTGAATGTACAGATCCAGAGATATCTTGTTTCAAAGATCACCAATTATGTTGAAAAGACAATTCCGAGAAATCAAAGAAAAACAGAAAAAGAACTCACAAAATGAAGTTTAATGAGCTCCTGTTGAATAAAGGTCTCCTTCTACTGCAGCTGCAGTGTCTATGAATCCCCTTTTTGGTGCTCTTAGGGTCTTTCCATTGCAATGTCCTTACTTGCTGAATAGATCCTGTGCAGCGTTCTCCTGCATGCTTTCTTTGCCATGGGTTGACTTGTGTTCATGTATATTGAAAAATTCTGCAATGCACTGTGGCCTTTCCCAATAGAACGCACAAATGCCACCATTCGCATGTTTACTTCTTTGTGTTTGTGAGTAGCTGGAGATGAAACATCAGAAGTATTGAAATTGGCATTCCATTCGACACAGTTTGTGCACTTGATACTGATTTCATGACAAAAGCCATCCCGAGTCTCTTCGACGATCTCACAGGTCAGTGAGTACTGATAACATTTGTCACATCTAAAGTTAGCGCATAAAAACCCAAACAGCAGTTTTACATCCATAAGGATAAACACATTTCCTCTGTTGTCATTTTTAGCTTGTCCTTCACTTTCTTGGACCTTTATTTTCTTTGCTGAGGAGCACAGAGGCTTTATAGCGCCACTATCGACAATAGGTGTCTCATTTTCAGGCAACGGTTTGTTGGTGTACCGATTTCCAAGGAACTTACTTTGTCTTATTTCCCATTGTGAACAAAAGAAGCTCTGCTAACTACTATTATACAGTATAAAACTAGGTCTAGCAATAAATAGAGTTGATGTGGGTGAAAATGCACAATGCATGTAACAAATGCTGAAATTTACGATCAAAGCTTTCTAGACACACACTTTTGAAAAATTCATAAGAAATCATTGAGTGATTCCTCTTGGAAAAGTTATAAATATCTTTCTCCTGTTGCCTCAGTATAATTATAATTTCGCAGTTTTACAATTACGCACCTTCATGTTGGGTCATTATTCACAAGGTAACCAACTATAAACATTGGTTGCTATGCAAATCACTCAAGGGGGTGTGTGTAGAAAAACACTGATTCCTATCATACCAGAGTATCTCTAAGCTTCTATGAATTATTTTTAGTACAAGAACATGTTGACGATGATTTAAAGCATGAAAATGAAAATTGTTGGATTTTTATTTTTTTTTAATCTTTTGTGGGTAGCCTACTACCTTAAGGTTAGATTGCAACAGACTTCATGTTAAAGTCAACGAGAGAATTCATAAAGCTGTTGCTAGGGAGAAAGCTGTTGCAGAAGTGGAAGTTACAAAACTTCGTAAAAGAGTTGACGGCTTATTAGAGATTGTTTTGTACAATAAGATATTATCTACAACCAAAGGGGATAGATTTAAACATAAACCTGATGGTCAACATGTTGCTAATGCAAAGAGTCAGCCACATGCACTCAATGCTTTGAGTAACACTAAACAATATGTGAACAAATCTTTTCGTGGCAAATATAATTTCCCACCGAATAATGATACTGCCTCGGATAGGAGTGATTCTTGGTGTCAGGCCAACAAAAGTAAATCAAGTTTGGTTCACAGTGAGGACTTTGATAAATGTCATGACAAGGTTCCTCAAGGAAACCGTGCATCGACTTCTCAGAGTTCTGATAAACATATAACTGGCGTCAAAACTATTAGTGCCCATCATACTCAGTCCAGTCAGTGTGATGTACCTGTTAAGCCCATTGCCACAGGCAAAAATAAAAACAATTTTGCTAGGAGAGATAATCGTGATTGTGGACAGTACCAAAGGCGTCCATCACATAATAGTTCTTCTTCGAAGAACTGGAGGCAATTTAATTGTCCTCAACATTTTGGTCCCAGTGACTATAGGAACTTTGATAGAGGTTACCAGCCTTATAATAGTTTTTCTTGGAGACAACAAAATCCATTGAAAAGATATTTTGATCAAAGAGAAAATAACAATCGTAACTATGCTAACGGGTATTCTAATCAGAGAAATAGCAATGATTTCAATAGAGATAATACTTGTGATAGACCGCGATATGACGGTAGATCTTCTTATTGATTTCGGGGTTTGTTATATACCCATGACAGTAGCATACTATAACAATATATGTTAACACGTTTGTGTTCACGTGAGTGTTGTAAATTACGCGATTCCTTTCTCTGTTACCACCTTTGATATAACGAAGGAAGGGTTAGTCACCACAATACAAGGAACAAAAGTTCCCACAGCCACAGTTATAATATGATTTGTATGTTTGATTACTGTATATTAGAAAATCTTACGGTTATCATATGGAATTATTTGTATTTTCTCAGCAGAATCATTTCTGGTGCGCGAAGAATCTCTCCGTGTTGTCATCCTTGACGTAGTACAAGGTCTATTCTTACCATGGCACTGGAGTGCGCTCACTTAGGATTTGATCTGCGACATCATTTTTTCTGTTATATGGTTGATGTTAGATAACATTACATTAAATTATATATTACATGTTAGAATAATGTACCTTTTTTGGTTAAAGTGATTGTATCACTGGGTTTTGATGATTTGTCCATTGATAAATTGGGAATAAGGTACTTAATGTAATATAATATGATATGTATATATATGTTGACTACATTGCAACTTTGCCAGCACTATAGTGTACGTTGGTGGCACCTCCCTGGATATGTGTATACTAGAGTAATACTTTCTCTAATGTAGTGAGATATATTCTCACCTGACGTTTTATGCGTCGAGTTGGCCTCATATTAGGCATTATAGTTATTTGTAATACTTCTCATCTGCGCATTATTTGTGCGTTATGAGCTTGTGGTATCTTGCTCTTGGATGTATTTCCAAAAAAAAAATGTGTTTCATTTTTTTTTCCCAGAGGGTGCGGTAAACTGTAGCGGTCAGTTTGCTGAATTTATGTATGTAAAAGTGCTTGGTTAAAAGTTGGGAACTTTATCTATTAATTTCCTGGTCTAAGGGCATTAATCCATGTTTTACTGGGACGGTAGTTGACAGTGGTAGTTATCCCACTTGTCTGTTATGTCTGTGGTTTAATTTGAGAACCAATGTCAGCTTTCCCTGATATGTTTTCAAACCGTCTATTTTGAGCTTAGCTCAAAAAGGTCTTGTGTGTCAGAGCGCATGCGCCGTTTCTGGCGGGATTTTTGAAGAGGCCATTACTGTGAGAGTGTCGAGCTGTGTTTATGAGGGTCGAGATGTTTTTGACAAGTCCTCTGTGTGTCGACCCAGTTGTCGAATATCATTCCATATATATTATATTCTAAGCGCCTAGGAGGCGAGTGAATGTAGTGATATTAATTCTGAAGGGACAGTAAGGTAATTGAACTGTTTCCCTTATTTGCTAGAATCTTTCATGACTTATGTTATAGCCAGCTCATGACGTCTTTTTCCTGGGCGGGAAAATGATCCACCTAAATATCCTTGAGAGGAAGCTCACTATGTATTCTTATATTATGCACTAGGGTGGTGCATGCCCAAAGTACTGATATATATTATTTGTATTCCGCATCCCGGCGATACTATGTATACAAGGTGGGAATCCCCTTGTTTTGTTGAAGAATCACCCAGAGGCCATTATTGAACTGTAAACCCGCCATTTTTCGCGCGGCCTGCTATAGACCCATTTACATATCTGACTTACTGATGTCAGAGAAGAGTTCATTTAAACTCACAGATTGGACATATTTTGCTGAGGCTGATGAAGGTGGAATTATATGAGATCAGCTTTACTAGATACACGCATAACTTGCTGATGAACTTTATTCATGCTTATTACCATGTCCTGAACTGTTCTGTGACTATTATATCTTGATGTAGGCGTACCTGTCGTTGTGGCGTATTAAAGTTCTGTCAAATGTCAGAGGTGTTCCCAGAACTCTATGAATTTTCTACATGTATAGCTATAGAGTGTGATGTCATTTGATGCCTGTCTTTCAACGAACTTTCAACAAGCATTCGCATACCCTGAGATTTACTCACTCTATACATTACACACTACACCTCAAGTCATCTACACGAATGCCAGCATTGTGCCTGTATACAATCATGTCAGCCTACACTGGGCTGAATTATACCCAATTCTGACTCCGGACATTCGTCATCATTCAACACTTCATTTTACAGTGGCCAAACTGTACCTATGCTATTTTGTGTCACGGGCACCTGCCACGCTTCAACGGACACAGTGACATTGCAGACTGTTTACATTATACTGACCAGCGCACAACGATTTTGTCCAGTAACATTGATAGAGGCCAGTCAATTAGACTTCTACAGCATGTTTCATGACACGTGGGAAGAGCATGTGGATGGTGTACAATCTTTACTACAGACACTTAGAATACACAATCTCAAGTCCATCCAAAATAGAAATTGGGTTCAATGAAATTTCGTTTCTAGGACACAAAATTGGCAAACATGCAACACAACCTGATGAATCTAATTTAAAACGCATACTTAATTTTACAATCCCAACTACAAAGAAGCAAGTACGGAGTTTATTAGGGTTGGTGAATTTTTACCACAAGTTTATTCCATGATTCTCGTCTTTGACTGCTGTCTTGTCTGATCTAACTAAAAGAGATATGCCTAACAAAGTAATCTGGACAGAACAATGTAACCAGGCATTACAAAACATAAAAGCACATTTTTCACAATATCCTATATTACGACTGCCAGATTTAAAATGATCGTTTACTGTTGTAACAGATGCTTCACTCCACGCAATAGGCGGGTGTTTGGAACAAAGTTTTGATGGCAAGTTTCATCCGATCTACTACTTGGGTAGGAAACTGTCGGAAGCCGAATCCAAATACTCTATCTTCGACAGAGAACTATTGGGTATAGTTTGGACTTTGAATAAACTTCAAAAATTTTGGTAGGTTCGCATTTTACTATAATGACAGATCAGAGAGCGTTAACGTATCTCCAAACCTGTAAATCACATAGTGCAAGACTTACAAGGTTTGCGCAACAATTGCAAGCTTATGACTTCGATATCGTACATATAGAAGGACATAATAATGTAATTGCGGATACACTTTCAAGGGTAATACATTGAACTATATGGTAGAGACTTTCCTGGGTATGGGAAGTGATGACAAACATTATTTCTTTTTATATTTGAGGGATGTGTAGATTATGTAGTGATATTTCCTTAGCATTCACATGTTGATCACAAGTTGTTGATACATATTTTAACTTGTTGACACTGGGATATCATCGATTGTCGATTTTATGGAATATAAGTTTCCATTTTATCATTATAATTCTCATGGTTAGATATTTACGACTATGTAATATTCACGAGCATATTAAATACGAATGTATGCATGGTGTATACATGAATATATGGTAATCGATCATTATTAATCGATTAATCGTAGTGGTGATGTTACCAACAGTTAGTCATTTATTTAGGATGATAGCCTGGAAACTTGCAGTTTCCAGTAGCGCGCAAGGGGGGTAATATGTGGTGTCTACCCATGCACACCACGTTAGATTTATTGAGTTGGAGTCAGTGCTGATAAATGCAACACTTTTGGGAATATTGAAAGTGAGGTGCACCAGAAAAATGACGTATGAATGTTCTGTGTAGTAACTAGGTTTTGTTTACGAAAACCTTTGAACAGGGTGCCAGCTGTGTTTTGGCTGTGTCTCAATTTGCGTTCAATGGGAACCCATTACGAAGTGTTCCCCTTTTTTAAAGTATGTGGATGATATAAGAAATGGATACTCTTGAAACAGGATTAATCCTGTCATGATGATTTATGGAAAATATGCAAACTGATATGTATGCTACAATGGAATCAGATATGTGCATTAAAGAAAAATGAGTTCATTTACGAAGGGAAACGGCCTTCATTCCTTGTCATTGGTTGGGCCAGTTACAGAGCCCATATTTATGTGGTTGGATTTCGTGAGAACGCATATAAATGTTTGGTGATTTCACCCTAGACGTTATAGAGTAACGAGCAGTAATATATAACAACAGAACAAGCAATCAAGTACCAACTAACATAATGGGTACAGATTTCAAGTGTGGACGTGGGGAGCTATTTACCTGAAATAATAATAAAAAGAACCAAAAATGTGGAGAGAGAGTCCCACCACACCTAGGATGCATAGTAACACCAGACAGTGGAACAAGCAAAGATATCAACAACAGAATGAATAAAGCGAGAACAGCCTTTGATAGTCTAAACAACATCTGGAATTCTTCTCAGTACAGCATAAACACCAAATTAAGATTATATGAGAGCTGTGTACTTTCTGTGATTCTCTATAGTGCACAATGCTGGAGAGTAACAGAGAAGGAAATGTCGAAATTGTCCTCTTTCCACACAATCTGCCTAAGGAAAATTCTCTGAATCCTTTGGCCGAATACCATCACCAATCAAGATCTGCTTACTCTGAGCAACCAAGAGGACAAACACACCATCATAGCTGGCAGTGGGTTGGCCATGTCCTCAGAAGAGACCTTGATGCCATCACTAGAACAGCTATGCTACGGACCGCTGAAGGAAAGTGAAAGAGAGGCAGACCAAAAACAACTTGGCGGAGAACTATGGAGGCCGAGATACAAAGAATGAACCAAGACTGGGGCACTGCACGAAGGATGGCCGCCGACTGAGCAAAGTGGAAGCAGTTTGTTGCTGCCCTACAAGACGCCACCAGGCATTATGGCCACTGACTGCTTTGACAGTCGTTGGTGGCTAAGGATCAGAGATGAAGAAGAAGAAGAAGAAGAAGAAAGACACCAGTTAAAGGTTATGGAGATTGTCAGAACAAACAGTGCCACTGACTTCAATAAGTGCAACTGACTTCACTGCAATATTTTTTTAACTATACAAAAACTTTTTCTTTTTACTACATTATGTACCAACAATATGAACTGGGCATAAAAATTGCTTAAAGGGATAAAGAGATATGATGAAACATCTGATATATTTTCTGTCATAGTCAAAGGTTATGCTAGAGAAGATTGGAACCAGAACACTGTCAACTAAATCAAATAAAATGGCAAGATTATTTGTGGTGACAGGAAACAAGTCTGAGTGCATTTCTTGTTGTATTATCATGAATTTGAACAGCTGACCTTTGAACACTCAATTATTTCCAACCTACAGTTTACTTAATGAAGTTTCTGCTTCATCTCTTCATAAATTTACAAGCTATTCTTGAATGTTTGACATTCCATCAAATCAACTGAAACTTCAGAAAGCAATAAAATGAAAATTTAAAACTAACCACGTGAAAGTTATAATATTTCATTCAGAACACTGTAAACAGACTCCTTCAGTGATAAATATTACAAAGCTGTCACTAACATGGCACCATCAGCCAACAATTTACTCTACTCCAGCTGTCCATGTTGAGCGTTAATTTGAAATTAGTACAAGGACAAACTTTATTAAAATTCATTAACACTGCTATATCATGAAGGTAAAATGTAATTAAATCTAATTACCCTGCAAACATCAACACAGTGGTTCCTAAACTTTCTTCTCTGGGCCGCACTTTTGGAATGAAAATGTATTCGTGCCATATCAAATTTTTTATTCATAAGAAATACCTTCAAAAGCAAAAAAAAAATGAACTCCTAGAAGTGCTTTATTCATAACATAGAACTCGACTACTTTATAATATGATCATGAGATATCCAGAAAGTATAAAACAATATAGCTACATAAAAACATGATTCATTCACAAAATATACAAATTCAATGACAGGCGTGAACTTGTTTTTGTCAGGTAATCTTTATAATTTACATTATTTTTAAATATTGTTTATTATTATTAAAGTCTGTTTGATATAAAATAAATTATATTACTGAATAAAATCTGGAAAATTCTACAGGTTTCTATAAATATATTTCCCATATTATATCAAACGTAACAAAATAGATAACAAAATGACCTTCATATTTATTTTTGGCATATGAATTTTTTGAAAATGTCTCTAAATCCTTAATTGTCTTTGAATCTTCCCACCACACCTGCCATCCTCTCATGCTGCACACCAGTGTGGAATGCCACACTGTTTGGGAACCACTGCATTATGAGATACTTACAACTATGAGTCTTTGAATGAAAAACTGTTGGTTTTGTGGTCTGTGCTGGTCTTATGGTAGAAGCTGACTCATTTCCACCATCAGTAAACTCTTTTTTCAAACATCTTTCATTGCACTGCTCCTCACTGTCAAACTGGTTGTCATTGCCGTCGCAGCCAGTGTATACAAAGCGAACACATCGATTTCTTGCAGCACTATAGTACCACTTGATATTATATCCTCTACAGCTGCCCTGTACAGTAACAATGAATTTAGTTATCAACGTTACTGATCATGGGTCAAAAGGAAATAACTGATAAAATTCTATCAATGAACCAGTGAATTTTTCACAGAAAGCATAAACATTGCATTCTAAAATTAAACAGCACTTGTGGATAATTTCAGGAAAATAATGCACTTGAATATAATGTAAACGTGACTAGATTTATCATAATATCTTCAATACCCTGTAACTAACTCCCTGTGGAGCACAGGCCTTCAGTCAGTTCATGCTGTTCATGCTAACCTTTCCTATTCTGTGCCATCCATTCCAGCTCTTTTCATGTCTTCTTTATTCCTTTTAACGCCAATGTCCTAAAACACCTAATGCTTTAACTCTGTTGTTTTTTTTAACCCTGAGAATTCCAGATCATGCACTGCCTTGCAATGCTGTTATCAGGTTTCCTCAATGTTTGTCAGTCTTTTTTTCATTTTCATCACTTCTTACTCTTATAAGAGTGGGACTGAACATCAACCTGAAGAAGACAGAGGTCATGACACCCAATGTAATAAATCCTGAGCCAATAAAAATAAGGAAACAAAACCTGGAATAAACAGATACATATACATATCCAGGAAGCATAGTAACACCAGACAGCAGAAACAGATACATTTACATATCCAGGAAGCATAGTAACATCAGACAGCAGAACAAGCAAAGACATCAGTAACAGAATGAATAAAGCCAGAACAGTTTTTGCAAATCTAAACAACATTTTGGAAATCTTCTCAGTTAAACACAAACACCAAATTAAGATTATACAAGAGTTGCGTACTTTTGTATGGCGCAGAGTGCCGCAGAGTAACAGAAAAGAAAATATAAAAATTATCCTCTTTCCACACAACCTGCCTAAGGAAAATTCTTTGAATTTTTTGGCCTAATACCATCTCCAACCAGGAACTGCTTACACGGTGCAGTAAAAAAAAAAGGTATGCACACCGTCATTGCAGGCTGACGTTGGAATTGGGTTGGCCATGTCCTCAGAAGGGACTCTGACACCATCACCAGAACTGCTATGCTATGAACCCCAGAAGGACGGCGAAAGAGAGGAAGACCAAAGACAACCTGATGGAGAACAGTGGAGGCTGAGATGCAAAGCATGACCCAGAGTTGGGGCATGGCACGAAGGATGGCCACCGACCGAGCAAAATAGGGATAATTTGTTGCTGCCCTACAAGACACCACTAGGTGTGATGGCCACTGACTGCTTTGTCAGTCAGGGGCTAAGGATCCAAGAAGAAGAATATGACATGATTGGTCTAATTTAGGTTTCCGGTCTAATTAAGTTCTACAGGGTGATTGAAAAGCCACTACTTATTTGAAAATGTTTATTTTTTTCACTTCTATAAAACTATTTATATGAAACAAACATCAAACATACTTGTTAACCTGCACAGTTTCCCGTATTTTGTACAGGTTTTTGTTGTTTTTGCTTGTGTACGGCCATACAATCATTTTGCATGGGTTTTTAAATCCCCAACATTTTGACTAAAAATGCACACTTAATTCGTACTGTCCATATTTTACCCCATCTTAAAAAATCCCAAGAGTTTTGATATAATGAAATTTCCCCAGGGTCATTTTGCCAGAAACAAATCAATGAAGTCATTTTCTTAACCAGAGCTTTTTTCTTGAGCGTGACCACGAGTGTAATTTCATTGCCCATGCTTTCTTTGTATGCAGGCATAACTAGTTTGAATGACACAAAATGCTGGGTTTCACTCAAATGTCTATCAATACATTAAGCTGCCTAACTTGGTACACCCTTAAATAAGGATCCATAGTAATAAGCGGTAATTTGGTATTTTGTTGTTGGTGTTGTGTTGTTTGATTTTTTAAATATATGGCCTCAATCTTTGTCACACATTATTACAAACTGTCCTTGACTCAAACAGGATTCTGTTCTGACGAATGGTCGTAAGTCAGAAATTACTACATACTATGTGAAACTTAAAATTATTTTAATAGTTAACATGTCTGAATGCTAAGATACACAGGTCTGTTTTAATATATTTTTAAAATTAATTCTGTAAATTTTTTTTTTAATAGTCAAAATTACTGTAGGCCATCTGTAGAGATTTTTGTTTTTGTTGCTCTGCATGTCTCAGAGCCATACAATAGGACTGACTTGACATTTGAGTTGAAGATTCTTATTTTCGTGTTGGACTTGATTTCTCTTGTTCTCCATATGTTTCCCAATGCAATGAAAGCTCCTCTTTCTTTTTGTATTCTTATTTTGATATCATTGTTTGTCCCTCTAACTTTGTCTATATTACTGCCAAGATATGTGTATGATTCTACATCTTTTAGTGGTGTTTCTTCAACTTCAACCTTGTTATCATTTCTTGCATTTATTCTCATAATCTTTGTCTTTTCCCTGTGAATTTTCAGGCCCCCTTGTTGTGACCTCTCTAAGCAATTTTCCATTTTTATCTTTTATGAGGCCATTTGCTTGCTTATATTTCCCTGTTAGCTTCTTTGTGTTGTATTACAGGTCCCTCATATTTCCTTTGGCTGCAGCTTCCCCTGCTTCCCTTGCCAAATCATTAATATATTTCATCTTGTCTCTTTTGATGTTTCTTCTTACTTCTTTGTTTGCTTCTATGTACACTTCATGAGCCTTGGCTTTGGAGCTTCTGGTTTTGCTTCTGTTTAAATCTGCTTTCTTGTTTTTCCTGTCTTCTATCTTGCTAATGGTTTCTGTTGTTATCCATGCTTTGTGTTGATGTTCTCTTTTTCTCAGTACTTCTTCACATGTCTCGTTTCATAATTTTTTACTTGTTGCCGGTGGTCTTCCATATCTGCTTCATCTTCCAGCTGTTGGAGTACTTGGTATTTGTTGGATACTGGGATAGAAAATTTTTCTCTTTTTTCCTGATTTCTTAGATATCTCACATTATACTGTTGTCTATAGCTATATACTGTTGCAAATTTCTTGAGTTTTAATTTTGTTTTAGCCAACAGAAGATGGTGGTCTGATACCACATCTGCTCCTCTACATACTTTTATAAATGGGTGCTTGCGTAGAATAGAAGGACTGAAATATTATGACAAAGTCACAAATGTACAAGAACCAGTGGAACAAGAGTTGAGAAGAAGACGCTGGCGATGGATAGGACACAGATTGAGGAAACATGTAGATAGCATTACAAGGCAGTTCTTGTTCTGGAATCTACAGGGAAAGAGAGGCAGAGGTAGACCAAAAAACACATGGAGAAGAGAACTGGATACAGAGGTGAAAATGATGAGGAAAACATGGAAAGAACTTGAGCGGATGGCACATGACAGGAAGACTTGGCATGTGTTTGTTGAAGGCCTATGCTCCTCGGGGAGCTAAAGGGTATTGATTGATTGATCTGTACAGTACTGTACTAAATATTTTCAATAAAATAGTAACATTTCTGATAAAAACGTCAGGAGTCGAAAGTAATCAAAAAATAATACAGTAGGATTAATGGGATTGCCGTTGTAAATAAGAGTGGTCATAAGTTGAGGACAATCTGTATTTGTGCAAGCTCGAAACAAGGTTAAGAGTAGCGGTGGAGAGTAGTCTCTGTATCCTAAGCCTAAACCTAACTCCAAAACTTTATGCTAAACTGCTAACTGCAATGCTGTTTCCAGTGTTTTGTTTCAGTTTTGCAAATAATATGTGGTAACAAATCTCACAACAGTAATGGCTAATGCTAATCTTAACACAAAACCTTACTTTTGACGAGTGTTTAAAAAAAAAATATTGCCATGAAAAGAAAACGAATTGAAAGAATTATAAATCGGTATCGATAGATGATGAGGACAGTAGACAAGATCCGCAATGTTTCTAGACTGGCTATCCATATTGTCGTAGATTTTTGATAGGGGAATTAAGACATAGATTGGTCCCTTCTGAATAGGACTAGAAAAGGTGATAGCTCAGTGGGAGATAAGGCAAAGAAATAGATTTTCACGAGTGAGATGGTGGAAAATAGGTAGAGTCTGTCCCTGAAATCGAGAAACTTCTCTCATTCAGCCTATCTCTACAACAAGACTTTGTTAGTCAGACAGTCTACCACACTATATATTAAGATATATATATCACCACTCACATACACACACACATAAGTGACGACAGTTAAATGCACCGACGTGAAAACTATATCTATGGGATAGGGATCTTTTGGGACAAGCTGACCAACACACTTAAATAAAGTTTAAGTAAATTTTATTTATCATAAAGAACTTCAAAACAACCATATTTTGAATATCAAATAAAATACAATAAACATAAGTAAATGAATTAATGAAGAGTTAGACTCAAGGTGTAATCCTCCCTCCCTCTGTTGAGACAAGATCCCGTTAGAAGAGAAGTTATTAACCTCCAAAGAGTCAAAGGTGTTTATACGCTATGGTCTAGTATTTCCCTCTACAAATAAAGAACAGAGTTTATACGTTAATCTATTCTGAAAGGGACAGCATTAGCAAAACTTGCATAAAAATATACAAAGTTAGCACATGGGTTATACAATGAAAGAATTATTTATCCCTGCTTTCTCTCGCTCTGACAGACCTATGATCACAACCATTCACTCTTACCTAATAGGTGCTTTCACAACATCTGGAACAATCGTAAGGTACACACGGGCCATCCAGGGTTGGTTATTGGCGAATCAAGCCCCAGTTTCTCCAAAGACTAATTAATTCAAATGATGGGAAACGCTTGATTTGCTACTGATGCTGATTATGTCACTTCAATTTTTGTCCAGGTAGTAAAATAGTTAAGAGGTCTAATGTTCACAGTGTACCGTAGCTTGGAATCTTCCTGTTAAATTGAGTGTCAGGTAAATAAATCTGTTCAGGATAAATCTTCTTCACAACACAGTGGTCGTTATTCAGGTAATGTCAATGTTTGATCTTATCGCCACAACTGGCTGAATGTATATGAACTTGGGAAAAGAAATCTGGGTATCTATGAGTCCAGTTACAATTTATTCTTAATATTCTTCAGGTTGGTACTCTGTCTCTTTCTGGGTGTAAAACACGAGACCAGACAGGTCACCTTGAAAAAACCGATATCTATATCAGAATGTTCTTTGTTTGTAAAGTTATTCTCAGATTCATATGGAAGCCGCTGGTAAGGTTTAGGGTTTGACCCAATACTGTGTAAAGGAGAAAAAGATACAAATACTTAACATAATATAGTATACACAATCCCATCCTTACCCCGCGTAACATAGAATACATTTATCCGCTTCGGTTATTTAACTTTAAATTATAAACCACAAGCTTAGAGCTTGTCTTATCGTTTAAAAAAACTTCCGTGAAATAAATTCTAGTCATTTTTAAAAAATCAGTCATCGTGAATTAGAAATAAATACATATTTCGTCAATACTCGTGATGAATCAGTGCATTTACTTAGTTGGTTAGAATATTCTCTGACTGGTTACTAGCAGTTAATAAAATTTATATTATAGCTGGAAGAGTTTAGCTAGAAATTAATATCTATTCTGCTTGCCACTTTAACACAGTAAAACCTAGAGAAATATAATTGACAATTTAACTAGTTAAATCACTCCAATTACTAGTATAACAATTACCACAAGCAAGAAATAAACGATCTCCAAATCGAAAAATAAGTGATACAACTATTATAAGAGATCTTTAGAATCGAAAGCTAGATGTTCTCTGAAATTCTGGCAGTACAGGATACATTTTAGTTAGACTGCCTGGTATATATATCTCTGAAATCAAAGAAACTATTACACTATAGACCGAAACCAGACTCTCTGCTAGATGTTAGCACCTATGGGGAATCTTCGTTCAGATTTCGGCTTATGTGTAAATCAAAGCCGTTCTTCACGCTAGAGCCGAAAACCAGAATCAGGCATAACGTAATTTGCTAATCAGTGCAAATTTTACACGTCTCTGCTCGTATGGCCATCTAGTGAGCTGTGGCCTTTGATCTGGCAATTTGCCGTATTTAATTAACTTTCTAGTGAACAGATTACAAGGGAGGTAATAGCAATTTGCTCACCTTGGTTCCAAAATTATCTGCTCTTAGTACTAAAAGTAATACACCCTTGATCGCTGTCTTATCTATTACCACGATTTTCAATCGCTGGCGTTAAATTACAGCTCAACGTAACTAATAAATCTGCTGGTTGAACATCATCAAAGAAAATAGCGAACAGCAATAAAATATGCGCGCTAATTAGAAAAAGAGACAGATCTCTGAGCGTTAGAATGGTTTTATGTTATCGAAACAGGCGTAGGTGAAAGTTTAGGTAAAGAAAAGTGTAGATAAAGAAATAGATAGATGAAAGCTATTTTCATAATCTGTCACACATATTTATGTTACAGCTAGCCTTAACCTATCATCAACCCTGTTTTGAGCTTTGACAAAATTAACAATGCACGACAAACACTGAGGCCGTTTTGGAAGTAACCCCCGTAAATTTCCAACTTGAAGTGAAACACCGCGATTTAGGCCTACATGACTGCCACCTAATCTACTTTCAACTACTTGAACCACCCAGGCAGATGCTTTTGCTCCATATCACAAAGCTCTGAAGATTGAATTTTATTTTTTTGCATGCTCTCTTCTGACAAGATGTGTGTATGTGTTACAGGCAATGACCAGAAAAATAACTTTTGTAGCTACTGGCTGGAAAAGATTTGCGAGAGAACAAATACGTCTGGATTTTGCTCTCCAAATGTAAATGTGATTATTCTGCAGCTACTGATGTTATGTCTGCCATCCCAACATCCTGCTACAAATAGTTTCTATATACTTTTTTGATTCAAAAAATTTCCGGAATGATGGGTTATCTTGATGTTCCCCTCCTGGTGAATGTGAAAGATCTTTTTCCATGATGAAGAAATTCATGTACAGACCAAAGGAGGTGACATACTTTCTTTTTCACAGTGCAAAATATAATCATTGTCGCTGGCTGTGTAGGCTTTAAGCCCACTAACACCATTGTGAAAGGTGTAAGTAGTGTATGTATTGCATATAATATCAATCAATCAATACCCTTTACCTCCCCAAAGAAGCATAGGCCTTCAACAAACACATGCCAAGTCCTCCTGTCCCGTGCCATCTACTCTTCTTTCCATGTTTTCCTCATCGTTTTCACCCCTGTATCCAGTTCTCTTCTCCATGTGTTTTTTGGTCTACCTCTGCTTCTCTTTCCCTGGGGATTCCAGAACAAGGACTGCCTTGTAATGCTATCAACAGGTTTCCTCAGTGTGTGTCCTATCCATCGCCAGCATCTTCTTCTCAACTCTTGTTCCACTGGCACTTGTGTGGTTCTTGTCATCAGTTCCACATTTGTGACTTTGTCATACCATTTCAGTCCTTCTATTCTAAGCAAGCACCCGTTTATAAATGTCTGTAGCTTTTTGGTTGTTGTTTTTGTTGCTCTCCATGTCTCAGAGCCAATATATAAATATATAAATATATAAATATATATATATATATATATTTATATATTTATATATTTATATATTTATATATATATATATATATATATATATATATATATATATATATATATATATATATATATATATATATAATATAGAACACTTTAAATGAGTAAATGTCATTTTAAAACTATATCTTGTATAATTTATTAATATATTTTATGCATATGGTTTTTTGCAATTGTTGTACATTTTTCCAAGCCCAGCATACAGGTTTTCATCTCCAGAGGTTGACAGGTATGATCAAAATAAATAAATTTAACTGCCATTTTATTACGTTTGATGCTATGTCACATTAACATTACAACTCAACGTGAGATCCGGCCTGTTCAACATACAACTTTATGGAGGGTGAAAATTTGTTCTCTCTTGTAAAATCAATTCACTGGTCATTTTAAATTTTATTTTATTTTGTTTCTGAAAATAAAAGAATAAAACTTATTAGTCAAACAGCAGTTACTGCTCCTTATGACATTTGTTTTGTGTATATCCTATAGGCCGCTGAAGCAAACTTTGGGACTGTTTGGCAAGGAAGAACATTCCAGCACCTCTGATTCATGCTATACAGAGCTTCTACAAGTCTTGCAGAAATTATGTGAGGACAGCAAACCATAAGTCAGAAGAGTTCAGGACCACCACTGGTGTAAGACAAGGTGATATCCTGTCACCTTATCTTTTCATACTCCTCATGGAAGATGTCATCAAGGCATGTAAGGAGAGAACAAGAAAGTATTCAGTGGGGTACTGGAAGATGAGACAGGTCTGTATTTCAGAGCTGGCATTTGCTGATGATGTTGCCCCGATTGCTAAATCAGAGGCACATCTCCAATCCAACTTGCAAGTCAGGAAGGAAGAGTGGAGAAGAGAGGGATGGTCATAAGCAGCTGTCGTGGAATATTCTAATCCACATATATAAATTATCAAGTAAATATAAAGCCTAATAAATACATATAATTAATAAAGGAAGAAGAATGGTAAAGAACAGTGCTGTCACAATGACAGTACTCGAAATCCCCCTTGTTTTCTGCTTCGTCTGCAAATTGTAACGCTTTCACGTTGATAGTAAAAGCTTACTGTATTATACCCGCTTTCTTCAATGAAACGTGTGCTGTATTTCTAAGAAAAACCTTGAGATATGCAAGTTGACCTAAATTTTAAATTCCATTCATGTCTTTTTCTACACTATGTTACCAAAAACAAAAGGCAGATGGACTAAAGGATAGCGAGAAGAGAGAGGGGCGAATAAAGCCGAACGCATGCAAAATTAAACACGCGTCTCGCTATTAATGCCACCCCCAACCCGCGTCGCGCGATACACAAATGCTGCCATCACGCGTGTAAGACTACAAGCACTAACTTTTTTTCAGACGGACAGTGATAAATTCACTACCCTTCCCAGAGTTAGGTTTTAAAATCACAAAAAACGCTTATTAGGAAAGATAACAATAGATGGGTTTACGGTTGAAAACATAACAGTACCCAGACAGCACATCTTCGAAACAGGAGGTAGAAATTGCATATTTTGAACGCAGCCACGTAGCTCTTTTAAATTTGGATAATTGGGTTCCTTAGGGTTTGCTGACAAAGAATATGTAAAACGTTACGCAAATAGTCTAGGAATTAACAAGTTATAACCAAAATAAAATATTGGGGATGCCTGACAGCATGAAATCATTTCTGCTCATAAAATTTTTTTATAACATGTTTGAAAAAACCTTGCGTTACAGAAATAGCCTACCATGTAAACTCCAAATTGATTGGAGCGCAACAAATGAAAAACTAACCACGATTGGTCGGGCTATAAATACTATCTTGGTTGTTAGGGAGACGTAGAAAGGTAACATTTTTTCAAACACTTGTCGAAACGTGGCCTCATTGGCTAGACTTGCTGATATACTCACTTAGGAGCGTTAGTTCGAGACCACTAGTGCAAATAATCTTGATAAAGCGACAGTGCGTTGAAGCCAGCTCACATTTTTGCTAAAATAAAAGCCTGGAACATAAGCAGATGGGAATTTGTGCCAGTAAATGTGCCAGAATTCATTGCTAATCAACGTATCTGTGTTTATTTCCATGAAATTGTGGTAAGCTTGAACCATTCAGTATCTTTTAATGAAAATTGAATGTAAATTGTTAATTTATGCCTGTATATATATGTGTAGTTCAGTGGCAAACAAGAGATAAAGCCTATAATGCTCCAGCCTGAACAGAGGGTGTCGGAGGGAAGTAAAACGGCATGGAATGGCCAAATAGTACACTGACACCTGGATGATTGATTAGACAGAAATAATGCTGGAAGTGCAGAGGCGTGGTAACCATTAAGGAGGTAAATACTGGTATAAAGTATTTCAGATGAAGCTGACAGTTGGCCTAACGCTCTGAACTCAATGTTTGTGTTGTATTGTGCTCCGTGTAGAACTAGAGTATCAATTAGTTATGAAGTAGAAGGTACATCCTTCTTGTTTACAGGGACCGTGGTCTTGATGGTACTGAGCTGCACCTGGTCAGAGCTTTGCTGAATCCAGAGTCGGACAGCATACTCCTTGGTCCATTTAGCTATCAGTGAGGTGTCTCCAGAGCCCAGAGTAGAATTCGAGCAGAGGAGTCCTTTCCTGCCGCCATCACTCAAGATAAGCTGTTTGGCCAGCTGAGCTCAACATTATGTCCCCACATCTTGAAATGACTTTGTAAAAATCACCTTAAGAGGGGAATTTAATTGTCTTAATATCAGGAACTGAGAACATCTCCAATACTAGTCCCTAAAGACAAACTATTGAAGTCATGATGACAAATACCAACAGAGCTTGAACAAAACAAAACCAGTATTACCTCATTTTACTACTACACAACTGACACACATAGGATATTTGTAATAATATATGTCACTACTATATTCATATTGGTAAATTCTGTACATATAACTTGTAATTTAAATTGATTGTGATTCCTGGTTCCCTTGTAGTTGAATCAGGACACATATTCATTCATGCCAGTAATGAATACATATTGTTATTTGAAAAGTTATCAGTGATTTTTTTAAGATATCCTTGTAGAGTGTTATATTTATGTGAGTGTCACAGTGTTGTCAAGAGTAGTGGATTAAATTAAATTGTTTATCTGTCTGTTGTTGTGACTTACACTTCATCATACACATACCCTAGACACATAACGTAGTCATCACACTATTGCAGAATAATTCTGACTGAGATATATAGATATGTGGTAGCAAGTAAGGTTATCTATAATACACTACTCTTAATAGATATAGATACCTTCACAGCTGATCTCAGTCAGTACACTAAGTCCCCTATAAATATTTATAACATCCCACTTCACCACATATATTGGGGTCTCGCTCTTGGGATTTTGAATCTTTACCTATTAAAAATATTGGGGGTAATTCACTTCAGGGAATATAAGAATTAAAAGGTATCCTTGGGTGGAATTAAATAAGGTTGAGCTCACGGTGCCTGTGTTGTCCATTATATATATTTAGAATTTGAATTGTTGGTTAGACATTGTAGAAATTTACCTGATAGACAATGGCGGACCTGGCCAAGTTTCGATCTGCTGCTGTACAGACTGCAAAAGAGTTAGGATTAGATGGGCAAGTTATGGTTGCCTATGTCACTACGGAATGTGACAAATTTATTGAACGCGAAGAAAGAAGATTAGAAAAAGAGGCCGAAAGAAAGTTAGAGGCTGAGACTAAGAGGTTGCAATTTGAAGCTGAGGCTGAGACTAAGAGGTTGCAGATTGAGGCTGAGGCTAAGAAATTGGAGGCAGAAAGAGAAGACAAAAGATTGGCTGCAGAAAGGGAAGCAGAAGAAAGAAGATTGGCTGCAGAAAGGGAAGAGAAGAAATTAGCTGCAGAAAGGGAAGACAAGAAATTAGCTGCAGAAAGGGAAGCAGAAGATAAAAGATTACAAAGGGAACATGAGTTACGACTCAGGGAATTTGAGTTTCAAGGCCATGCTCCTGAAAATGGTGCCAGTCCCTTTGCCTCTGATGCCACTGCTAGCCAAGGAGCCTCAACCTCAGCTATGAATTTTCATTTAGATCATTTTGTTGAGAAAGACGATGATATTGAGAGCTACCTAAATAGGTATGAACTATTAGCTACCACGTATGGGTTAGAGAGAGAAAGGTGGAGCTTAAAGTTATCTCAGGGACTTCGTGGGGCAGCTTATGAAGTTTTTGCAAAAATGAGCAGAGGTGATCAGGAAAATTATGATATGCTAAAGCAGGCTCTTTTGTTAAGATATGAAAAGAATGCTGAATTTTATAGGAAAAAATTTAGGAATGCTAAACTACTGTCAGGTGAAACCTATCACCAGTTTTCTGCACGAATAGAGACATACTTGGAGAAATGGACTTCTCTGGGGAAAACCCAAGATCTTAAGGAAATGGTCCTTATAGAGCAATTAAGAGAGTCCATGGCTCCAGACCTGAGAAAGTTTCTCATGGAACAAGGTGCAGAGAGGCTGGATGAGTTGCTAAATGTTGCTGAAAGGTATCAAGCAGCTCAAGCAGAGGTAACAGGTAATAAAAAGAACAAGTGGATAACTTTAGGGCACCACAGAACTTTAATAAATTTGATCCTAAGGATCAAAATAAAGGTAAGCACCAATTTGATAGGCCACGGTATGACAATAAAAATAAATTCCCACAATTCGATGAAAGGAAATATGATGAAAGAAAATCTTTCAACCAAGGAAAAAGGTGGTGTAAAAATTGTAAGATGAACAATCATGACACTGACCATTGTAGAAGGAAACCTCCTCATTTTGCTGCTATGACATCGGGGAAAAAGGAAAAGAAGGGCAAACCTGAAGAATTACAGGAACCATACCACCCCCCAGTGTGTGAAGATGTCATCTGTAATGGTGTCACTATAAGATGTTTATATGATACCGGTTTAGATTACGATTCTGTTGTGAGTTCTCACCTGGTGCAGGCCGATCAATACACCACGGAAACAGTGGAGATTCAAACTGCAACCAAGGATGTAGCTACCATGACACTTCCCGTCGCCCGAATAAAAGTGAAAACGCGATATGTGGAAGGAATCATAAAAGCAGCAGTGATAAATGAGCCAATCTACCCTCTAATATTGGGGTGTAGATATGTCTTCTTGGGGAATCCCAAGAGACCTGTGATATTGGCAACAGTGCAGACCAGATCACAGTCAAAGAAGGAGGAGGATAATCCCATAAATACTCACCCAGATGAGATGAGGAAGGCACAGGCTGAGGACAAAACACTCAAGCCATGTTTCAAGAAGTTGCCCAAATCTCATACACCTCCAGGCAAGGGAGAGTTTTATATGAAGAACAAACTGATATATAGGAAGGCTGGATCTGAATCCAATGGTCACGGACAGCTGGTCCTTCCCACTTCATATAGGACTAAAGTGTTGGAACTAGGGCATGCGATTCCCTTCAGTGGTCATATGGGAATCAGCGCAACAGGACAGCGAATAGCTTGTCACTATTTCTGGCCAGGAATAACTGAAGATATCAAACGATATGTAAAATCCTGTCCAGAGTGCCAACGAGTAGCACCTAAACATTGGACTGCACCAGCAACTCTGGGGGAAATGCCCATAGTGGGAACACCCTTTGAGAGAGTTGCCGTGGATCTTGTGGGACCTCTCACCCGAACCAAGAGAAGGAACAGCTACATTCTGACTCTGGTGGACACTTGTTCTATGTGGGGAGAGGCAGTAGCCCTGTCATCGATTGATTCAAAACATGTGGCAGAGGCATTGTTCACAATTTTCACAAGGTTAGGCTTTCCCAATCAAATCTTGACTGATAATGGCTCTCAGTTCAAGGGGAAACTAACTGAAGAAGTTTTCAGGATCTTCCAGGCCAAACACTTCCATTGTAGTGTGTATCATCCCCAAGGGAACGGCCAAGTGGAAAGATTTAACGGCACATTGATGTCGATCCTGAGAAAGTTGGCACACGAAAAACCAGATACATGGGACCAGTACCTGCACGCCGCCCTCTTTGCTTATCGGGAGGTACCCCATAGTTCAACCGGTATGGCCCCGGCAACATTATTGTTTGGAAGGCCAATAAAAGGTCCACTTGAAGCTTTGTTAAGAACGTGGACTGATGAAAAGGCAGAGGAAAACATTACATCTTCATACCAATATGTGAATGAGCTGACCACTCGGTTGAAAACTGGCTGGAAACTTGCCAATGAAAATTTGAAACAAGCCAGGAAGAAACATGCTGCCTATTATAACAGGAAGGCGAAAGACAGAAATTTGGCTGTGGGAGAGAAAGTACTGCTTCTTTTGCCTGGGAGTCAGAATAAGTTACAAATTGGATGGCAGGGTCCATATACAGTTTTAGAGAAGGTATCTAGAACAAATTATAAGATAGATAAGAAGGGGAAAGAAAAAAATCTATCATGTGAATCTCCTGAAGAAATATTTGGAAAGAGAACATCAGGAAGAGACACACTTGTTGACCTTGTCCATCGCCATGGAGATGAAAAAGGAACCACTTTCATCATTTGAATATCCATTACACCCCTGTGAGACAGCCGCACAGGTGAAAATCAGTACACATTTAACGAAAACTCAGAAAGAGAGAGTGCAACAGGTTCTAAATAATCATGCAGAGGTGTTAACAGACCGACCAGGGCATACAAACCTATTGGAATATGATATGAAACTAATAGACTCCACACCTGTCTGTATGAAACCATATTCGATTCCGTTTGCTAAGGAGAAAGCTTTGAAGGAAGAGATAGACTATCTATTGAAGGAAGGAATTATTTCGCACAGTGAGTCTTCGTATAGTTCCGGTGTGGTACTCTTAAGGAAGCCCTCTGGAGAACATAGACTCTGTATAGATTACAGGAGACTGAATGCTATTACAGAAGGACAGGTGGATCCATTGCCGGATACAAATCAGCTGTTTGCCAGACTAAATAAAGCTAAATATTTCTCAAAAGTGGATCTGAGTAAAGGATACTATCAGATTCCAGTAAAGCCTGAGGTTAGACCATACCTAGCTTTTAGTACCTCAGAAGGACACTATGAGTTTAATAGATTGCCATTTGGATTGAAGAATGCGCCTAGTGTCTTCTCTAGAATGATGAGAAAATTATTGGATCCTCTGAATAATCCCTGTATAACAAATTTTATGGATGATATCCTTATAGCAACAGAAAAATTTGAGGAACACATTGACTCTCTGAACATGCTGTTTGATCGACTTAGGGAGGCAAATTTAACAGCCCGACCAACCAAATGTTGCGTTGGATGTAAAGAATTGGAATTTTTGGGACACACAGTTTATCAGGGAAACATGACCCCTGACCCAAAGAATTTAGAGAAACTACAGAAAGCCCCGAGACCACAAACCAAGAAGGACGTGAGATCCTTTGTCTCATTATGTGGTTTCTACCAGAAGTATATCAAAAACTTTAATTCCATATGTGCACCGTTAACTGAATTGACACGTAAAGGACATCCAGATCGCATTACATGGACACCACAATGTGAAATGACTTACCAAGAATTGAAGGAAAAGCTCACAAGTAAACCCATTTTAAAATTACCTGACTTAAGTCAAGAATTCATAGTAAGGACGGATGCAAGTAATATTGGGTTAGGTGCAACTCTACTACAGAAATCAGATGCATTGGATGGAGAATTAAGCCCAGTGGCATATGCTAGCAGAAAGTTGAATAAAGCTGAAATCAACTACTCAACTAGCGAAAAAGAATGTCTTGCAGTAATATGGGCGATAAAGAAATTCAATATTTATCTATATGGGAAGGCATTTAAGTTGCAAACAGATCACAAACCGTTATCGTTTCTAGCACAGGCTAGGCATGAGAACTCCAGGTTACTCCGATGGTCTTTACTTTTGGCTCCATATAATTTTAGCATTGAGTATATATCTGGAAAAACCAATTTGGGAGCGGATTTTTTAAGCCGCCATCCGTGTGATGAGAATCACCGTAAACCCCAGAAATAATAATAAATTTCTCTATGTGAATATAGAATAAAGGACTGACATATAATGTCTGTTTTAAGAGGGGAGGTGTCGTGGAATATTCTAATCCACATATATAAATTATCAAGTAAATATAAAGCCTAATAAATACATATAATTAATAAAGGAAGAAGAATGGTAAAGAACAGTGCTGTCACAATGACAGTACTCGAAATCCCCCTTGTTTTCTGCTTCGTCTGCAAATTGTAACGCTTTCACGTTGATAGTAAAAGCTTACTGTATTATACCCGCTTTCTTCAATGAAACGTGTGCTGTATTTCTAAGAAAAACCTTGAGATATGCAAGTTGACCTAAATTTTAAATTCCATTCATGTCTTTTTCTACACTATGTTACCAAAAACAAAAGGCAGATGGACTAAAGGATAGCGAGAAGAGAGGGGCGAATAAAGCCGAACGCATGCAAAATTAAACACGCGTCTCGCTATTAATGCCACCCCCAACCCGCGTCGCGCGATACACAAATGCTGCCATCACGCGTGTAAGACTACAAGCACTAACTTTTTTTCAGACGGACAGTGATAAATTCACTACCCTTCCCAGAGTTAGGTTTTAAAATCACAAAAAAAACGCTTATTAGGAAAGATAACAATAGATGGGTTTACGGTTGAAAACATAACAGTACCCAGACAGCACATCTTCGAAACAGGAGGTAGAAATTGCATATTTTGAACGCAGCCACGTAGCTCTTTTAAATTTGGATAATTGGGTTCCTTAGGGTTTGCTGACAAAGAATATGAAAAACGTTACGCAAATAGTCTAGGAATTAACAAGTTATAACCAAAATAAAATATTGGGGATGCCTGACAGCATGAAATCATTTCTGCTCATAAAATTTTTTTATAACATGTTTGAAAAAACCTTGCGTTACAGAAATAGCCTACCATGTAAACTCCAAATTGATTGGAGCGCAACAAATGAAAAACTAACCACGATTGGTCGGGCTATAAATACTATCTTGGTTGTTAGGGAGACGTAGAAAGGTAACATTTTTTCAAACACTTGTCGAAACGTGGCCTCATTGGCTAGACTTGCTGATATACTCACTTAGGAGCGTTAGTTCGAGACCACTAGTGCAAATAATCTTGATAAAGCGACAGTGCGTTGAAGCCAGCTCACATTTTTGCTAAAATAAAAGCCTGGAACATAAGCAGATGGGAATTTGTGCCAGTAAATGTGCCAGAATTCATTGCTAATCAACGTATCTGTGTTTATTTCCATGAAATTGTGGTAAGCTTGAACCATTCAGTATCTTTTAATGAAAATTGAATGTAAATTGTTAATTTATGCCTGTATATATATGTGTAGTTCAGTGGCAAACAAGAGATAAAGCCTATAATGCTCCAGCCTGAACAGAGGGTGTCGGAGGGAAGTAAAACGGCATGGAATGGCCAAATAGTACACTGACACCTGGATGATTGATTAGACAGAAATAATGCTGGAAGTGCAGAGGCGTGGTAACCATTAAGGAGGTAAATACTGGTATAAAGTATTTCAGATGAAGCTGACAGTTGGCCTAACGCTCTGAACTCAATGTTTGTGTTGTATTGTGCTCCGTGTAGAACTAGAGTATCAATTAGTTATGAAGTAGAAGGTACATCCTTCTTGTTTACAGGGACCGTGGTCTTGATGGTACTGAGCTGCACCTGGTCAGAGCTTTGCTGAATCCAGAGTCGGACAGCATACTCCTTGGTCCATTTAGCTATCAGTGAGGTGTCTCCAGAGCCCAGAGTAGAATTCGAGCAGAGGAGTCCTTTCCTGCCGCCATCACTCAAGATAAGCTGTTTGGCCAGCTGAGCTCAACATTATGTCCCCACATCTTGAAATGACTTTGTAAAAATCACCTTAAGAGGGGAATTTAATTGTCTTAATATCAGGAACTGAGAACATCTCCAATACTAGTCCCTAAAGACAAACTATTGAAGTCATGATGACAAATACCAACAGAGCTTGAACAAAACAAAACCAGTATTACCTCATTTTACTACTACACAACTGACACACATAGGATATTTGTAATAATATATGTCACTACTATATTCATATTGGTAAATTCTGTACATATAACTTGTAATTTAAATTGATTGTGATTCCTGGTTCCCTTGTAGTTGAATCAGGACACATATTCATTCATGCCAGTAATGAATACATATTGTTATTTGAAAAGTTATCAGTGATTTTTTTAAGATATCCTTGTAGAGTGTTATATGTATGTGAGTGTCACAGTGTTGTCAAGTGTAGTGGAATAAATTAAATTGTTTATCTGTCTGTTGTTGTTTTGACTTACACTTCATCCTACACATACCCTAGACACATAACGTAGTCATCACACTATTGCAGAATAATTCTGACTGAGATATATAGATATGTGGTAGCAAGTAAGGTTATCTATAATACACTACTCTTAATAGATATAGATACCTTCACAGCTGATCTCAGTCAGTACACTAAGTCCCCTATAAATATTTATAACATCCCACTTCACCACAGCAGCTCTAAAACAAAATCCATGGTGATATCACGAGAAGAAGAAATCAGATTAAGCTGGGAGAACAGGTCCTGGAGCAGGTCGACTACCGTAAAATCTCGCATATAATACGCACGATTTTTACTCATTTTTGCCCGCTAAAACTCGAGTACTAAAAAATACGTAATTTTCGATATCGAAAGTAACCTACATTGGAAAGTCTGTCAAGTTTTTGTCACAATTTGACAGTGAAAATGGCGCAAAATTGAATGTGCCATGTGTTTTCTTATGTGTCAGACATTGTTACAAAACGCATTTCGCACTCTTGGTCTTCAATCTGTTTTGATATTAAGCTTGGTTGTGAAGTTTGTCATTTGATTATTTTGAGCCCTAAAAATGAATTCGAGAAAATGTTGTACTGCAGCAGAAAAGCTCTTAGTGGTAAAATATGCAGAATCTAATGGCAATCGGGCAGCAAGTCAACATTTTTCCATTAACGAGTGCAACATTCGATTATGGTGAAAAAACAAAGAGGCGCTGCAAGTGTTGCCTAGTAAGAAAAAGGCGAATCGTGGGTCACCACCAGATCTTCCAGACCAAGAAAAAAACATTATTGGAGTGGGTAGTGGATAGAAGACAACAAGGCATCGGTGTTTCATGCATTGAAATCCGACTTAAAACTCAGGAACTTAAAAAATCTCGTACAGGCACAACAGCATTTAAAGCATCATAAGGATGGGCAGTTCATTTTATAAAGCGACATGGTCTTTCAGTTCATGTCTGCAGAATGGGAGAAGATCGGCTACCACGACAAGCATGGGAAACAAAGAGCCAGGGATCCAAACCCCCAGGACGACCCAGAGTCCGCTGGGAGGACAACATTAGACAATCTCTGAAGGTCCGAGGACTAGAATGGAACCAGGCCAGGAGGAAGACAGCCGATAGGATAGTCTGGCGCTCTCTCTTCCAAACCTCTACACCTCACGGTAGAAGGGGAATGACTAAGTAAGTAAGTAAGTAATATCCTATAAGTACAGGTGAGGATATAAACATTTAAAAATAGATAGTGTTTTTTCAGTACATTAATTTCTGTTTGCAAGTTATTAATTCAAGTTCAAGTGTCAGTCTGCTTACAAAACAAACTTTCATTTGGCAAAGAGAACTTTATAGTATAATATGTATAACACAGTGAAGCTGACTACTAATTGATTCGCTGGTTTCTTCTTCTTCTTCTTCGTTCATCTTGAAAAGGACGTTGGTTGCGTTGTGTCCGTTTACAGCGAAGCTGCAATATCTGCACCTTTCGGCCGACACATCCGACTTCAGCACGGCATTTTTGGGACTGAGTTTGCCTTCCCCCTTCGATCCCTACTCTCTCAGCCAGACTGCAGTGATGCAGCCTGTATCCAGGACCACCACTTGGAGGTGGAGTAGGGTCTTGGTCAGCTCTGGTTCGCTGACCTTGATGCAAGCAGTCTAGCTATAGGTCGCTGACTGCATTCTCTATTGCTGCATCTTTGGGTCCCATTTGCTGGTTTAAAAATGTATACAAACCTTTTCTGGATTCAGTTGGCAAACATCTAACTCTTTATTCCCACCAGCAGTCACCACATTAATTTGAGTTCCAGCATGTCTGTAACGGGAGCATTTAATGTCACAAGCCTCCTTTGTGGCAAAGTTGTTTAAGTTTCCTTGACAACCACCATATAAAAAGTTCTGGCACGAACCAGTTTGAGAGTCAAAGAAATATCGAGGCAAGGCAGCATGACACTGACCAATATCCATGGACTTCAGGCACACTTCTGGAATGAAAAAAATCCATTAAGTTTTAATTTTTAAAATGCCTGTCTGCTTTAACTTTCCACTTTGCTATACTGTTAATAGAAGTTATTTCACATGAATGTAGAATTTATACACTCAGTCTCATGTATTTAACACTATCCTGAATCACTTATAGAAATACTAGCTAAGGAGGCACTAACATCAGTGGTTTTCAGCATAACATATATAGCATGTGTAACACCAAGTCTGCAGACTGGTGTCACTGAATAATACGTTATATGTCTAATCTTTATCTCTTTTTTTTTTAAAACATGGTTCTAACAGGCTAAGTTTATACCTGCAAGCTGTGTTTAGATCATACAGATGACAGAAGTTTGAGGATTCATCCTCACTTTTCAGCTCCCTGAGGAGCATAGGCTTTCAATAAACCTATGCCAAGTTTTCCTGTCCCAAGCCTCCAGCTCAAGGTTTTTTGATGTCTTCTTCATCCTCTTCAAGAGGAATTCTAGTAGTGAAATCATATATATATATACCTGCTGGATATACTCAAGTGTAAGTCGATACGACTATAAGTCGACCCCTAGACTTTAGGACTTAAAAACTGTCTAAAATGAAAGACCTGATTATAAGTCAAATCAGTTTTTCATCGATTCCAAATTCTCCCATTGCACTGGAATTTCCTTGGCTTTCTGCAAATATTTGTCACTTTCCGCTTAACCCTTTCCCATTAAAATGCTTGAAATTGCACCATTGCATGTAAGATGCATGTGAGAATAAATGAATTCAGTATAAAAGATGAGAGAAAGGAAGGGCAGAATGTCAGATGCGCCTCTGTAATCAATTCTCAACACTTTGAAAATAAACTTCATTCATTCATCGCCCGGAAAGTCTGATTACTGTTGTCGGTCGTCTGATTACTAAGTAGCTAATAATACTGCATAATTTAACAGCAGACTTCTAGTTTGAATGAAGCACTCTGATCTGAAATTGACAGTATTTAGTTACAATCTCAATTTCGATTTCAGGTTCCACCAAAAATGGATACAATTTGTGAGATCTAAACTTAAATAAAAGGAAGCATTATGAACATTGAATGCATCTGATGCTTTATTGTTCTGTGTACAATTTTTTTTTAAATGTGTGTTATTTTATAGCGCAAAAAAATTAATACAGTTTCAAAATATTTGGATATAATATGTAATGAAATTTAAAAGTGAGCAATGAAATTTAAAACTGAAGCAACTGGAGTGTGTTATTTCAATGGCCATGTTAAACTACCAGATCGAAGCATATTTTCTTGTAATTTGTTGTGAAAAGGGAAATTCTCAACTCATTGGATCCAACTGGAATGCCACCGCACAACTTATTTTGAAAACTTGGTGCATCGATAATATTGATGAGAAATTTGGATCGCCTAAATTGTGTAATGGAACCAGATTATGTGTTAAGAACCTCATGCCAAATGTGATAGAAGAAACAATATTAATAGATTGTGCCAGAGGAGAAGATGCATTCATTTGACACATTCCTCCGATTCCCACTGACATGCATTTTGATCTCAAGCAACTGCAACAGCCTGTGCGTCTTGCATTTGCAATGGCAATAAACAAGGCCCAGGGACAGTTACTTAAGTTAGCAGACATTAACTTAGAAAATCCATGCTTTTCACACAGACAGCTATATGTTGCTTACTCCACAGTGGGCACACTAAGACATTTATTCATTTTTTTAGTAAGACCTGAGTTATAAATGGATTTCTGTTAAGTTATTTAACTCTTTCAGTCCCAAGCAAAAAAGTGGGTTTGGCCCAAACAAAAATGGCCACCCCAGTGTGTTTTTATTGTTGTTGTTTGGAAATAATTTTTTTTTAAATGTTCATATGCATAAATAACTTTGTTGTTGTATATGAATGAGGGTAAATGGATGTACTTTACTCTAGTGCTACAAGTATAAAAGCATTCATTGAAAAATTATTAGTTATCCAAGGTAAAATGGAGGCTGAAAGAATAAGCCGGTGAAAAATCAGAGCAAAAGTATTCAATCAAATTCTTCTAGACTTGTTCCACAGGAGAATATCCAAGGGTAAAGTTTCAAAATGTCACAAACAGAAGTATTCTAACAAAGTACAATCACTTTTTAGTCAATAAATACTCAGGAAATAGTTAATTTCACAGATTACAACAACAGGTAACATGGTTGTAAAAAAGAGGAAATTATATATTCTTACCTTGCTGAGCTGCTCCTCTTCTCAAGATGATGTATAATCCATAGGAAATCACATAAGGTCACTCACAAATATATTTACACTAGGCCTATGTATAAACATTACTTTATCATGACATACTATATGAACTTATTACAGTCTGATTACATGCTCCTGTATCCATAACTTCATTATCGACATCAGACCTTCCATTATCATCGATATCAGGCTCCTGCTTCGCTATCCTGTGAATAAATACTACAATCTGAATTATTATCACTGTCTAGAATTTCTTATAAATACTACAATCTGAATTATTATCACTATCTAGAATTTCTTATAAATACTACAATCTGAATTATTATCACTGTCTAGAATTTCTTCAAAGAACTTTTTAGCTTGCTCTGAAGTTAATTCAGAGGTCTACTAGAAGCAGTGGGCGCGGCCATTTGATCTTATAAAATATGCGCTTAAAAAATCTTAAATTAATATCAAACCACAAAAACACATTCTTTTAAACACACAAGGTATTTACTAGAAAGGACTTCCTGTCGGAAATGACGTTTTGGGTTGTTAAAATTGGAAAACAGCTCTATAAATGAGCAAAAGATACGAAATACGATATAACGTTGACAGGGTCAAACAGGTCGAACCGGAAAACCAATATAAAGTTGATCGGGACATAACGAGTTAAAATGCTTTCATTTTTTTCTAAACTCTTTTTTTTTTTTTTTTTTTAACAGAAGATGATATTATGATTGTGACTTTTTTAAAAGCCAAGATTTCCCGGGCAGTCAAATATTTGATTCTGGATCTGAGAAGTGGCTTGTTATTTAATCAAGATGCTAAGTAGCAATGAAATCTTGGTATCTATCGAGACCTATGTTATAAACAAATATCTGGTATCAATCAATCAATACCCTTTAGCTCCCCGGGGAGCATAGGCCTTCAACAAACACATGCCAAGTCTTCCTGTCCCATGCCATCCGCTCAAGTTCTTTCCATGTTTTCCTCATCATTTTCACCTCTGTATCCAGTTCTCTTCTCCATGTGTTTTTTGGTCTACCTCTGCCTCTTTCCCTGTGGATTCCAGAACAAAGACTGCCTTGTAATGCTATCAACAGGTTTCCTCAATGTATGTCCTATCCATCGCCAACATCTTCTTCTCAGCTCTTGTTCCACTGGCACTTGTCTGGTTCTTGGACCAGTTGTAGTCAAACAGAAAAGATACAACATCACGAAACTTAAGGACCCCCTCACCAGAAAAGCGTTCGTGGTTGACGTAAAGAGACGATATCTGATTACCAAAAGCCAGGAAAGAACAGAGACCGACGATGTCGACCAAAAATTCAGCACCATCTCAACAATATACAAAGAAAGCAGCAAATCCTGCTTGGTATTCCAGGAAAGAAAGAGCCAAGACTGGATAACACCAGAAACGCTAAACACCATAGCGAAAAGAAAGGAAATGAAAAGAAAGAAAACAGAAGCTAAGTCTCCCAGGTTAAAGGCAATATATAGTGAACAGTACAGTCAGCTGGACAAGGAAGTAAAACGTCAAACCCGTGCTAACAAAAGGACATTTCTGGATGACCTTGCAAGACAGGCAGAAGAGGCAGCACTGAGAAATGAACAAAGCACAGTCTATAAAATAACTAAAGCTATCAGTGGAAAACGAGGTGCAAACAACATAACGTTAGTAAGAGACAAGCAAGGAAATCTCATCACCACAGCACAGGGGCAGGAAACAAGATGGGCAGAGCACTTCAGAGAAACACTGAATAAGGAACCACCAGAGACTCAGCTGAATGTTCCTGAGGCTGAAAGTGACTTAGATGTAAATACAGACATTCCACGAAAAGAAGAAATCATCACAGCTATCAAAGGGCTAAAAAATGGAAAAGCGCCTGGTCAAGACAATCTAAATGCTGAGCTATTCAAGACAGACCCTAAACTAGCAGCAGAACTATTAGAACCACTATATGCACAAATCTGGGAAACTGAGACAACACCAACAGAGTGGAGTAAAGGAATAATTGTCAAATTGCCCAAGAAGGGTGACCTTGCAGACTGCAACAACTGGAGAGGAATTACCCTCCTCTCAGTTCCCAGCAAAATACTAGGCAGGATAATCATCCAGAGAATTTCAAAAGCAGTTGACCATAAACTGAGGAAAGAACAAGCAGGCTTCAGAAAGAACAGAAGATGTGCAGATCATATATTTACCCTCAGGAACATTATAGAGCAGTGCTCAGAATGGCAGAGACAGCTGTACATTAACTTTGTTGATTTTGAAAAGGCTTTCGACAGCATACACAGGGACAGCCTATGGAAAATTCTGAGGGCTTATGGAATTCCCAGCCGCATTGTTTCCATCATAAAAAGTCTCTATTCTAAATTTACGTGCAGTGTTGGACCAAGTAATGTAACTTTCGAAGTGAAAACAGGAGTACGACAGGGATGCCCCTTATCAACAACATTATTT
The DNA here is from genome assembly GCA_024509875.1 of Oreohelix idahoensis. NCBI lineage: Eukaryota > Metazoa > Mollusca > Gastropoda > Stylommatophora > Oreohelicidae > Oreohelix > Oreohelix idahoensis. Next base: position 207,024 of record JAMPIV010014039.1, on the reverse strand, counting down.
TTGACAGTCATAGATTGGGTGATGTGCCAGACAACGGAGGGCAGTCCAAGAGGAATTAGATGGACAATGTTTTCTACACTGGAAGACCTGGAATATGCAGATGACATTGCACTACTCGCGCATTCACATCAACACATTCAAGACAAAACCGATAGACTGAATAAGTATGGCCAGCAGGTTGGCCTGAACATCAATTTGAAGAAGACAGAGGTCATGACATTAAATGTGGGCAATCCTGAGCCAATAACAGTAAGGAACCAGAAGTTAGAACAGACAGACACATTTACTTACCTAGGATGCATAGTAACACCTGACGGCGGAACAAGCAAGGACATTAACAACAGAATGAATAAAGCGAGAACAGCCTTTGCTGTTCTCAACAACATTTGGAAGTCTTCCCAGTACAGCACAAACACCAAATTAAGACTGTATGAGAGCTGTGTACTTTCTGTGCTTCTCTATGTTGCGGAATGTTGGAGAGTAACAGAGAAGGAAATGTCGAAACTGTCCTCCTTCCACACAATATGCCTAAGGAAAATTCTCAGAATCTTTTGGCCAAACACCATCAGCAACCAAGAACTACTTATTCGGAGTAACCAGGAGGACATGCACACCATCATAGCTGGCAGACGCTGGAGTTGGGTTGGCCACATCCTCAGAAGGGACCCTGATACCATCACAAGAACAGCTTTGCTATGGACCCCCGAGGGAAAGCGAAAGAGAGGCCGACCAAAAACAACTTGGCGGAGAACTGTGGAAGCTGAAATGCAAAGAATGAACCACAGTTGGGGCACTGTACGAAGGATGGCCGCCGACCGAGCAAAGTGGAATCAATTTGTTGCTGCCCTACAAGACGCCACCAGGCGTGATGGCTGCTGACTGCTTTGACGGTTGGTGGTTATGGATCAAAGAGAAGAGATTCTACGCAAGCACCCGTTTATAAAAGTCTGTAGCTTTTAGATGTTGTTTTTGTTGCTCTCCATGTCTCAGAGCCATACAATAGGACTGACTTGACATTTGAGTTGAAGATTCTTATTTTCGTGTTGGACTTGATTTCTCGTTCTCCATATGTTTCCCAATGCAATGAAAGCTCCTCTTGCTTTTTGTAGTCTTATTTTGATATCGTCTGTCCCTCTAATGTTGTCTATATTACACTAGGTTAATTTTTTTTAAATGTCCAAAAACTGGGTCACTTTAACCCGCACGTGAAAATTGCCATTGTTGCTGCAAAAACTTGTCGTTTTTGCAACACGCTCAACTAGTTCAAAAGGTGAAAAAGTGAGTTGAATTTCTTTTTATTAGTAAGTCACACATTATTAACAAACACTTGACTGATCTTTTCCATGGATGAATCAACTTTATTTTGTAATAAATTGTTTACACCTGGTTGCATTTAATTGGTCCATAGTGGAGTTTTTCTTGGTGGCCCTTAACTTTTGTCCAGTAGTATATTTTAATCATTCAGAAATAAGTATTTTGATTTTAAGTTTTCATTTCTGCTTCTCTTATGATTTTCAAAAGCAATTTAGCGAAGCCTAAAAGGTAGTGTCAAATTTATTGCTATCATAATAGCAAGTGCAAAAACGTTCGAATCGCATTTAACCTTCGTATGTGTGTGTGCTCTGTTAGTGGCTGCTTAAGATTTCTACAGTGATAACTATTGCAGCACAAATAAGCCGATGTAAGAGTTTCCTGTTGTCTAGTGTTTTCCTTCCTTCTTTCTAATGAGCGCCTGTCACATACTTGTTTAGTTATTAATTATGTACTTTTCACAGGCCTCCGGTTCCACACTTTGTTTATCTTCAGATCTCAAACACGTAGTCCCATTGTTGTCAGAGTCTAACACCAAAGCCTTTTCTCAGAAACTGAGGTGAACCAGTGTTTGCTCAATCGGCTTGATGATTATGTGCTTGCTGGTTTAATGAATGTTAGCGTTGTAGTGAACTGACAGAAGCATGGAGGTTTCTTAACCTGTTATTGCCTGTTCACCAAAAAAAATTAGGGGGAGGCGCTGCTTAAATAATATTTGAAATAACATTTTAAAGTAGTAGAATTCCTAAAACCATTTTTTGTGTAAAAGTACATCCATTTTTACATAATGCAGGAAAATTTCAGTTACTTCTGATCATAAATAGTGTTTATCACAATTGGAAGTTTATTGGCACATTTAGAAAAAGCACACAAGAAATGAAAATAAACTATATACACTGTCTATTTTCTCATCATTGTTAAAATGAAACTATTTTACTTCATGGTCTTAGGCAAAGCAGTCATGTGTGTCATGAATGAGTTGTTATTTTGTATTACTGTATGAATAAATGAATAATTTAAAATGTAGTCTACGAAAGCCACATATTCATTTATTCACACACATATCATACTTATACATATAATTCTATGTAAGTGCATAATTTTATGCCAAATCACTACTTAAATTTCCAGAGTTAGAGTTGGAAAATTTTTTGGCTGACTCCACAATAATACATCTTTATACATTTTATATGTTGTCAAAACTTAATTAAACTGAACAACATCAATTACTAGGAGCCATTTATCTTGTAAACAATTATATTCTTGTGCCTGAGGTAAAATTTGTAATAGTAACAATGAAAAACAAACATTTTGTATAAATGACCTTCAACACCAAAGTACCTTGGTCATTACAGAAGTTGTTGCATTGTTCTATAGTTTCAAAATTGTTGTTATTTCCTCCACAGCCACCATATACAAATTGCAAGCAAGTTCCTGTTTGGTGGTTGTAATACAATCGTTTGATGTTGGCATTACAACTTCCCAAAGCTACCTCCATCAGACAAACAACTGTAGCAAAAAAAAACAATGTTTTTATGTTATGTATTTTCACATAAATGTAAGTTGATGAGCAAAATATCAATAAAGAAATAATTATCTGACAAGCATATCCTTTACCACCCTCATCGTGACCCCTCAACTTCCTGTTGAGCCTTCAAAATGCTCAAGCCTGGCACTCCTATCATGTTCCATATGATCAAGGTCTTTCTGTCTCTTTATCTTTAAGTCTGTCACCGATTCCTTTCTGCATGTGTTTTTGAGTGTCCCTGCATTTCTCTTATCCTGACAATTTGAGAATAAAGACTGTTTTCTAATGCTATCAGCTAGTTTCCTCCTATCCAATGCCAGCTTTTTTTCCTCAATTCTTGTTCTACTGGTATTTGTCTGATTCGTTCCACCAGCTGTAGCGTGATGTAATACAAATGCCTAGTTATGATAGAAAGAAGGGGAAAATTGGCAGCCAATCAGAAACCACGAAGCTCGCTTGTTGACGGACCGGTTTTTACAATGGCGTTCTGCAGAGGAAAGGAAAATGTGTTAATATACAATGGATTAATGTTTCGTACAAGTGAATTGAGCGACAGAAAGTAATGACAGTGATTTCGTTTTTTGAGGGATAATGTTGGGGACTCGGGTTCAGTATCAACCTTGAATAAACTTGAGTTATTTCTTCCGATCTCATTTTGTTACAGTCTATTCTTTATTGTTTTAAAGTTCTTGTGTTGTATAATTTTATGTTCAACTTTATTATTATTATTATTTTCGCCTTCTTACGATCTTGTGCCAAGTGAAGATAGGGGTTATGCTGGTTGATATAATGATAACAAGGTCAATAACACAACGGTCATAATTTATCAATACTTTCGACAAATCAAAACTGCATCAAGAAGAGAACTCTCTTAATGATGACTGTTACTATTTATTTACGAGTAAGTACATAAGTCTTCACAGTAAAACAATGTCACTTCACTCTGTTATTCTAATCAGTGGACTCTAAGTTCTTAGATTTTTCACTGACCATTATGCGTTAGCTACACTTCTTAGATTTGCTAATGTCTATAATTACTTTTCGAGAAATTATTCATTTATTATATTACACAATCCATTTTATATCTGCACAATAATCTTAGCGCTGCTATATGACAAGGATATAATTACGTTATATATAATTACGTTTGGCTTATCACGCCATACATCACTATCATATCAATTGCTGGTTCTTCTGGCATGACGGCCGTTACAAAATGTCATTTGATGTTTAGTACTTTATTTAATATGTGGGACACTCCACTCCCATCCTGAAGAACATCTCCTTTATTTAAATATAAATACTATCAAGGCTTGAAAGCCATAACACAGGCTAACGCTACATATATACTAGTGGTTACACCACATATTATGAACACTAGCGATAGGCATGAATGCCACTTGAAAAAATTCTTGTCACTAGGCATAACGCGTCATCCTACTATATGCGATGCATATAAGTGAGTCTTAATTGGGGATGCCACATGGTGCAATCATCCTGACCGAAATAAACCAGCCACGATAATTACCCACCATGAGGCAGCCCCCAACAAATAAGACCAGCTATATTCATTCCAAAGGAATAGTTGCTGTGTGCATTACTTTTGGAGAAAATTGAAGGTAAAGGCGCCAGCATGATGAAAACTGCTGTGTCGATCGTCTTTCAAAATTTGGTATAAATCGAAATCGGAAACAATAATGGAAAACTTCATACAGAAGGAAACCAGAAGTTATGCAAAGTAAAGGAGATATAGATAAAAGTCATGGATAACAGGGTTGAGAAGCATGAAGAAGATTTCTGGACCAAACTAACACCAACTCGCTTGAGACTGCACGCAAAACAATAAAATACAGTCTGAAACCTGTGACACTGCATTGCTTCCTGATACGCCCGCTCTCTCACTATAAAAAGGCTCGCAGCGGAATTTTCAAACCTTACACACACACAGCAGAAGACGGACAGACTGAAGGAAAGAGGACGCTTGCCGGGGCTAAAACTTTTACCATCTGGGTGCCGTGCAGCTTTACCTCACCAAACTGAGTGTTCTGTACTTTGCATCTATCCTAAGAGGGTTCATTTGTGTCATACTCCAGCAGAGGTCTAGAATTAGAGATCAATAGTGCCTTCCTGGACCAATGCAGGAGCCCCATATATTGCCATCTTTTTTCGTGTAACCTGCCCCATCAGTGCTTTGTGGCTGGGTACAAGGCCTACAACTTTAATCTTTATTCATCCAATTTCATCATTTTTACATCATTCATATTTGCACAAGAAGAAAACAAAAAGATAGATGTACATAATAAATGATTCAGTAAATGTAATCTTCTGACTTATCAACTTTATATTGTTGCATTTTGTGTTCACTGAATTGTTGATTATCATAGGTAGTTTACTAGCAAAGGTGGCATCTTAGGCTCTAACTTTTATCTGACTACTATCTGAAGTAGAGACCTTCACAGCCGTGACTATCCTGTGATACCAGTGCTCTTCTCTGACACTGGACTATATTCTTTTCAGACAGAATTCTTTCTGTTTTATCAGTAACTTCTACTGACAACTACACTCATAAAAACCTTTTGCTACACCAGTTTCATATTGGCAATCTTGTCATACTATTTTAATTCTTCTATTCTGTGCAAGCATCCACTTTATGAAACCTTGTAACCTCTTTTTTGTCATTTTTTGCTGTTCTGTATGTGTCAAAGACATATAATAAGTAGTTTCTTCAGAATGTAAGTTTGCTTCATAGAAAGATTGCATTAAAGTACAAGGAATTTAAGAAAATATTGGTTATGTTGAATGGTTGTGAGTTTGTTACTTGATCCCCAGGCCTTTCTGTTGTGAGAGCGGCACAGAATATGAATTCTCCCAACATTCATATCTTGAACTGCTACAGCAGTATACTATTATTAGTACACCTAGTGTCACGCAACAGATTATAATAATAATAATAGCCCCTTCAATCATAACTGACCATGGGTATGCGCCCCTGAGGTGACAGCCTTCAGATGCTTATTTTCCTGGTGCTCCTTTCGATGTTTTCTCCTCTCTTCTGCTTGTTGTGTGAGCTTCTTTTCGCCCAATCAGAGGTGGCGCCGTAAATAGCATCACCACATGGTGCGATCAGCAGCTTCATCCTCCCACATTGCTGGATTTATGTCTAGTGCCCTCATGTATCTTTTGCACACATCAATGAATCTCAGCTGCTGTTGCCCAATGTTCTTTTGCCATCTTCCAGTTGTCCGTAGAAGATATCTTTCAGAATGCGACCATCTTCCATGCTGCAGACATGGCCAAGCCAGCGTAGGCTGCACTGTCTAAGCAGTGTATACATGCTTTGAAGACTAGCACATGACAACACCTCGACATTTGTTACCTTATCTTTCCATGAAATGCCGAGGATGTGGCGTAAACACCATAGATGGAAGATATTGAGTCTTCTTTCTTGCTTAGCATGGTTGTCCATGTCTCGCTGCCATACAGAAGTGTGCTGGTGATGCAGGCGTTATGTACCATGGCTTTGGTCTTTGTTGTGAGTTTGGAGTTTCCTCAAACACGCGATGTGAGGCGGGCAAAGGTAGCTGCAGCTTTGCCAATGCAACTGTCATTTTCTGTGTCCAGTGAGAGTTTGTCATTGATGGTAGACCCCAGGTATGTGAAGTGGTGCACCACTGCCAATTCATAGTTATCCATAGTGATAACTGGTGCAGCACCCACATCCTAACTAAGCACATTTGTTTTCTTTAGACTTATAGTGAGGCAGTTTTAAGTGTGTGGACTTAGCAGATTACCAGATGCCACAATCTAACTTTGTTGGATGTACTTTAGGTACGCATCCATGTAAGTAATAATAACTTATATTTATTATGCACTAAAGCGCACAAATTTGGTGCGATATATTAGTTGGTTGCCAAAGAGCGCTTATGCGTCAGAGGGAGACAAGATGCCGGCTTTACAAGACAGACGTTGTTCTGGTCTCAGAGTCCCATATTGTGGGAAGAGTTGATTATTATTATATATTTTGCTACCTTCCAGGGTGAAGCGTTTGCCACAGCCAATTCTCGCTCATATTCTTCAGTATCTCAACGTGATACTCGGTATAAGTACTTTACAAGATTCTGGCAGGGCTTCGGTAAGGCTATTCAGGACCTACCGCTAGTGTGTCCAGATCCTCTGCGAAGTAAGATTGGAATCTATGTTTTAATGAAGTCTCAAAGGAAGATATTCGGCCAGATATCTATGTATACATTATAAAAGGATAGGATCTGAAAAGATGCAAGATAAACTCACCTCAATATATTCGCTGTCCACGGGTTGTCCAACGGACAGTGAGGTCAGTCAAGTTTTGACATTGTAATTTATCTACATGCTGAATTCTTATTGCCATGTCTGATGATCAAGTATGTCTTCGTATGATATTGTCGTCCACGTTTTGACTAATTAATTCATTGTAGAAACTGTCATTCAAGCCATGAAATTCAGTGTCCATCACTTATACCTGAACGTTGGTTTATATATTGATATTGGTTCATCATCATCACAGCCTATAGACTTGTCGTCATTAGTGTCACCATATTAGTCGGCCACCTGTAAGCCCGACCGAAAACTGACAGCATTTAAGTCAGTAGCCCTATTGACAATCTTTAGAAGACACGACGAATATCAACAAGAAATAACCGTCGCTTCAACTAGAGGTCATCGTACATACAGATATAAACGACGTACCAGCCGATGGCCAATGTAGCATCATATCAGCTGGTAGCATAGTGGAAGAAAGCGAGATATCACCGACCCAGCTCTAATGGGTACCCTCCGATGATGGCAAGTATCTGCCTGAATGGTGAGAGGACATCTGTCAGTGTACAGGGAAAAAAGGGATACTCACGTCAAAATCAGTCTCAGGTTAGATATACTAACAGGAGATTCTCACGATGAGTAATAGCGGGCATATGTTAAAAAAAAAAAAAAAAAAAAATTTAGCTCTGAAGCTCCTGTTGGCTTTGACTGATGATTGCAGCATCATCAGCGAACAACAAGTCTCTTATAGTGACCCTTCTGATCTTTGCTTTTGCCTTCAGCCTTACGAGATTAAACAGATGGCCATCTGACCTTGTGTGAAGGCATATTCCTTCAGTTGCATCTCTGAAAGCATGTTTCAAGAGAAAGACAAAGAAGATCCCGAAGAGGGTTGGAGCCAGAACGCAGCGTTGTTTAATGCCATTTCGTATGTCAAAGGGAGGTGATGTGCATCCAGCATACTGGACTGTTCCCTTCATGTCGTCATGGAATGACTTTATCATTTCTAGAAATTTAGCAGGGCAGCCTATTTTCAGGAGGATTTTGAAGAGTCCATCCCTACTAACCAGGTCAAATGCCTTTGTGAGGTCAATGAAGGTGACATATAAAGGTCTATTCTGCTCTCTAGATTTTTCCTGAAGCTGGGGAGAGAAAACATCATGTTTGTTGTTGATCTACCAGCTCGGAATTCACACTGTGACTCTGGATATATGTGCTCAGCTAACTTGTGTAGTCGCATTGAGATGACTCTGGCAAAAACCTTACCAACAATACTAAGAAGAGAGATGCCTCTGTAGTTATTGCAATCACTTCTGTCTCCTTTATTTTTATACAGCGTTACAATCTTGGCATCTCGCATGTCTTGAGGAATAGTTGTCTCTTCCCTTCCCAGCACTGGCACAGTACCCTATACAGGGGATGTAATAGCATGCTCTTACAGCATTTGATTAAATCAGGAGGAATCTCATCACTGCCTGGTGCTTTGCCAGAGGCCAAGCTATCAATGGCCTTGCTGAGTTCCTCTAATGTTGGTTCAGCATCCAGCTCCTCTATAGTTGGCAGATATTTGACAGCATCAAGGGCTGCAGGCACCCGTGTGTTACCGGGGCCCAAAATGGGTGCTTGCGTAGAATAGAAGAATTAAAATGGTATGACAAGGTTACCAACGTAGAACTGATGACAAGAACCAGACAAGTGCCAGAGGAACAGATGAGAAGAAGACGATGGCAATGGATAGGACACACACTGAGGAAACCTGATGATACTGTCCTTGTTCTGGAACCCCCAGGGCAAGAGAGGCAGAGGTAGACCAAGAAGCACATGGAGAAGAGAGCTGGAAACAGAGGTGAAAATGATGAGGAAAACATGGAAAGAACTTGAGATGATGGCACGTGACAGAGGTCTTGGCATGTGTTTGTTAAAGGCCTATGCTCCTTTGGGAGTGGAGGGTTATGAATGAATGAAGGGCTGCAGGCGTGACAGTATTTTCTCTAGCGTAAAGCTCAGAGTAGTTTTCGACCCACCTCTCCATCTGCTTACCCTTATCGGTTAGCTTCTCTCCGCTTAGCGGTGCCATCTTACTCTTTTGGGGACCAAGGGCTTTCTTTTTACCGTCATACATTTGTCTAATGTTGCTTGTTTGCGCTACGGTCTGGATGCTCTCACTGGACTGGAGCCAATAGTCATTTGCAGAGTGTCAAACAATTAGTTGAACTTTGCTTCTCATAGCCTTCAGGATCTGTAGGGTTCTAGCGCTTGGTGAACGTTTGTATTCAATTGCAGCACTGCACTTAGCTTCATTTACAGGTGACATCACATCTGATGAAGCATCAAACCAGTCATATGACTTCGTTGTTTTCTTACCAAAGGTGGAGAGTGCAGTACTTTGAATGGTGTTCTGCAGGGCTCCCAGTTCTCTGTAACAGTATCACCATGCTGAGGGCTACTGAGCACTTTCTTGAAGGACGCGGTAAACCGAGCGATCATGACAGGGTCTGACATCTTGCTGGTATTAATGCGTGGTTTCCCTTCATGTCTGACACCATGTAGTTTTCTTGGTTGTGAACAGATTATATGCCTTGTATAGTATATATTTAATGATATTGGTTTTTAAATTCTTCTTTTATGCCTATAGTGTCCACTGTAGTCATTGTCTCTAGACATCAACGGTGGTCACGTCAGTTGTCGTGAAAATGTATCTCTCTGCTTGAATTATCTTGATAGTCTTATGTGACAGGGTGAGTTAACATTTTGTAGCAATGTTTCTCAGGAATGTTTCTCTAAGTTCTATCCGGCAATCATCTCACATTTATTCTTATAATCTTTGTCTTTTCTTTGTGAATTTTCACATCAACTATTCTTATCTTGTCTTGCATCTGTTTATAGTTATGAGACCTAAGAGCATTGGTAAAATCAAGATCATCAAGTTGTTTTGCCAGAGACCAATGAATTCAATTTCTTTTGAATGATGCCTTTTCATAGTTCACAAATCCAAATTAAAGTGGTGAGTTCCATTACCAATGATGAACTTAATCTCCTCCAGGTGGACATAGCTGCACTTTGGTGCACTGAAAGTGGTGAAGCCAGATGAGAATGGATCAGAGCACCTTTTAACATTCTGCTTGCAAACTAGCACAGGTCCCTTCACCTCGATCAGCATTTATGCTCCAACTTTAAACTCTAACGATGAGTTCTATGAGAATCTAGCAGCAGTCATCAAAAGTATCCCCAGTCAGGAGTCAGGAAAAACTTTATTTCTCTGTGACTTCAATGCTAGAGTCAGTGCCAACAATGACTCATGGTCCTCATGTCTGGGGAGGTTGGACAGTCTCTTGTAGTTCTGTGTGCATCATGACCTTTGTGTGACCCAACTCCTACTTTCGGACAAAACCACAGCATAAGGTATCATGGAGACACCCACGATCCAAGCATTGGCATCAATCGGATCTCATCAGGTCACTTCTCAAGTCCACGTTCTTCACAAGATCATACCATAGTGCACACTGTGACACAGATCACTCCTTGGTTTGCTGCAAAATCAGAGCACAACCAAGAAATTTTCATCGCATCAGACATGAGGAGAAACCATGCATGGATATCAGCAAGATGTCAGACCCTGTGATAACACAATTTATCAAGACCTTCAAGGAAGCACTAAAAATCCTACAACATGGCAGTACTGTTATGGAGAACTGGGAGCACCTGCATAGTACTGCACTAGCTACCTTTGGGAGGAAGACAGTGAAGTCAAACAATTGGTTTGAGGCCTCTTTAGATGTGATAATGCATGTCATCGAAGCTCAACACACTGCTCTGATTCAATGCATCACCGAATGCTAAAACCTTACAGATCCTCAAGACCACCAGAAGCAAACAAAGTCCAACAAAAACTGCTCAACACTGCTTATGAATAATGGCTACAGCTCAGCAAAAACATCCAGACTGCAGCACAAACAGGCAACACCCAAAAAATGAACAATGGTATACAGAAAGCCCTTGGTCACCAAAAAAGAGGGTCACTATAAGGGTCTTGTTTTCCTGATGATGCTGCAATGTCACTCAAAGTCAACAGAAACTCTAGAGCTTGAAGAACTGCTTCTCTCAAGCATGCAAGAACTTTGGTCTCACAATAAGTCTTAAAGAAAACAAACGAGCTGGGCCAGGATGTGGATGATGCATCAGTTATTACTATTGATAGTCACACACCTGAGGTTCACCATCATGACAAACTTTCCCTGGACACAGAAACTGACAACCGCATTGGCAAAGTTGCAATCATTTTTGCCCGCCTCACAACTTAAATTCTGGAGAAACCTCAAACTTACAATAAAGACCAAAGGTGTGGTATTTATATCACCAGCATGCTCCTATATGGCAGGGAGACATGGACAATCTATAATAAGCAAGAAAAACAGGCTCAATACTTGCCACCTACAGTGTCTAGGCTACATGCTTGGTTTTTCATGGAAGGTCAAAGTGACCAATGTCAAGGCAAAAGAACAGCTGTGCAACTACAGCTGAGGTTCAAAGATGTGTGCAAGAAAGACATAAAGGTGATGGACATAAATCCAGCATCCTGAGAAGGATGCAAATGCCAATCACACAAAGTGAAGATGAACTCTACAGCTCAGCCTCAGATGGGAGAAAAGAAGCTCTTACAAAAAACAAAAGAGAAAATAACATGCTAAAAGGAACACCAGGAATAAAAAGCAGCTAAGGGTTATCACCTCGAGGGCACATATGAGGTCTGTTCAAAAATTTCCGGAACTTTTTTTATATAACTTTTTCGGGCTTACCTGGAACCTAGTCAGCCTTGTCTCCTTCGAAATACTCTCCTCCTCTATTAAAACATCTCTCCCAACACTGTTTCCACTTCTGGAAGCAGTCCTGGTAAGCATTTTTGGGGATCATGCGTAGGTCCATCTGCGAATTGCCCTTAATTTCTTCAATGGTCTGAAATCGTCGTCCTTTCAAGCTGGATTTCAGGTCAGGTGAGTAGGGTGGCTGGGGAAGCACAGTTGTCTTCGTTTTTGCCAAAAAATCCCGAACGAGCAGTGATGTGTGGGCTGGCATAATGTCATGGTGGAGGAACCAGTAGTTGTTTCTCCACAACTAAGGCCTTTTTCTATGGACGTTTTCCATGAGACGTTTCAGCACTTTCAGATAGTACCAGTGGTTAACTGTTTTCCCCGCCGGTAAGAATTCGTGGTGCACAACACCCTCAATGTCAAAAAACACCGTCAACATGACTTTCATGTTCAACCTGACCTGCCCCGCTTTTTTCGGTCTTGGCGAATTCTTCCCATCCCACTACGAGAACTGCATTTTCGTCTCGATGTCATATCTGTAGACCCATGTTTCATCGCCAGTTATTATTTTCTTCATGAAGTTGTCATCTTCGTTAGCATGATCCAGAAGTTCCTGACAGATGGCAATGCAGTTGTCTTTCTCATCTTGTGTCAGGAGTCGTGGAACGAACTTCACAGCTACCCGATGCATTTGTAATTTCTCTGTTAGAATGTCATGGCGCAATCCTATGGAGATGTTGCATTCTTCTGCTATTTCCCGAACTGTCAGATGATGATTGGAATGCACCATCTCATGAACCTGGGCAACATGAGCATTGTCAGATGATGTCGTGGGTCGTCCCGAACGCGAGTCGTCATCTGTTGACTGCCGACCATCCTTAAATCGTTTAAACCATTCGTTATTGTTAATCAGAATCGACGGCATTGCACTCCGGGAAACCCATAGATGCTCAGTCTCCCGCAGAAAATGTCGAAGGGTATGAATGCTAATTGGGACCCAAAGATGCAGCAATAGAGAATGCAGTCAGCGACCCACAGCTTGACTGCTTGCGTCAGGGTCAGCGAACCAGAGCTGACCAAGACCCTACTCCACCTCCACGTGGTGGTCCTGGAAACAGGCTGCATCACTGCAGTCTGGCTGAGAGAGTAGGGATCGAAGAGGGAAGGCAAACCCGGTCCCAAAAAATGCTGTGCTGAAGTCGGATGTGTCGGCCAAAAGGCGCAGATATCGCAGCTCCGATGTAAACAGACACAACGCAACCAACGTCCTTTTCAGGACAAACGAGGAAGAAGAAGAAGAATGCTAATTGTTCCTGTTGCGCACTGGTTGTATACACAGCGGATGCGTCTTCTCATACGTTCATCCCTGCTGGTCTTACGTTTGATGCCGAATTCCAGCAATCTTAGCCTTGATGATTCATCGATTGCAGTTCATTTTCTAATAGATGAACATGAATCGCCCTCAATATTTCTTCCTTATCCATGGCCAATTTATGGGTGCTCTTGAAGCTAGTCTGTCAGCTCTTTCATTGCCATGTACCCCTGCATGATCAGGACAGTAGATCCATATCAGTTCTTGAAGATTAGATGCTTCTATGGAGGTTTTCCATTCATGTCGAAGCCAACCATTTTGGACCTTTTGAAGCATGAATTGTGAGTCTGATACAATAACTGCCTTTGTTAATAAAGTCTCAGACAGCCATCTTAAGGCAGCAGTAACTGCCTCTACCTCCATTCTCATGCTGGAGGTTGTTATCATGTAAGCCCCGCTATGTTCAGCGACGGTTCTGCCCTTTACTCTATCAGAAGCCCCACCCTGATTTATTACCACAGATTACAGACCCATCAGTGTACACAATGACATCATCATCCCCAGCATTTTCATTTATAAGCTGATCAACTTCCAGCTCTGCTCTTCCACTGGCCCAAGTTCTGCATTCTGTACCAAGGCTGATGATGACTTGCTGGTAGTTCATCCAGCTCTCATCTGACTTACTCTACTCTTCTCCCTTGAATATACTTTCAACTGGGGTCACCTGTCTAATAGCCTCCTCCACCTGCACCATCCATGACATCCCCCTCTTTATTCTCGCTCTTTTGATGTCAGCTATGTTCCCATGCAGGGGATGCCTTTTGTCTGTGGTTACACGCATATACCATTCGTAACAATGCGTACGGATCATGCACTGATCCCCATAAACTTGTTTTAACATTTCATGAGTCTCCGTGAACGTCTTCCCTAGCTTGAAGCAAAACTTGATGTTGATACGCTACTCATGAAATTAAGACATCTCGAAAAATGCAAAACACAATCTGCACGCATGTAAACAATCAGCTACAGCACGATAAACAATCATAACAGAAAAACGAGGGAAACAGTAGGTTACTCAAGAAAGTCATAACTAGACAGCGCCACTGACGGAAGTTGCTATGACATCGCATTGACACGCAATTTCAAAAGTTCCTGAACTTTTTGAACAGACCTCATAAGCTCCATAGTCATTTATGGCTGGAGGAGGCTACTATATATAATAATTAAAAGTTAAACTATTTCAGGGTCAATATCAAGTGAAATTTCCTGCCACAGGTAAGTCAACCCTGTCATGATGGCAATTAATTTCCCTGGTGTCTGTATCTGGATGAAAAAGAATGAAGATAACAGCTATTCTGAGCATACTACAGTGTACTGAAATGTTCTTGACACAGCAATCTGGTCTGCTACATAATGTTGCAAAATGTCTGCAAAGTTCATACATCATTCCTTTTTTAAACTCAAGGTGTCCTAGGTAACCTGGCTGTGCCACTTTCAGTATTCAAAATTTAATTGACCTTTACAGACTGTGTAATCTATTTCTATTGTTAGAGTTTAGTGAATCTCATACGGATTAATTTAGCAAATATACGCATACTTCTTCTTCTTCTTTGATCCTTAGCCGTAGACTGTCAAAGCAGTCAGTGGCCAACACACCTGGTGGCGTCTTTAGGCAGCAACAAACTGCTTCTACTTTGCTGGATCGGTGGCCATCCTTCATGCAGTGCCCCGGTCTCCACAGTTCTCCGCCAAGTTGTTTTTGGTCAGCATCTCTTTCGCTTTCCTTCAGGGGTCCATAGCATAGCTGTTCTGGTGATGGCATCAGGGTCTCTTCTGAGGACGTGACCAATCCACTGCCAGCATCTGCATGTCCTCTTGTAAGCAGTTCTTGGTTTTTTTTTTTAAATGTTTAGTTTTCAATAACTCTAATCAGCCTTTTTATTCACTTTCCTCTGCCTTATATTGCCACAGATTTAATGATAGCCACATGCATATAACTCTGAATACATACAGGCTTTCTGTTTTTCCCTTTTAACATGTCACAAAATCTTTCATGCATGTACATATTTTTTGCACATCCACACATTCTCTTTTTTTACCTGCAGGATCTTTAGACTCTGTCCTTTCTACTGTGGTCACTGCAAGATAATACAAATAATGAAGAGCTCTTAAATTGTAATAAATTTTTTCAAAACTTTCAAACAAGAGAAAATAAATTATCATAGGACAGAGTTATTATTTGCATTAAACATCCAGACCACAAGGTGTGCTGCAAAATTTTAAATGTCTTCTTTGATTAAATACAGTACTAAGAGGAGCGCAAGAGGGATGGTCTGTCCCAGGTGACAGTCAGGAGCGGTGGGCCAGCAGACACTATTATAACAGTGCTTACTGTTAAGATGGTGTGATGCTGACACATCACCCCTAGTGTGCCATATGGTCAAAAAAATATGGGCCTAACACCATATTCCAAATATTCCTCAATGGGCATGTAACGGGATCCTTTATCTTTTTTACATTACTGTTAAAAATATACCTGCAAGTGTGTTTCTTTATGAGGAGGGGGTGCCAAAGGTAGGATCCACCCTGGGTGCCAAATATTTTAAGTATTCCCCTGCTAAGTTTATCTTTAAGCGCTTTGTAGAACAATTTCATTTCTAAAGCAAAGCATGTTGCTTGTCCAAAAAAAAAATAGACTGGAAACCTCCAGATTAAATTATAGAAAATTAATGATATTTGTGAAGATAGTCAAGAGTTAGAAGAAGAGAGACAAGGAGGAAGTGAAAAGGAGAAATAGAAAGTTATCAAATACAAAAATCATATTATTTATTAAGTTCAGCCATATTAGCATGTATTGAAAGAAGATTAACTCTTACTATACGGCTTGCCAGCTGAAGTGGTGTGCCATTTTTACCCAAAATACGGCTCACCAGCTGAAGTGGCGCCAGACAGTAAGTCTCTATCGGCAAAGTTTAATGAAAAATTGTCGGTGTTTTATCCAATCCAATATTTATAAAGTCACTTCCTGCATTCAATCTGTTTATATTTTCAGCGTGGTGTATTTTTATTCATCATTACGTTCGATTTTAGTACCTTTGTTGTTTGGCTGTTGACCGTAAACAAATTTTTTCTAACCAAAATGGCTTCATCTTCAAACGATTGTAAGCAAAGGTTATCAGCTGTACATGCAGCACAACTTATTTCTTCTTGGATTGAACATGAGGATGATCAGTTATCGAGTGATGATGACAGTTCAGATTCAGAATATATTTTACCCAGCGAAGATATATGTAATCAAAACACTGAATCAGATGAGAAGAGGGCGTTTCCCCTAGCTGGTTCTGTCAGTAGTAGTCGTACTAGAAATGCCAGGCCAGTGAAAAGACAACAAGGAAAAGGTAAAGCTCCCATGAAGAAAAGATTAAGAGAAGATACATCTAGATCACCCCATAGAGAAGCAGAACCCCCAAGTACTGATGGTAATACAAGTGCAGTGAATGAGGAAATTAGGTGGAATGAAGTTGATGCTGGCTCAACACAAAATGCTTTCCGCTTTGTACCGCCTCATGCTAGGATTACAGGTGTGAATCCAAAATTATACCTGATGATTCTTCTGCATTTTATTGTCTCAAAGCTCTTTTAACTAATGAGATTATAGATGAGCTTACTGTTTCTATAAATGAATATGCTGAGCGACTCTATCAGTCAAAATCAGAATCGGTGACAAAAAGATCTGTCTATCAAAACTAGTATCCAGTTACATCTCCAGAACTGTGCAAGTTTTTTGCTGTGATAATAGCAATGGGGATTGTAAAAAAACCAGCCATTAGTGATTATTGGTCTAATGAAGGCTTTATGCAAACTCCCTGGTACAGACAGATGTTTACACGGGATAGGTTTCAGATGTTATATCACATGTTTCATGTGAGTGATGTAGATGCACAAGGTAAAGCAAAGATCGAACCATTTCTACAAAAAATGTTATCTAGATTCCAGGAAGCATTTTACCCTTACAAGGAGCTGTCTTTGGATGAAATGGTAATTGGTTGGAAAGGCAGATGGGCTCACAAAATGTTCAATGCCTCTAAACCCCAAAAATATCATGTGAAGACATTCGGTCTTTGCAACAGTAGCACTGGATATGTACTAAATTTGTTGATATACTTTGGGGCCAATACTTCTTACAGTCCAGAAGTTTATGTAAATAGCCAGCAAGCCATCACAGTTTTTGACACTTTGCTACAACCATGTGGAAAAGGTCATCACATCTATGCTGATCGATATTACACAAGTGTGCCGTTGCTTCAATATCTGAATAACAGGAGTCATTATTTCACTGGGACTGTCAACATTAATCGAAAGAATATCCCAAAAGAGCTGAAAACTACACAGCTAATGCATATGGAAATGAAATGGTATATGGAGCAAAAAAAAAGATTTTTATGTGTAATGTTTAGGGACAAAAAAGCATAAAAACCATGCATTCTTAAATCAAGCTGTGCAACAGTGGAAAGCAAGGACATCACCAATCGCTTTGGTGACCTGAACAATTCAAAAGGAAACAACATTTTTATTTATTATCCGAAACTTGTCTGTGTTCCGTATAATTGGATGAAAGTGGTTCTAGGAGTTCCAGGCTTCCCAATTGGATTATTTTTGTGGGTAAGTTTCCAAATTTCTTATATTTTTCTGCATTCATTACTGCATATGTTGCATGCATGTTTAAAATCATTGAACAATTCAGTTAAGTGCATGTCAAAGGGGTTCCATTTCTCTATATTTAGATATATAACACTTTATGTTATCATTATAAATAAATTATTTAATGCAAAATCAGTAATGGTAGTCATGTCTGTAAATATAGACTCAAAATATTTGTGCGCTTTGTCGGAATATTCCAAAAAGTTTCAAATTGTGATAAAAGCTTTATTTGTGTTCAGAAGCAACTGAAACTTTCCTACATTATGTGAAAATGGATGTACTTTAAAATGAAAGTAGGTTTAGGGGTTAAAGTTTACCAGAATAAATTATACATATTGATAAGTACAATTTGTTTTTCAATTTTTCTGCACTCATTACTATATATGTTGCATGCATTTTTAACACCACTTAACAATTAAGTTAAGTGCATGTCATAGATGTTTCATTTCTCCACATTTTGATATACAACACTTTATGTTATCATTATAAATAAGTTATTTAATGCAAAATCAGTAAGGGCAGTCATGTCTAAAAATGTACTCTGAAATCAGCTCGTAAAAACACGGTTTTTGAGTTAACATATTAAAACGTATATATCATTTTAATTTTTCTCAGCTCACATTATTTCAGATTTGAGTAAACTGAAATCGCATAAATTGCGACTGCACAGTAAAACGTATTTAGACCTCATATAAGTATAAGTTTTGGTTAAATAAAATGGCTGATTCTGAAATACTAAATTTCCCATGGTCTCTCTCCCTCCCCCTCCTTCCCTCTGTCTCTCTCTCTCATTCTTTTGCACTTCCCAAGTCTGAAGTAAAAAAGTTACCTCTGTCTCCTACCACACTGATAACCAACTTTTCTAGGCCACCATAGGGTCTGCTTCTGCAGTAATAAGTTCCTGCATGTCTGTGATCAACATTCTTTACAGTCAGTTCACTAATTAGAGCATTCTTTGACTGAAGATCTATAAAGGAATTAACTGATACATCATCCTGCTTGGTACTGATAAGACCTCCATTGAAAAACCACTCAATTTCACTGGGTTGTCTTGGTCCTACAGCTCTGCATCTGATATTTACTGCTGTACCTTTATCAGCAGTGGACTGACCTGAAATGCTAACTGCAGTAAAAATAAGATGATTGAGTGACGTAACATTCTACGAATAACTGCTTTTGTTGTCTTCATTCCTTAGCATCAGTAATCTGAAAGATAATTTTCATTTCTATTTTCTACTTTACTGACTGCATCTTGAGGCCTTTATACATCTGAAACATTAATTTTCACCAGAATTAAGTGCATTACACTGCCTCATTCATACATCCTTTCATTATGTCAATCCATAAGTGCAAGTAAAAGATTACATGTTTTATTATTTAAATCATATAACATGTACAAAGTACTTTTCTATAACTAACTTTTAAATGTATTAAAAGCATTCTGTATAATACATATACACCAAAGCATTCATGTGCTCTTGTAGCTGTAGTTTCTATAACAATCTGTTTTACATGATCAGCCTCATATTAAGTCATCTCCTACAACGTACCTGAGGGAGTAGTAATCTTGTTCTTTATATGTCTCCTCAGAGGCTCCTGCAAACTATTCTGGGCTAAGCTCCCTATGCTTAAATAAGCATATTACATTTACCTTGTCTTCAGTTAATAATCAAGTTAAAATTACTGGGGAGTAGAAACATAGCTTCCTAATGAAACATTTCTCAGGGAATGTTAAAGAAGATTATTATGTATTTTTACATGTTGGCCTCACTTAGATCTGTTAGCAGTTTAATCTACGCAGTAACATTTCTATCTGGAGTCAACATGATACGTTTTGCGCTATTCTTAATTATAAATGAACGCGATAGTAGGTTGACATCTCTAGGTGATGATGACGTAATGGTGTGCCGCGCTAATTGATTCAAACGGTCGATCTTGACCTTTCGTTATCTGATTCCGTCAAAGCAAGACGTGATATATTTCACTCCCAATGCGAATGGAAGTTTTATGATATCTCCTACGTGGCTGTTTGTGTACGAAGATCGCCACAAGTAATTCATTGATGTTGAACGCAAGTATACTAGTTCAAGAATAATTTATCAGAGGAGTCTCTGTTTTTCGGGAGCTATCAAACATAATTTTAATCTCCATACTTTTGGTTATCGCTACTTGGATGGTTCGGATGCCGACATCTTCAGTATATAAGGCCAGAGTATGTGATGATACGTAAAGGACTGTAGGAGACGCACTGTTATGCATGTATAAATAAGATACCATGTACACTGAATTGTGGATTTGTTTGAACCAAATAAATATGTCGATAATTGTGGACCCTAACCAGGCGTTTGAGGCAAGTGAATATTACTCATCTTCTTGATCACCCAAACCATTCAACAACATAGCACGATCGCTCATTCGCACATATTTCATCACTTCTCCCTACTACAAATAATAAGAGATAAATCACGCAACAGGGAATAAAATAGTATATTCTTTATAATAAACCAAGACATCTTTATTAAGAACACAAATACTTCTTCCATAAACATTACAAAATTACAAAACTTACTAGAACTGTCAATTCCCTCTGTTGGTTCAACTGCAGTTCTTACTTCAGCTGCAACACAGACAAAAAACTTAATATTACCAAGATGGCCAGAGCAATTCTTAGCAGACTGTTTTTACAGCTATTCAGACAGCTACTAAACTATTCCAGCTTGAGGAAAAAAATATAATTGAAAAACTTTTTACTGTCCTAAAGCTTTGCTGTTCAAGCACCACTGATATAATTTGCAAATATGCTATCTTCACATACTAGTTTAATAAATACAAATATTTTTGTATCAAGGATAGTACTGTCCCTGATATCTCTCATGTGTTGCACATTTCAAAATTGTTCAAGGTTACTACAGGAAATATGACATTCCAGTTTGCTGACAATCTTCATGGTCAACATACAAGGTAGCAGAATACTATTACATTTGATGTTATGATTTGCTTGTATAGAGACCCCTCCACCTGAACTGTATCTGAACTGGTGACTCATGTTATTAATATTTCATTTAAAAATGGAGAACAATATCCTGTTTAACCCCTGATGAGCTATAATTTGGATGCATAGTGCTTATTATTTTAGATCATCATCATCTGCTGCCATCTCCATAAAGAAGGCCAGCTACAATTGATCTCCAACCTATTTTGTCTCTTGACTTGATAGGTACACCCTGATACTCTTTCTTGTCCATCTCTTGATGTTATTTTCTCACTTATAGTGCTGTCTTCTTCTTGCATGTTTGCTTTCAACTCTTCCTTCCATTACGCTCTTCAGCAAGGTGTTATGTCTTTTTATATGGTCAAAATGTTTTAGCTGTCTTATTTTGATCCTAAATTTTCTAGGACCTTTTTATTTGCTTCTTCTCTTTCCGTGAGATGTGCTCCATTCTTCTATATATATATATCCACATCTCAAGAGCTTCAATTTATTTTAGGCAGTGTATTCAACTTTTGCTATCTGCTTACTGGCTATGTCCATCCTAGTAATTTATTCTGTACTATATACAGGGTGAATGAACATTTCTAATTGTGTGTATGCTTGTGTTTTTCCTTAAAATCTTAACTCTTCTACATTTTAGGAATAAAATGGATGAGGACATGTGGATTTATAATTAATTTCAATTATGTTTATAATAAGCTGGGTTGGCCATGTACTCAGAAGAGACCCCGATGCCATCACAAGAACAGCTATGCTTTGGACCCCTGAAGGAAAACGAAAGAGAGGCCGACCAAAAACAACCTGGCGGAGGACTGTGGAGGCTGAGATGCAAAGAATGAACCAGAGTTGGGGCACTGTACGAAGGATGGCCGCCGACCAAGCAAAGTGGAATCAATTTGTTGTTGCTCTACAAGACGCCACTAGGTGTGATGGCCACTAACTGCTTTGACGGTCGGCGGCTAAGGATCAAAGAAGAAGATGTTCATAATAACACACGTATTATGTTCTTCCACAAAATGTGATGGCACATGAACTGATGTTTTAGTTGATTGCCAAAAGCCACAATGGTCTTTACAGTCATGTACAAGAGATTTTCACAGCCCAGCTGGGAACATATCTATACCTCATCATCATGCATTATATCAAACGACCATCATTGATAGAATGTTATGTTCTATTTGAGTATTATAAAGGTTGGTTATACATGTATACATGGTTGTATAAAATAAGTTCTTAATGCAACATGCTACATTGGCTACACGATAATGAACTGCTGCAGGTCCATTTACATGAAATCCTCAGCTATATAAGTAGTCAAGTGAACATATAACAAAGGGTAATCTCTGAGTTCGTCAATAAAACTTGATTATACAGAAAAGAAGATTGTAGAACTGACTATAAACATTAGGGTTACTTAGAAATAGCATGCACAATTCCAGTAATTTTCCCTGGTTCCCACTATTTACTCTTACATTTTTCCTGCCAATTACCAATTGTTCCTATCTTTCTGATATTTTATAAGTTTAAGTTACTATTAAGATTACATAATAATAAATTTCAGTTTGTCAGAAAAAGCATCAGAAATGACCTTGTTGAGCAAGAAAGAAATATACTGTGTTCTATTGCAAATGCAGTTTAGATGAACAACTGACACTATGTACCAAACCAATCAAACAGCACTCTCCTATTTTCTGTGAATTTAAGCTAGATAAATAGGACATTTTTCTTATGCAACTAAAACGTCATTCAGATGCTCTTAGGCCAACAGACAACCAGATAACAAGTCAATATCTTCTCTTTCGGATTAGTTTGTCTTTATATCAGCTAACACAAAAGATATTTGGACTAGAAGGTTTATCCAAATTTATATGCAAAAAACTGACAACACACTTCTGACACTTAACTCTTTGACTCCATAATTATTTTCCACCCTCTGCCATAATTATTTTTTGAAGAATTCTAAATGGTGAAGTGTACTGACTTTTAGTGTAAATTTTATGTTAATTTTTTTCTGTGAACATGTACTTATTATATACCAAACTGTAGGGAAATGGATAGAGAATTGTAATATATAACGTCTTTGGTAGTATTAACACAAGTGTGTTCGTTATACTTAAAACATTTTGCATGTAAATTTGAAAAACACTAAAAAGTTAACTGTAGAATATGATCTTACCAAAGACAAATTACTGTTGTAGACAATAAAACTTTCTTTTTAGTCTTCAAACGTCAAGTTAATCCATATACAAAGTAAAAAAAAAAACATGCTTATGGCCACAATTAGTACATTTAGTGTTATTCACACCAGTTTTTCTGTGGTCCCATGTAAGAAAAAAATAAATTAGGCAATTGTGCATTACGTAATTTTCAAACAAATAAAGAAGAATAACATCATATAGAAACTTTTTTACTCTTGTTTAATGTTTTAATAGTATCCCTAGCTTCATCTTCTATCAAGAACTAATGATTAGATGTTACGATAGGTCTAGTTTTGTTGCTTTTTGATCGGCCAGAATATGACTACGCCCACTCATCAACTAAATCTAGTGTCTAGCTTTTCTGCACAGACTCCGTATTTTTACAACAAACTGTGACTACCAAACAATCATCATCAATGTCAGCAATGTTTCAAAGTAGTTTGACACAATTATTTGCTTAGGAGACTTAGAAAATGTAAATATAAAGCGTGAGATATATATATATAATAATACATAATAATAATAATAATAATAATAATAATACATCTAGCAATAACAACGAAAAACACAAACACACGAATCGTCACAAACATTGTGATAATAACATCAAAACACGCACATGTGCTGCTTAACTACAGTCAAATTAGTTGTTTAAATAGTAGCGGAAGTCATTCTACGAGTTTTAAAATATGAACTGCATTAAACGGACAATTTTTAGGGTTTATTCGTGATAAACTAAAAACCATGCTCCGAGTTTTGCTCTGGCACGGCGCTTTGAATTTTGCAACGCTCAGAGCGTTGGTCTGGAATCAAAGAGTTAAAACATCAGAATAAATCATATATTTAGGCAAGTTAAGTAGAAACCAGATGTCACATGCATAGTGGATTGCTGAACTTCATGGTTTAGCAACTGAATGTACATTTGTATGCCCACAGAATGTTGGTGGACAATAACTAATTGAAAAGCATTTAGAGATATGATTCTTCAGTTCATGCTGCATAAAATATAGAAAAAGGTCTGCACAGTTAGAAAAAAAAATTTATAACACATAAGGAAGGGAAACCCGAGGCCTGTAAACAGTAAATTAATATAAGACAAACATAAAGGTATGTTATCAGGCACTCGTAGGAAATAAAGAAGTAGAACACTAGACAACAGAAAAACAACATACATGAGTGGCTTACCCAGGATTCGAACCCTGGACCTTCCGTGCGACAACCCCGCCTAGCTATGCAAGCGAATCACACTATCCTCCCTGCCATCTACGCATCACAAAAAATGATGCTTCGATGACAGGACATTAGTGCGAACCGCAAGACATAACACCGGAAGTTTACCATGGGCAGTTCAGCCTATTAATGACGCAATCACTTCTGTTGTTCCCCTATAATACAGTATAGGCCAGTCCACACAAGACAAAGACCCTAATACTGTGTCCAGTAAATGATAGTAGACTTAGAACAGTAAGAACAGGACAGAGGGTAGGTTTGGTATGGTATAAACATTTATAACACATAAGGAAGGGAAACCCGAGGCCTGTAAACAGTAAATTAATATGAGACAAACATAAAGGTATGTGTTAAAATGTGGTTGATACTTGTATACAGGCACTGTTAAAGTGTACTTCCTTGTAGACAGGTAGAGAGAGAATGGCCACCACTGTTACCGTATCGTAGGTAAGTGGTTCAGGAAGACAATGTTAATTTTACGGCTGCTGATAGATGCGATCAGCTTAGGGTCGGGCTTACGGATGGCTGACAGTTGTGTACTTATGCAAATGTTAATATACGCGAATGTCATAGGTACTTGTCTACACGTCTACTGCACTCATGCACTACAGCAACATGCAGGAAGTGGTGGAACTAGATTGCCATTTTCAACGTTTATTAACGATAGACTCACACAGACATCATGGGATGACATTTCACATCAACAGTTCAACATATATGTATACAGCATAAACCGTATATAGCAAGCCGTTATCCAAGGCTTTAAATAGCAGGTACAAAAATCTCTCAAGCTTCACCAGCATCTATAGTACATAAGTAAGTAAGCGCAATGTCCCTGGCTTAGAATCAACATGAATATATATACTCTCTATCTTCAGTTGAATGCACAGTACATAATAAGTAAGCCGTAATATCCCTGGCTTAGAATCAATTTCAATATATTCTCTTTCAATCTACAATTACGTGCATTCTCCAATTATCAAATATTCATTTTCACAAACATATATCCTGGAACACACTGACAAAAATCAACGTCCATTTCGGACCTCTGCCAGAAACACACTGTCGCAAAATAACAGCTACTCAGTACAGCTCAGTAACAAAACTACATGCGCGGACTCACCGCGTGAGACCATCGCTCAGCTCAAACCGTCCCTACCCAAAAATCTCACTAGGGACATACCAACAGTTTTCTTTATCATATTTTAAAACAAACTAACAACTAGTCAGTTGAGCTGTGTTCAACAATTACTGAGCATACAGCTCCCAACTAAGAAATTCTCTCATCACGCAGAGCGTGTTTACCAGCGTTTACAAAAATCCGACCCGTACATTCAAGTCTTTAACACTTAACTCCCCTTAACAGTATGTTATCAGGCACTCGTAGGAAATAAAAAAGTAGAACACTAGACAACAGAAAAACAACAGACATGAGTGGCTTACCCAGGATTCGAACCCTGGACCTTCCGTGCGACAACCCCGCCTAGCTATGCAAGCGAATCACACTATCCTCCCTGCCATCTACGCATCACAAAAAATGATGCTTCGATGACAGGTCATTAGTGCGAACCACAAGACATAACACCGGAAGTTTACCATGGGCAGTTCAGCCTATTAATGACGCAATCACTTCTGTTGTTCCCCTATAATACAGTATAGGCCAGTCCACACAAGACAAAGACCTTAATACTGTGTCCAGTAAATGATAGTAGACTTAGAACAGTAAGAACAGGACAGAGGGTAGGTTTGGTATTGTATAAACATTTATAACACATAAGGAAGGGAAACCCGAGGCCTGTAAACAGTAAATTAATATGAGACAAACATAAAGGTATGTTATCAGGCACTCGTAGGAAATAAAGAAGTAGAACACTAGACAATACCATACAATACCAAACTTTTTTTTTGTTTTCAGAATTGTACAGCTGTATATTTTTTTGTTTTCAGAATTGTACAGCTGTATATACTTTCTGTACAGGTTTTTGCCTTAGTAATAGTATATAAGATGATAGGAAACTCTTTACAGAGCGATACAACAGGAAGCAATCTGATCATCAGAAGTAGTCCCCCTGTCCAACAAGTGTTTCGGCCCGATATACTCTTTTACACTCTAAGGGGGGCGGGCCCACTTGGGTCATGACTCCCAAGCATCTCAGCCTCCTGTTGTCTTGTATCGAAAATGAATCCATTTCACTTATGGTAGCAACTTTAAAATCCACAACTCCGCCAGCCGTGGAGGCAATTGTGAAAGTAAAGAGAAGACAAATTATTCCGTTCGTTCCGTCGCACATCACAACTAAGGACACACACTGAGACACCCGCACGAAGCCGACAAGTCTAGCCACTGCGCGCTAGCCACTGAAATTCTGTGCCTGACACCCCTTATAATATACGCCGCCTGTTGCCCCTCAGTGACAGCCCTTTCACTAGTACACCAAAAAACTCAGCGTATTGTGGACAGAAAAATTTTTTGGTGTTTTCTGTACCGCAGCGTTTATTGTCACGATTTCCATTGCCCATTGCGGTTGTTCCACAGCCAGCCTGATGCCTTTTCGGCAGTTTCACTAAGCCTCTTCAGTGCCCTTGATCTCGACTGTCCCAACAGTTTCAATAAATCATACACTGATGCAGCCACAAGCCCTCTTGTGCCCACTTCAACAGCCATGACCCTTGCAGTGTACCCATCGTGTCTCAGATCCGCAGCCAGATCACTATACTTGGCCGCTTTGAACGAATGTTGCTCGTCTAATCTGGATTCAAATGGCACGGTCAGTTCAATCAGTATGACCTGAAGTGTTGCTGAAGAATGAAGCACTATATCCGGCCGTCTCCGTGATTTTCTGATACTCTCTGGATATGCCCCTCGTCCAGGTAGGTCTACCGCCATCTCCCAGTCATTTTCACAGTCAATTAAACTGCTACCAGGTTTACTCGGTTTGGGGTGTGCTGACTTTCCTGCCCTCAGAAAGTATGTATTTGCGGTGGTCGGCCTGGGTTTGCTATTCGCCTTCATTCTTGCCAGATCTATTGTCGCAGCAAGCTCATTTAGCACTTTGTTATGGCGCCAAGTGTATCGCCCTTGCCCTAATGACACTTTACACGATGAGAGCACGTGTTCAAGTGTCTGCCTCCCCTGGCACAGGGGGCACTGCTCATCATCCGACTTTCCCCATTTCACAAGGTTGGTGGTCAACGGCAGCAGGTCATACATTGATCTAACAATGAAGCTGAGCCTAAGAGGTGCCATATGCCATATATCATTCCATGTCAAGGACCTCTGCAGGGCTCCTTCCCATGTAGTCCATTGGCCTTGTTGGACCTGCTGCACTGCTTTTTGCAACCTCTTATCATTCTCAGCTCCTTGTATCTCCTGAACTACCATGTCTCTGCACTCCCTGCTTGATGCCTTGGACCACCAGCGGATGTCTCCATGACCAAATCCCCGTCTATTCGTTTGTGTGTATCCGATTACCTCCCTCAGTTTGAGTGACTCTTGGGCAGCATCAACAGCTTCTTCCACTCTCCACTTCCTTCCCGTTTTCAGTGTGGGCTGAATGGACTTAACCACGTCATCAGCTGACTCATGTAACATCATTGCAAGCCTTGCCTTTCCAACTTTGTACTCTTCAACAACTGACTTGAAGGGAAGCAGAAGTTTTGACTTTTTGCAGTACAGTGCTACATCTGACAGACCTGGTGGTACCCCTAGCCATTTTCTCATGAACTTGTTGACCTTCTGCTCTATAGCTTCCACTGTACTTGTGCTTATTTCATATATAAGCAGTGGCCACAGCAACTTCGGTATCAACATGAACTGGAGCCACCACAGTTTGAACTTTCCCAGAAGTCTGCTTTGGTCTATGATCTGTAGTCCTCTGTCTGCCATTTCTATTGTCTGTTGCACTGCCTTCGAGTCTTTTAATGAGGCATCGTACACCCTGCCAAGACTTTTATCAGGTTCCTCAATGACAGTAGGGATTCTTTGGTTGGAAACCATGAATATGACCTCTGCTATCTTCCCTTTCCTGACTGATAGGCTTCTCGACTTCTTGGGTTTGAAGCTCATTCTGCACCAACTGACTAGTTCATCCAGGCGTGCTAACATCCTCCGGGCCTGATGTTCATCTGATGTCAGAATTGTTGTGTCATCCATGAATGCTTTGAGTCGTGGCATGTGACACATTCCACCGAGCTTTGGACCTATAGCCATTCCTTCAGCCGCATTGAGGATTACCTGCATAGCCATCACGAATAGTATCGGAGAGATGGTACATCCCATCGCAATTCCAACTTCAAGGCCAATCCACTTCGTTGTGTACTCTCTGGTTGAAAATCTGACAGAAAACCCTGTGAAATACAGCTTCAGCATTGCTGCAATCTCTTGTGGAACATGATACATTTCTAGGGCCTGCCACAACATCTGGTGTGGAACGGATCCATAAGCATTCGCTAGATCCAACCAGATTACATGGAGGTTTGTTCTGTCAGACTTTGCCTTTTGGATTGCTTCCCAGATCATTGTGGCATGCTCTAGACATCCTAGTGTACCTGGGATACCTCCCTTCTGAATGGTAGTGTCAATGTACCCATTTGCCAGGAGGTATGTAGTGAGTCTTTTAGCCATCACTGAGAAGAATATCTTCCCTTCCACATTGAGTAGTGAGATTGGCCTGAACTGACTGATGTCTGTGGAATTTTGTTCCTTCGGGATGTAGACTCTGTTCGCCTTTCTCCATTTCTTGCTTACAAGCTGGGTTTTCCACGCACTCTTCAGTAAACGGAGCAGTCCTTTGAGCACCTCAGAGCATCTCTTATACACCACATATGGAACGCCATTAGGACCTGGAGCTGACTTGCACCGAGCTTTCTGGACAATGCTTTCTACCTCTTGCACCGTTGGGGGTTTGGTGTTAAATTCAGCTCCTGGCTTACTCGGCCATTTAAGGCCTGCCATGCTGCTGAGCGGCTCATCTTTGCGACCATCTGAATATGTCATTCTAAGGTGTTCTTCCAGGTCTTCTTTCCTGATGTTTAGCGTACCCGACCGTGGCTGCTCAAACAGTTCTTTGGCAAACTTGAAGGGCTCCCTAAAGAATCTTTCCCTATCCCTTTGAGTCTTCCTTCTCTTCCTGCACAACCTTTCTGCTCTACAAAGGGCATTATGTATATAGCCTACGTATATAGCCTATGTATATAGCCATTATGTATATAGCCTATTATATATATAGCCTATGTGAAGAATTGTACCAAATGTGCTCAATATAAACAAGGAAAAAGTGGTAAACAATAACTTATGTGAAAACATGGGCTAAAAATTATGTTATTTTCTCAAAGAACAAAACGGTCACTGTATGGTTTTTTCTGTTTTTGTATGTTTTTTTTTATATTTTTTTGTACGTTTTTCAGATTTTCGTACAGGTGTTTCAGATTTATTTTACACGTTTTTTTATCTCCAAGGGTTGACATGTATGTTACGGTTATGGTACAGGAGAGCTAGGTTGTCAACAAAATCTAGATCATCAAGCTGTTTAGTCATAGTCCACTGGATTCCATTTCTGTTGGCTGAAGTCAATCTTCTCATATCTCAATTATATTAATTATTAGAATATAAATATTTGCAAAATTTATGCTTACAGGATACTTGGCCTGATGGGAATTTCAATATCTCATGTACAGGTGCATGAGGTGTAGTCAAATCTTCTGGTCTCATAAGTCCACCCATGCATTCCCTGTGGCAGTCTTCTATTTCCACAAAATTATTCTCATTTCCTTGGCATCCTCCGTAATAGAAAGCTCTACACTTTCTATCCTTTGGGTCATAATAATATCGAAGAAAGCTGTCTGTGCAAGGTCCTACATCTTTTGGCATGTCACATATGTTGACAAAATCTGGAAAAAAAAATATTTAAGACAATTTATACATCAGATGAATTAAAACTGATAAAGTTTAAATATGTTCAGTTAAAACACCATTAGACAAAATAGTGTAAGATAAGATAATATTTGACTGTCAATCTCCTAACCAGTGATTAACCTAACCCAACATTTTATGATGCTAGTGACCTGAAGTGTTAGTGTCCATACTGAGCATCACAGATTTTTACAACACAGGGAGGAGAGAGTTTCCTATCATAGTTACATGGTCAAACCAGTGACGATCGGGAAAAGACCGATTGACTTCTGGAAAGACAGATGACACTGGGAAAGACTAGAAACCAGCTGACCGGGTTAGCACCCCGTAAGCTGTATTCAATTGCTACAGGACCCAAAATGATAGATGCCCCCAGGATTCACCGAAAGGGGGGGAGAATGATGAATCCACAGGCGCCTCATTGGAATCGACCAGACCCGTTACACGGACTTCGAGCTCTGAACAACGGCTGGAATTTCCATGTGCCTGTGGTAGGGAATTCTCTACTCAGATAGGAATGAAAATCCACAGAACGAAAAAGGGGTGTGGGAGGTCATCAGGGGGAGATCAACAGCGCTCTGTCTCGACGGATAAGACGTTAGAAAAACGCAGCCAGGAGTCAATCCACAGTGCTGAGTACATTCAAGTTGATCTGCCTGATGATGATCTCACACACTTCTTGGACGGGAAGAGAGATGCAATCAAGTTTCCACCTGCCAGTGCAAAAGGGCTTTGGGAACAGCTGGACGAAGCCTTGGCAAAAGAGTTGGATAACAACCTGAAGCAGATAACTTTGGAGAAGAAGCTGGAAATCTTCAGCGACATAATATATCTGCACTGTCGCAAAGTGTTTGGAGTGAGGGAGGCAAGGGAAAGTAACCCACCACGGAAAAGTAGAAGACAAATTAAAATAGAAGAAATCAGGAAACAGAAGAAGCATGCCAGAAAACTGTTCAAGAACGCAGTTGCCACAGAGAAAGAAGGGTTACGACAGGTTTGGGAGCACCTGAAAGGCCAACATAATGCCCTCTGTAGAGCAGAAAGGTTGTGCAGGAAGAGAAGGAAGACTCGAAGGGATAGGGAAAGATTCTTCAGGGAGCCCTTCAAGTTTGCCAAAGAACTGTTTGAGCAGCCACGGTCGGGAACGCTAAACATCAGGAAAGAAGACCTGGAAGAACACCTTAGAATGACATATTCAGATGGTCGCAAAGATGAGCCGCTCAGCAGCATGGCAGGCCTTAAATGGCCGAGTAAGCCAGGCGCAGAATTTAACACCAAGCCCTCCAATGGTGCAAGAGGTAGAAAGCATTGTCCAGAAAGCTCGAAGCAAGTCAGCTCCAGGTCCTAATGGCGTTCCATATGTGGTGTATAAGAGATGCCCTTGGAGAGTTACAGAGAAGGAAATGTCGAAATTGTCCTCTTTTCACACAACATGCCTAAGAAAAATTCACCGAATCTTTTGGCCGAATACCATCACCAACCAAGATCTGCAAGCAAGAGGACATGCACACCATCATAGCTGGCAGACGCTGGAGCTGGGTTGGTCATGTCCTCAGAAGAGACCCCGATGCCATCACAAGAACAGCTATGCTTTGGACCCCTGAAGGAAAACGAAAGAGAGGCCGACCAAAAACAACTTGGCGGAGGACTGTGGAGGCTGAGATGCAAAGAATGAACCAGAGTTGGGGCACTGTATGAAGGATGGCCACCGACCGAGCAAAGTGGAATCAATTTGTTGTTGCCCTACAAGATGCCACTAGGCGTGATGGCCACTGACTGCTTTGACGGTCGGTGGTTAAGGATCTAAGAAGAAGAAGAGATGCCCTGAGGTGCTCAAACGACTGCTCCGTTTATTGAAAAATGCGTGGAAAACCCAGCTTGTAAGCAAGGAATAGAGAAAGGCGAACGGAGTCTACATCACAAAGGAGCAAAATTCCACAGACATCAGTCAGTTCAGGCCAATCTCACTACTCAATGTGGAAGGGAAGATATTCTTCTCAGTGATGGCGAAAAGACTCACTACATACCTCCTGGCAAATGGGTACATTGACACTACCATTCAGAAAGGAGGTATCCCAGGTACACCAGGATGTCTGGAGCATGCCACAATGATCTGGGAAGCAATCCAAAAGGCAAAGTCTGACAGAACAAACCTCCATGTAATCTGGTTGGATCTAGCTAATGCTTATGGATCCGTTCCACACCAGATATTGTGGAAGGCACTAGAAATGTATCATGTTCCACAAGAGATTGCAGCAATGCTGAAGCTGTATTTCGCAGGGTTTGCTGTCAGATTTGCAACCAGAGAGTACACAACGAAGTGGGTTGGCCTTGAAGTTGGAATTGCGATGGGATGTACCATCTCTCCGATACTATTCGTGATGGCTATGCAGGTAATCCTCAATGCGGCTGAAGGAATGGCTATAGGTCCAAAGCTCGGTGGAATGTGTCACATGCCACCACTCAAAGCATTCATGGATGACACAACAATTCTGACATCAGATGAACATCAGGCCCGGAGGATGTTAGCACGCCTGGATGAACTAGTCAGCTGGTGCAGAATGAGCTTCAAACCCAAGAAGTCGAGAAGCCTATCAGTCAGGAAAGGGAAGATAGCAGAGGTCATATTCACGGTTTCCAACCAAAGAATCCCTAGTGTCATTGAGGAACCTGTTAAAAGTCTTGGCAGGGTGTACGATGCCTCATTAAAAGACTCAAAGGCAGAGCAACAGACAATAGAAATGGCAGACAGAGGGCTACAGATCATAGACCAAAGCAGACTTCTGGGAAAGTTCAAACTGTGGTGCCTCCAGTTCATGTTGATACCGAAGTTGCTGTGGCCACTGCTTATATATGAAATAAGCACAAGTACAGTGGAAGCCATAGAGCGGAAGGTCAACAAGTTCATGAGAAATGGCTAGGGGTACCACCAGGTCTGTCAGATGTAGCACTGTACTGCAAAAAGTCAAAACTTCTGCTTCCTTTCAAGTCAGTTGTTGAAGAGTACAAAGTTGGAAAGGCAAGACTTGCAATGATGCTACGCGAGTCAGCTGATGATGTGGTTAAGTCCATTCAGCCCACACTGAAAACGGGAAGGAAGTGGAGAGTGGAAGAAGCTGTTGATGCTGCCCAAGAGTCACTCAAACTGAGGGAGGTAATCGGATACACACAAACGAATAGACGGGGATTTGGTCATGGAGACATCCGCTGGTGGTCCAAGGCATCAAGCAGGGAGCACAGAGACATGGTAGTTCAGGAGATACGAGGAGCGGAGAATGAAAAGAGGTTGCAAAAAGCAGTGCAGCAGGTCCAACAAGGCCAATGGACAACATGGGAAGGAGCCCTGCAGAGGTCCCTGACATGGAATGATATATGGCATATGGCACCTCTTAGGCTCAGCTTCATTGTCAGATCACTGTATGACCTGCTGCCGTCGGCCACCAACCTTGTGAAATGGGGAAAGTCGGATGATGAGCAGTGCTCCCTGTGCCACGGGAGGCAGACACTTGAACACGTGCTCTCATCGTGTAAAGTGTCATTAGGGCAAGGGCGATACACTTGGCGCCATAACAAAGTGCTAAATGAGCTTGCTGCGACAATAGATCTGGCAAGGATGAAGGCGAATAGCAAACCCAGACCGAGCACTGCAAATACATACTTTCTGAGGGCAGGAAAATCAGCACACCCCAAACCGAGTAAACCTGGTAGCAGTTTACCATCTCTTCTTGACTGTGCAATCGACTGGGAGATGGCGGTAGACCTACCTGGACGAGGGGCATATCCAGAGAGTATCAGGAAATCGCGGAGACGGCCGGATATAGTGCTTCATTCTTCAGCAACGCTTCAGGTCATACTGATTGAACTGACCGTGCCATTTGAATCCAGATTAGACGAGCAACATTCGTTCAAAGCGGCCAAGTATAGTGATCTGGCTGCGGATCTGAGACACGATGGGTTCACTGCAAGGGTCATGGCTGTTGAAGTGGGCGCAAGAGGGCTTGTGGCTGCATCAGTGTATGATTTATTGAAACTATTGGGGCTGAAGGGACAGTCGAGAACAAGGGCACTAAAGAGGCTTAGTGAAACTGCCGAAAAGGCATCATGCTGGCTGTGGAACAACTGCAATGGGCAATGGAAATCGTGACAATAAACGCTGCGGTACAGAAAACACCAGGAATTTTTCTAAGTCCACAATACGCTGGGTTTTTGGTGTACTAGTGAACGGGCTGTGAAATGGAGTAATGCCAGGCTATACTACAGAAATTCCGCGAGCCTCAGTGTTCCCACTTGATTTGAGGCATAGTTATAGTTAATTTACTGAAATTTAGAAAATACCTGGCCATAAGCAGGCTTAACACATTTGAGCACTACCTGTGGAACATGCGCTTCAATTTGGTAGTGAAGGTGTTACTGTATATGATGCAGTGGACATAACTGCAAGATATATTGAGTGCAGGGGACATAATTGTGAGTAGTGTGAAGACTGAATCTTGATGTTGAGTGAGATCATAGCAATAGAAGTAAAGAAAACAGATATAACACTTGCGAATTTGTCGTACAGTACGGGTCATTCTTCTTCAACGTTACCAGCATCACATAGCTATACCTTGCCATCATTTTCCGACACCTTTCACCGTTTTTACAATCGATAGTTTTATCAATAGTACTTTTTTAATTAGTATATCACCTTGATCATATCTTCATCATGATTTAATAATGTGCTTTGTTCTATGAATCGTTCTTTTTATACTTATTTTTGCTTTTAAACTGTGGTTGTAAAGTTAAAAGTAGCATTTAGTGTTGTACAATTGCTGCACACATGATCAAGTTCTTCACTTGTGCTGTCTTGTTTTTACGTATTATCAGATAGAATTGACAATCTATTTAGGGAGTAGGGGCTATCTTTTATAACTTTTATCAAGATACAAGGAGAGAGACTGTCACTAGGGAGCCCGGGTTCAGCCTCTGAATTTCTTTGAGTGTAACGCTCGGTCTATGGGTGCTCAAAATCCCTACTCATCTTCACTACCTTAAGTAAGTTCTCATTCTATGAGCCATTTTTTAGAGAGCCTCTTTATTATCACATAACTTTACCGTATACACTTAACCTCACTAGAGCTGCGACAGTGTTAAAGGGTCCCGGAAGGACAGTATACATGAAGGACAGTATACATGAATGAGCTGACTTATTTGCTTATTTCGTGCTCATTTTGCTTAGAGTTTTCCAGCAGGTAAAACCATGCGTGCCAATTTCCCGTAGTTTACAGATTGAGAAATGAGCAACAAGAAGAATTGAGAAACAGGTAGAATATTCTTAAAGTCAAAAATCAAAATGACATCATTATTTCAAGCCATGATCAAAGATAATTTATATCCAGATTCGTGAGATTTAATAAATGCAGTGAAGTTAAGAATCCAGTCATTGAGTAGATGTTTTTTAAATTACGATAATCTTGACAAATATAGTAAAGGAACACCCCATGAAGTGTTAAACAATAAGTTGCCATATTGTAGCTTTTGTGTAGTGTAGCCGCGTATACCGTGAGTTCTTCGGATACAGACTATATTAACATATAAAATAAATTCTTATAAGAAACCGAAGATTAGGAAAGACTATGACACGCATTTTAAAATCGGGGTTAAGCGTAGCTTCAAGTGTCACAGAGGCTCATGGGAACTCCCGGACCAATCAGGAGCCCAGCATGTTTTACCGACAGGAATGTAGGACAGACGCGATTCAGTCGGGACCAAGAACCCAAAGTTAGCAGACGTTAGTCTAGCGCCGGGAAGTTTTGTTGAAAAGATCATTCTAGGATGTTTTGTGATAATGTGTTTTCTGAAATACTTGTAAGTATTTAACACAATATAAACTTTCCTTTGGTTCATAGTGCACACAGCTATGACCACAGCAGATTTAGGTTCGAAGATTTTGTGAGAAAATGAAACCTAGATTCGGGTTGAGGAAAAATGCAAAATGAAGTGGAGAACATAAAACATTTTGGACTCCTACATGATTCAAAAAGGAAAGCTCTTGCATAAAGGATTTTACTGAATAGCCTGTAGTATATTGGCAAGGACAAAATCTAAATGCACAACGTAAAAAAAACAAGGAGATAGCCATATGAGATAATGCAGATTTATTAGAAAAGGTGCAAAGGGAATTTTGCACTCCTGAAATGGTACCAAATGTTCACTACTAATTGTTAACTGATGTACATATGCCTGTATTGAAGAATTTGTATTATTTGATCAAGTTCAGTTGTACAAGAACAGACAATTAAAAGTTATTTCTGTCAAAACCCTACGCTGTTCAAGAATCGTATCTTTGCAGTTGGCTATCAGATGAATGAATCATTCTATCATAAGTCAATAGCTACAAGCATATCATAAACAAACAACTGCTCTAAACAAATAAAAGAAACAACTTAGAGGATATATCCCCGAACCTGGGAAAACAACCTGTAAGACTGTAGAGAGCAATTTCCAACTCTAGCAGACCAGCTAGTCTCAAAATCTAATACTCTCGACTTAAACAGCAACCCCCAACTGCCCCACCCGGCCACAGTAGATCACGTAACTATTTTAAGTATATTCAGCAGTCAATGATAAAGATGAAGAAACATTAATCATTTTTGTTGAAGCTGAAGAGACTCGTTATGACTTGGTAACATTTTTATCATTGGAAGTCACCAGTAAAATATCCAAGTGAGTCACAAGACAGATTAGAATAGAAGTGGGTACAAACGAAGAATGATATATTTTTTGTTTCCAGAAAATAGAAGATGATGACCAGTTGTTGAACTTTTGTGATGTAATTTGCAAAGTGTTATTATGTAATGGAGATGCCAATGTACATGATAAATTATGATGAAACAAGTTTAAATGCTGAACCATATTATTCCACTAGCATAATTTATTAGTTACGGCTGCTTATAAGCAACAACAACAAAAGTGGATATCACTACATATTACTTCATTTCACTTAAAACTTGTAAAATCTGCGTAAGGAATGTACATTTTAATAATAATATAAAAAGAATTGTGAAACTGAAAGAAAAAAGAATCACTAAAGCAAGGCAAATTTATATTTTAACCCGATCAGAGCCCCTGGAAAAGTTTTTCTGGAGTTACTTCTCTTCTTAGTTTTAATTTCCTTTTTAAAAAACATTCTGATTTTTCTTTGGTGGATATATCATTATTATGATCATCCAGTGAGTAATATTTATTAAATAATTAATTACAATCAGTGTTTGTCGTATTGACGATTGACACTAAAATAATATGGGTATTTAAAACTGACAATTAGGCTAAAATGGCTATTTTCATGGTAATTTCCTATTACTCTTACCTTTTTGCTCCGCAGTGAATATGTGTAGTTATGTCCAGTTTCGTAGGAGTTAGGGTTAGGATTAGGGTTAACACTAATCCTAATCCTAAACCTAACCTTAACTGCTACGAAAGAACACTTAACTACACATATTCACTGCGGAGCAAAAAGGTACGAGTAATAGGAAATTACCATTTTCATTATTGAAGTTTGGTAGAGAATAAATTACGATAGTGCCAGTTTATATTTTCGTTGCAAATTATGATCTTTTTGTTTTAAAAAAATCAATACGATAACGTGATTTTATTATTTTTAATATTACATCAAATTTTTATTGAAATAATTTGACAAAACCGCCGAAACCTCCCCGTTCCATTTCATGTAACAGGATAATAGAGTTATGTTCAATTTTTCTCTTTGCAATAATAACAAGTAGTAAAATTAGTTGTGAGAACAGTGGAACGTCTTCTTTGATGTCCCCCTTGTACGTCGCGAACGTTAGGATTTCTAACCCAAACCCCTTATTACTGTGTCTTGGAATTCTGTTATAAGGTCCTATCGAACACAGGATTTTCCCAGTCTGTTGGTGATAATTAAGCGCTGAAATATGTAAAATGATAACATCATTTTTACTGGGTAAAATAAACTCAGACATTTATTGTTTGGGTTTTTAAATAAGTGAAGACCTGCTTTAAAAGGCAAAGTCCCCGTGCCAGAATTATAAGGCAGCCCACTGTAATTGAAAATACTTTTACAAGAATTAACTCTTTTGATACGTTTTTTCAGTCTTTGTAGGTCTTTGTACTGGGTTTCCATCTCCGAGGTGTGGCATGTATGCATTACACAGTTCATTAAGGTTTCAAAGTTCACACTGTTATAAGCATCCTCTAGGTCATTTCTTATAGCAACCATTTCTTGTTTACCCTGGAACCCCTCATATACATTGTTTCAGCATTACCCCATGTTACTTTCAAAGACCTATAGCTTTCTAGGGTGTCAGGGAGGAACTGTACATTTTTGAGATGGTTTATCTCGCTACTACCTTTTCAAGTAATTTACCATAGACATTCTGCAGTGTGATAATTCTATAGCTGCTGAGAAGTGTGGGGTCTTTACTAGGTTTAGAAAGTGGCCATAGGTAACCATACATGCCACACCCTGGAGATGAAAAACCTGTACAAAAATCTGAAAAACCTGTAGCCCACAAAAAATCTTTTAAAAAGAAGCATACAAAGGAGAAAGATCCATACATTGACCATTTTGTTCTTTGAGAAATCACAAGAGCATTTTTTTCACACAGGCGAAAAGCGTTAAGTTATTGTTTATTGCGTTTTTCTTGTTTGTACATTTGGTACAGTTCTTCACATTAGATATAATAGGAAACTCAATATGGAGCGTTACAACAGGAGGTGGACTGATCATCATAAGGGTTCCCTCTGTCAGCCAAGTGTTTAGGCCGTTTACTAATCTCCATTATGACTTTTACTGTGAACCCATCATGTCTCAAGTCCATGACCAGATAAACTAGATCTAGTGTGTGTTTAGTTTGCGGGTTTCCTACAAAGTCACAAATTTAGCAAAAGTATGCTGCATTGGCTGCCTCCTACTTTTGATCTGTCATCAATATTATTACTTTACAATATCTTAAACATTAAAAGCAAAGAGTTATTTCCAACTGTTATTCATGGATGACACAGTGCTATTTAGCAGTGCATCTGTAGTATTGTGTTTGGCCAGAAAGTTAGCCAGGCAACCCCGGGTCTAGCCGAACGGGTATGTCACGTGACTACCAGAGGCCAGGAAATCAGGCAAAGGCAATGAGTTTTGAATCTGGCCGCCGTCCTGCATGGACGCTGATACTTCCCTTTGTCAGCAAGTTAGCTGTGAAATTCATGTTACGGACTATTTGTACTGAATGCTTGCCATTTTGGTTCTGGTAGATTATGACGTGTAATTCTAGATCTGTGTAGTCTTCTTCCTTCTTCTTCTTCTCGTACGCCCGCTAATACTCGAGGCGAAATCTCAGGTTATTATTAATTTCTAACCTGACATTGATTTTACGTGAGTATCCCTTTTTTTCTTGTACAGAGACATGTGTCCCTCGCCATTCAGGCAGATACTCGCCGATTTCGGAGGTACCCATTAGAGCTGGGTCGGCTCAGGAGCCGCCAATCCCTGGTCGATGACACTTCTTCAAATGTCCTCGCCAGGTCTCGAGTTAATCCAGTCCAAATCCCGGTCGACGAAAAATCCTCAAATGCCGTCGCCCGGGTTTGATCCTGCATCACCCGGTCGCCAGAGCGGTGTTGTAACCACTACGCTAGCGCGGCTCCCGATCTGTGTAGTGTCTAGTGGGTATTTTCTACAGGCCGTAAATTTATAGGTTGACACTGATTTGAGGTTGTCTTTGTCAGTTTTTGCCGCTCAAGTGAGCGATAGTCATTACAAAGTATTCTCAGTGTAAGTCGTACTGTCGTGTATGATGATGATAGATTGAGCTGTTATGCAAGTTTTTAGTGGCATTTCATTATTGTAATTTTGATGCGTTAATGGCCGGGTGTGGCCGTATTGTGTGTGCTTATGATTAAAGGGAAGTACCTGTAGAAGGTGTTGATTACTTATGTCAGCTATTGTTGTGTGGTCATACTTCTGGAAGACAAGCTTATAATTGTTAGGATAAATCCACACTGCAGTGGTGTAACCATAGTAAATTGGTTCTTGACAACTGGGGAGCTCTGGTCCGATTATTTAGAGTCCGTGGGGCCAATATTATACAGTATTATATTATATTTGACAGCTGAGGGCTGTATCCGGCTCTTTTGGCCGTAGGGCCAATATTTGTGCACACATATCAGGAGTTTATAGCACCAGTGTGTACACTTCGGTATTTCAAGCGTTCACGGCAGTGTGTTTTGGTTAGGCAATATCAGTGTGTTGTTGACATTCAGAGGGGCGACCCGTGGCGGTAACTGACTCAGTTTTGATGTAGGGCACAATAAAAGGTTAGCGTTGTCTATAAAGGCAAGTTTGACATTTAGGGTGTTCGATGTGTTTGGACAGCTGGTTAAAGTGCAGTGTTGTGGTTCGGTTTCTCCTTTATAAGATGTTCTTCTGTTAGCAATGTTTGGGCAGTCATGTGTAAATTGTCGGGCTGAATAGGTAAACATATTACAAGGTATACTTCACGTTTTCTTGGTAACATTTGTTGCTCCTTGCGGAGTAAAGTTACGTGTTCAACAGGGCGGGGAGACGACTTCGGTTGTCGCGCTATCCCGGTTGATGCAGTGTGACTTTGAGTGTTACCTTAGAGGTATTAGGGTCTTTTGTGGAGTGCCTTTGTAAACCTTTAAGTTTACCTAGGACTACAAGTGTGATAGGGCGTTTTGGTGTAGGCAAGGTGTGTTGTTCCCGCCACACGAGGTAGCCATCCAGCCGACGAGAATTCCTGCCACAGCCTACCTGCCAGTATTCTTGTGCTGCAGCCAACCTGTGCTGTAGCAATAGACTGTGTCCATGTATTGCAGCCAACCGACGCCGTGGCTGTAGGCAACGGTCCTGTGTGCTGGGACTTGCTTGTGGGGAAGCAGTTGAAATATCCTCCTGCGCCGTGGTGTCCAGTGCCACTGGAATCCTGCTCTGTGCTGCTATCACTGTTCGTCTTGGTGCCGAGATCCATCCTTTGTGGACTGTGGGGTCCTGGAATATACTGTGCTGAAGAGTGAAGACTGCTGGGTTCCTGAAGTGACGGAGTGTAGTGTACTGTGGTTGGATATTTTACGCATTATCGTGCCAAAAGACATTAACGTTATTATCTGGCACATAGACTTGTGAAGAAGTCTTGTTATCTGGACATTAGTGATAACATCGTGTGGAACATTATTTTCATGTTGATGTCTTTAGTCTGTGAAGTCTAGTTCATGCTGTTTCATCTACCATCATCTGTGTCTGTGGAGCTACGCGGAGATACATTGCTGGATCATCAGTTAAGTTATTGTTTGAATATCTGTATGATTTGTTGTATTTAGGTTTTTGTTTGTTTTGTCCTTTAAATTCTGTTTTCATTCTAAATTCTCTTCTCTGTCTATCCGCCTGGTCAACTTATCGTACAGTCTGGTCTTCCTGTTTAGTGGGATCTTTCTGTGAGGGTCGTGTTGAGTAAGCTATAAGCATTTTTCTGTTCGGTTTTTTTTTTTAACGTCTGTTTCTTGAGGTATTCGTAAGTGTTTGTCTTTCTTGCTTTCCTTTTGTCGCCTTTGGGTTTCACATTGTGTTACCGTAAAATCTCGCGTATAATACGCACAATTTTTACTCATTTTCCCCGCTAAAACTCGGGTGCGTATTATACGCGAGTACTAACAAATACGTAATTTTCGATATCGAAAGTAACCTACATTGGAAAGTCTGTCAAGTTTTTGTCACAATTTGTCAGTGAAAATGGTGCAAAATTGAATGTGCCATGTGTTTTCTTATGTGTCAGACATTGTTGCAAAACGCATTTCGCACTCTTGGTCTTCAATCTGTTTTGATATTAAGCTTGGTTGTGAAGTTTGTCATTTGATTATTTTGAGCCCTAAAAATGAATTCGAGAAAATGTTGTACTGCAGCAGAAAAGCTCTTAGTGGTAAAATATGCAGAATCTAACGGCAATCGGGCAGCAAGTCGACATTTTTCCATTAACGAGTGCAACATTCGATTATGGCGAAAAAACAAAGAGGAGCTGCAAGTGTTGCCTAGTAAGAAAAAGGCGAATCATGGTCCCCACCAGATCTTCCAGACCCAGAAAAAAACATTATTGGATTGGGTAGTGGATAGAAGGCAACAAGGCATCGGTGTTTCATGCATTGAAATCCGACTTAAAGCTCTGGAACTTAAAAAATCTCGTACAGGCACAACAGCATTTAAAGCGTCATATGGATGAGCAGTTCGTTTTATGAAGCGACATGGTCTTTCAGTTCGTCGAAGAACTACTATCGCGCAGCATCTTCCATCTTCTTTCAGTTTTTT
Source organism: Oreohelix idahoensis (assembly GCA_024509875.1). NCBI lineage: Eukaryota > Metazoa > Mollusca > Gastropoda > Stylommatophora > Oreohelicidae > Oreohelix > Oreohelix idahoensis. The sequence continues at coordinate 164,406 of JAMPIV010014039.1, read as the reverse complement.
AACAAATGTTTCATAAAATAAAATCTTGAAAAATTATGGTGCATATTATACACGAATTTTCATTTTACCAGAAAATTTTGGGCTAAATCAAGCATGCGTATTATACACGAGTGCGTATTATACGCAAGATTTTACGGTAGTTAATTATGGGGGTTCTGTCATTCTGATTTCCTGTCTCTTGGGATCATTATTATTATATATGATATGTTATAGTGTTATTATTGCTTAAATGTTATTTAGTTTATTGGGAGTGGTATGAATTAGTTAGTGGCTAGTCAAAGTGATAGCTCTCAGCACTTCATTGTTAAGTGTAGTTGTTGTTCTAGTCTGCTGTGTTTAGTGTTATATTTGTGAGTTCAAGGGTGGACGGGTGGCGAGTTTAATTCTTCCTTTTCCTACTTGTGGGAAAAGATTGGATTAGACTGATTTCTTCTAGGGTGTGGCTGTGTGTGTTTAGTGGTGGAGTCAGGCAGAAGGTTTTCCTGCGACTGCCCTACTTAACATACCAAGCTCAGTACTTGTTAGGTGTGCTGGTGTAGTTTGTATTTACATTGTCATGTACATTCAGTAATTCTATTGTTGTGTTTAAGTGGTGTGATCTCTTGTTCCTTCTTGCTATCTTGTAAATACGTTAACAGGTATCTCTTGTTTTTGTTTGTTGTCAGTCACGCATTGTATATATGAGTCTATCTCTGCTCAACTTTGTCTGCCATCTTATTCACCGTGACTGTTAGATATCGTTTCATGTAGTGGGTGACTTTTCATCTGTGGAGTGTCCATTTTTGCCACTTGTAAACAGATTAGATAGAATATAAAGAACCGGAATACATACTGAGTAGCAGCACCAGTGTGGGTGCTAGTAACAGACTATGGTGTAAAAGCTGATTTATTGTCAAACTTTGTATAGTGTGGGTATAGTACCAAGAGGTAGTATCAGCTAGGGAAATACAATTTTCGACTATAGTAAGGGTCTGTTCAGTTGTATCACAGAGACTAAGTGGTCGGAAGGACCAAAACATATAAAGTGAGGGGTGAAGTGGATTATATATATATTGAGGAGTGAAGTGAATTATAGATACATTGAGGAAGTGGACTATATTTACATGCATATGTTTGTATTTTGAGCAGTGATATTGCTATTTATATATCATTACTGCATACTTAGTAAGCAGAGAGGTATCTGTAGTTCTAAGTGAGGTGGTTTATAGTACATGGTATTGAGTAGGTGCAAAGTGTGAATCTAAAGCTAAAGAAGCAGTGTCATAGATAGTATCGAGTATTGTGAGTGTACATCATGGACTTAGAGAGTTTCGTTCGGATAGGCATCCAATGCTGGTACACTAGCAAAGAACTAACGGATTATGCCAAGGCAGAATTCCAATCAAAAGAGAATCAGGATGCCTTAAGAGATGTACGTGCCGAGGAATGAGAACTCAAGAAAGCAGAGTTCGAATTTCAAGAAAAGAAGATGGAACGAGAATTACAGGAAAAGAAGATGAAAGAAGATAAAGAGTTAGAATTACAAGAAAAGAAGATGAAAGAGGAACGAGAACTCAAGAAAGCAGAGTTAGAATTTCAAGAAAAGAAGATGGAACAAGAATTACAAGAAAAGAGGGAATTACAGGAAAGGAAGATCAAAGAGGATCGAGAGTTAGAATTAGAAAAGGAGAGAATGAGAATAGCTCTGGAAGAGAAGAAGATTGATAAGGAAATACAATTGAAGAGATTAGAAGTGGGTGCGAGTGGTCAGAACTCGACTCGGGGGGGGGGGGGGGGGGGCTCATTGTCCCTTTAGGCTGCGTATGCCAAATTTTAACGACAAAATCGACAGTTTAGATTTTTTCCTTGAGAGGTTCAAGGCCGAATGCATGGCCTGGAAGGTTGACAGAGATCAGTGGCCATCTCTGTTATCCACATTGCTAGTGGGGCCTGTGATGGAGACCTTTTATAGCCTCCCGCTGGAAGAGCAGGCGGATTACGACAAGGTGAAGGAACGGTTGCTTTGTAAGTTCCGTCTGACGGGTATCGGACGCGTTTTAGAAACACGATGCCAAGTGCAGACCAAGACTTTGAGGACTTTATCTCGAAGATAAAGCTTCTGCTCAATATATGGACTGAGTTGGAAGGAATAACTAAGGACTTTAATGGCTTGGTTGATCTAATGTTACGAGACAAAGTGTTGTCGTCGTGTTCAACTGAGTTGGTAGCTTTTTCCAAGAGCGCCAGCCAAAAGACATTGATTCTATGGCCCAATTGGGGCACCATTATGTCCTGGCCCATCCGGGCAAACCCATCCAGAAGTCGGGTCTGTCAGACGCCTTAGCTGCATGCGTCGGCAAAGTCCAGCGCCAACCGTGGAAAAATCAGATAGCTGCAAAGAACAGAAACGCAATAGGTCATCTCGGCCCTATCAGCCATGCAGGGGCAACTACGATAATTTTAGAACACATCAGAGGTTCCAGCCGAGGTGGAACAACCATCACTCTGTTAGCGATAGTGTTGGAGAAGAGCGCCAAATGCGTAAGCAAGTGCGCTTTGAGGAGTCTCGAAAGAAAGATAGGCACTATAAAGAGAAACAGGTCAAGCGGAGGAGTGGATCCTCAGAGAGTCGATCTTCCGACTCCAATGTGCGGTCTTCACCAGCTAACAGCCCCAGCAATAGTCCACGAGAGGAAGCAAAAAGGGAACTCCGATGTTCCACGTGTAATGGTAAGGGACATAATGTAGACAGGTGTTCCACCCCAATGGAGTACGCGAACTCTGCGTTTGTGTTGGACACAATCAATAGCGAGGACTGTGTGGGGTGTCGTCCTCTATTTAATTCGGGTGAGAATATAGTGTTACACTGCGGACACGCGGTACCATGTCTGTCGGCAGTCCATGAGACTGGCGAGGTGGCACTCCACAAGGGTGTGGTGGAGAAGAAACCAGTCTCGGTGTTGAGGGACACCGGATGTACCACTGTCGGGGTGCGTCGGTCATGTATCGATGAGTCCTGCCTCACAGGGAAAACTGTAAAGTGTATCATGTTTTGGGGCAAAGTTGAGACTTACCCCCAGGCATGTATTAATGTGGACACCCCGTTCCTGTCAGGGAGTGAACGTGTTTGTCCTCGAGAACCCAGTCGCCGATTTGATCGTCAGCAATGTACAGGGAGTGCATAACGCCACGGGAGGAGCTGAAGCAGAGTCTCAGCAACACCAAAGTCCCGGGGCGGATGATCAGGTGGTCGAGATATCACCACCTGAGAAGAAAGTACATCTTAGACAGGGTTCGTGGCAGGCGCCCATCGATACTCCCAGTCCGATGACGAGGAACATGAATAGGAACAGTAAAGGCATATCTGAGGGCCTTATAGCTAGTGACCACAAGGTATGGGTCCGCACTATCCCCCCGAGTGTTAGCTGGCGCACACTCAGACGTGCGTTTAATGAGGTCAAACCGGTTAGGTTCGTCGAGGTATTGTCAATGCGAGACAATACCAAGGTTGCACGAGTTACTTTCGCGGATAGGTGGGGTGCGCGTGATGCAGTCAGGTGGAAGCACATGTCGTTGCTCCATAACCACCTGCTGATAGTCCAGCAATAGCTAGGGATAGGTATCGGGTGTCGCGTTCAGTTAGGGTGTTTCGGTTAACGCGAACTGAACCGCAGAGTCTGACCCACAGAGTCTGACCCACGCCACCAGTACTATTCTGATGGAATATAAGTTGTTCTGTACAGCTCTATAATTTGGTGAGAGTGACTAAGGAGGTGGTTTTCAAATGTTAATACCATATGTGGGCTAAATGTGATGTTTTTGAATTTATGTAGTATGGCGCCATAAAGGCAATTGGGTAGATGTCTAAACCTTGTTACAAATGACTGTTTATTCTCTGAGATTATCTACTGTAATGGGTGCCTGTGTAAGAGTTACTATGAATGTACTATACACTGTGTTCTCGGTGACCAGGGGAGGACAGTCGTGGTCATTTTTCATGACTGCCAGAACCTTGGGTAACCGATTTTATACTCATGTTGTGTAATGTGGTAGGTTGGAGAATGCAGTAACGACAATAGTAGGAAAGAACTTTGGCATTCTTGGCTCAGAAGAGGAGATGCGGTTAATGGCATAGGGTCGTCCAAACTCCAAACGGAGGTCGGGCGAAGCTTCCTCCGATGGAAGAAAACTACGTTTTCTTTCTTAAGGGGTGGGTGGATGTCACAGCGCTATTTAGCAGTGCATCTGTAGTATTGTGTTCGGCCAGAAAGTTAGCCGGGCAACGTCGGGTCTAGCCGAACGGGTATGTCATGTGACTACCGGAAGCCGGGAAATCAGGGAAAGGCAATGAGTTTTGAATCTGGCCGCCGTCCTGCATGGACGCTGATACTTCCCTTTGCCAGCAAGTTAGCTGTGAAATTCATGTTACGGCCTATTTGTACTGAATGCTTGCCATTTTGGTTCTGGTAGATTATGACGTGTAATTCTAGATCTGTGTAGTGTCTAGTGGGTATTTTCTACAGGCCGTAAATTTATAGGTTGACACTGATTTGAGGTTGTCTTTTTCAGTTTTTGCCGCTCAAGTGAGCGATAGTCATTACAAGGTATTCTCAGCGTAAGTCGTACTGTCGTGTATGATGATGATAGATTGAGCTGTTATGCAAGTTTTTAGTGGCATTTCATTACTGTAATTTTGATGCGTTATTGGCCGGGTGTGGCCGTTTTATGTGTGCTTATGATTAAAGGGAAGTACCTGTAGAAGGTGTTGATTACTTATGTCAGCCATTGTTGTGTGGTCATACTTCTGGAAGGCGAGCTTATAACTGTTAGGATAAATCCACACTGCAGTGGTGTAACCATAGTAAATTGGTTCTTGATAATGGATGTATTAGTGGTTGTAGTTTATATTCTTAAAATATGATCCGATTGCAAGCGATCATCACCGAGATAATTCAATGAAACATGTCTGTTAAATTTAGTCAAACATGGCCCACAAAATAAAATGTGATAAGGCGACTGTGCGGTAGAAATTAAAAAAGACTTGCAATTGCCTCATATAAACTAATACAGATGAAAAACCTATGGCAAGGCACAAGCAAAGAAACAAAGTTACAACTGATCAGAGCATGTATATTCTGAGAAGCAGCATACAGCTGTGAGACATGGACACTCAATAAAACAGTGGGGGAGTAAGGTTTGCTATAGATCTCATTAAAAAAATGAGAAATGCCTGCAACCAAGCCAACCGTACCTTCACGCGTGGTCCAGTTCTTGGACCCGGTGCTCCCTGTTTCTACCAACACGGATATGGCGAATGGCGAGTTCTGGCGCCAACAAACCAGACCCCCAGAGTCTACTGGGGTAAAACACTAGGCTTTGGGGGAGGTAACCCTACAGAAACCTCTGGCAGAGCAAGTCCTCCATCAGATGCGGCCGATGCTGGGCCCACTGGCACGTGGACACGTCCCGATCCTCATCGAGACTTGCCCGGGGAGCCCACCCCGGCTCAAAAGGCAGAGAAGGCCACTCTCCAAACCTCTGATGTCTTGCGGGCAGTGTTAGGATGTGCAAGAACATGGACAGGAAGACTCCACAACTTCCCCACTGAAGACACGCCCACGACGACCGTTGCCTCAATTGGCTATGTGTGGTGTACCCAGAAATGGGGCCTTCCATTACTGAGGCACAGTTGGGTCCCTGATGTTGCTTATTGGTGCAGAGTTGAGAGAGATGGCTGAGCATCACAATTCCCCCCTGTGTTGCAGCATGTTGAGAACCCAGCATTGCACACTAAGCTTGGGGGGAGCACATGGGCACCAGACTTAATACTGGCTCTTGACTGGATGGCCGCATGCATGAGATTTCTACAATGGAGAGATGGCAGGTGATGAGATTTCTACAATGGAGAGATGGCAGGTGGTGGGTATCTGGAAGTGGCTCTGTGCAGGACGTGAGGATTCCTTGGGAGAGCCCAGAACCAGAGCACAGCATTGTGCAAGCTCTGCATAGTTGGAGAGCCCCCCTGGATGACGGGGAATGCTCAGTATGCCACCCCACCTATCCCCAACTGCTAACTTGGAACCAGAAGTGGGGTCCTTTGGATGCGTCCCAGGCCATGATAAAATGCCTTGGAAAGAGACTGGAGCTCAGAACTCCCTAACTCAAGTTGCAGGATGGCAGAAAAGCCACGGGACAGACAGGTCTATTTTGAAGATAATGCAACCATATTTTCACCATACGAGCTCGGACGCCGCCTCAGTAAACAAAATCCACGCAGAGCAGTGACACCCCAGGCTGCTTGCGAATAGTCTACTACTGGGAACATAAACAGATTAGGGATGAGCCCATTCTCCCGTTGAACAGGTGCTAAAGTCGTAGATACTGGGCCAGAAGGCGCACCGGAAACCACAGTATCACGCAACTCGCTTTTTTCTATGGATGAGTACACTGTCAAATAAATCTCGTACTGGTGCTCGCCCTGTGGAGCTCCACCAGGCAGGTGCAGTGCCGGGCTCTGAGCCTTGACAGAGCCCACCCTCAGCTACTGGAGGACCCTCTAGACCGTCTTGTGGAGTCAGCAGATGGCGGAGGAGAACTACTGACCAAAACAAAACAGAAAAAGAGAAACCCAGAATGCCACTTGTCATAATGCACTGGAATGCAGAGGGAGTGAACAGCAAGCAGGCTGGATACAGCAAAAAGACAGAGCTGGAAAACATCTTGTATGAGAAGCAAGTCAGTGTTTGCTGTATCCAAGAGACTCACTTGAAAGCAGATCAAACCTTTAAAATAAGGGGATATCAATGCTTCAGATCCGACAGACAAGATAGACGAAAAGGAGGAGTACTTACTCTTGTAAGGAATAACATTCATGCACACGAAAGGAAAACCTACATGGATGGAGCAGAATATCAGCTGTTGCAGCTAAAGGTAGACAAGATGGAAATAGAACTTCTGAACTATTACTGTCCAAACAACAAACCCCTGACTCTCAGCTCTATACAGGTACCAGCCACCAACTTTATAGCAGTTGGAGACTTTAATAGCCACTCCCAGAGCTGGGGCTATAACCATCTAGATCACAGAGGTGAAGAGGTTGAAACATGGCAAGATGATCACTCCCTAATCCTAGTCAATACTGCCACAGATACTCCTACCTTCTACTCCAGAGGATGGCACACAACTTCAACACCAGATCTTGCCTTCGCCACCCCAGATATAGCTGGACTTATTAGTAGAGAAGTAGGAGACCAACTAGGGGGAAGCGACCATCGCCCAATCTTTCTTACTGTCCAGAGTGTAACTCTCAGTACAGGCCCAGCCATTACAAGATGGAATTACAAAAAAGCCAACTGGGGTTTATTCAGGCATCAGGTGAACATGCTGCTGTCTGACCTCAAGGTACAGAACAGAGACATTAATGAAGTGGTAAAAGACTTCAACAGATGCATACTACAAGCTGCAAAAGAAACCATTCCCAAAGGATGCCGGTGTAACTACACACCATACTGGTCCAGCACACTCCAAGAACGTCAGGAAGCTATGGACAGGGCTAGAAAGGATGCAGAGTCTCAGCCTTCACTTGAAACTCACAACAAATGGAAAAAGGCTGTAGCAGAGTTTCAGAGAACAAAGCTAGAAGAAAAACGGAAAAGCTGGAGAACTAAAACGGCATCGCTGAACCTTGAGAAAGACGGCAAGAAACTTTGGAGATTAGTCAAGTCTCTAAATGAAGAGCGTTCCTCACCTAGGCAGACTATCACATTGGATGAAGGTGGCAAACTTCTCAGAGGAAAACAAGCTGCAGACTGTTTGCTAGAAGATACAGTTCAGAAAGCAACTTGCCCATTAACATAGACCATCAGAGAGAGATAAGAAAAGAAATACTGGCAACCATGGGACAGACAGATACTCCTGCCCCAATGAGGGAACCCATCACACTAGGAGAACTACAGAACGCTATTTCCAAGCTTAAGTTCCAAAAGTCACCCGGCCCAGACAAAATCAGCAACGAAATGCTAGTAAATCTGAGCTCAGCAGCAAAGACAAAACTGCTTGAGATATTCAACCACAGCTGGTTGAAAGGAACGGTACCCCAAGTATGGAGAGAAGCCATCACAATACCCATACTAAAGAAAGGGAAATGTAAGACCGAGGCTGCAAGTTACCGGCCAATCAGTCTCACAAGCTGTGTTGGGAAGACTATGGAGCGAATAGTCAACCACAGATTGAAATGGTATTTAGAGTCTGAGCAGATCCTGGTGCCGGAACAAGCTGGATTTAGAGAATGCTACAGTATAGAAGACCAAGTTACTTACTTGTCTCAAGCAGTAGAAGATGCCTTCCAGGAGAAGAAAAAGGTCCTAACGATCTGGGTCGACTTCAAGCAGGCCTTTGACAAGGTGTGGAAAGATGGCCTTATTGCAAAACTTAGGAGAAGTGGAATCCAAGGCAACATGATAAAATGGATCCAGTCATACTTGCACAACAGGAGAACTAGAGTCACTCTTGATGGTCTGCAGAGCAGAAAAGTGTTGCTCTATCAGGGGGTACCTCAAGGAGGAGTAATTTCCCCAACATTCTTCCTTGTTTACATCAATGACCTGGTGAAAGATCTCCCCGCTGGAGTGAAAGCTGCCTTATATGCAGATGACCTAGTACTCTGGTGCACTAATGAAAACGTCACCACAGCAAATTATAGAATGCAGCGGGCAGCAGACATGCTAGTGTCATGGGCAGAGAAATGGCTTATCACAATAAACACAGACAAAACCTCCACAAAACTGTTCTCCTTCTCCCCCAAGGACAAAGCAGCTAACATGCACCTAGGGACAACCGTGATCAAGGAAGAAAGCTACCCCACCTATCTTGGGGTTACATTTGACCAAAGGCTTACATGGAATAAGCATATTGAAAATGCAGAAGGAAAGGCCCGAAGACGACTAGGCATACTCAGAAAATTAGCAGGTACCAACTGAGGAGCAAATGAACGAACTCTAAAGAAGATTTATAATGGAGTAATAAGACCACACTTAGAGTTTGGCTCAGCAGCATGGTCATCAGCTGCTAACTCACATCTGCAGTCTCTGGACAAGGTGCAAAATGAAGCTCTCAGGCTTATTACAGGAGCCATGAAAACTACACCAATATCAGAGATGCAGAAAGTTGCTGGATTACAGACATTGTCCCATAGAAGAGACACAAAAAGCATGATCCAGATGGAAAAGTACAACAGTATGCCAACGCACCCAATGAAGGCAAGACTAGATGATCTGGCATTGGGACGTCTATAACGTAGCAGCTTTGTGCATCGGGGAAAAAGACTTAAAAGACAGCATCAAGAAGACCTATCCATGAAGACAACACCACTGAAGCCCACCCTATACCCTGTACCATGGGAGCAGGCCAGCAGTGCCCTCCAAATTAATAATCAGTCAGTGGTCTCACAAGTGGATGTGAGTATAATGATCTGCAAAAACGAACTGCTACATTGAGTATGATCCAAGAAAGCTATCCCGATCAATCATGGATACATGCCTATACAGATGGATCAGCAACAAATGCTGTTAGGAATGGAGGTGTCGGTATCTTTATCTCATATCCTGACAACCAATCTGAGACTAAGCACATTCCCACTGGTAAATTCTGTTCCAAGTATACAACTGAGGTTCAAGCTCTAGAGCAAGCTGCAAATATGATTTATAACACCAACTCTGACTGCCACCAGGTAGTCATCCTCACAGATGCACTGTCTGTCCTGCAAGCTCTCAAGGGTGGTAAACTCCCGCATCTGAGAAATGAACTAAACAAGGTAGCTGCCAAAAAGAGAACCATACTTCAGTGGGTACCATCTCATTGTGGTGTACCAGGAAATGAAAAAGCAGATAAACTTGCAAAAAAGGGAGGAGAATGTGAACAAGAAGATAATGAAGTCACGTACTTTGAGAAAAAGAGAGCTATACAGACTATCAGAAGAGAACAGAACCAACCCAACGACGACTACCACACTCTTGACCGGCAGGGACAGATAACCATTTTTCACCTCAGGACAGGGCATAACAAACTGAATAAACACATGCACAAGCTACGATTGTCTGCTTCACCACTGTGCACATGTGGATTAAACGAACAAACTGCTGAGCATGTTCTACAGGATTGTCCTCTGTATGACCAGTTAAGAAAGATATACTGGCCCAATGACTCAACACTAAACTCAAAGCTATATGGAGCTAAAGAGGAACTTCAAACAACAGTCGAATTCATCATGAGAACTCGTCTGACGGTGTAATCATCAAAGATGCGATCGCAAGAAGAAGAAGAAGAATAAAACAGTTGCAAAAAAAGATGACATCATTCGAAATGAAATGCTATAGAAGAATGTTGAGAATACCCTGCACAGAAAAAAAGACCAACAGAGAAGTACTGCACTCACTAAATGTACAGGAACATTGGCTCCTAAATACCATCACAATAAGGAAGCTGAAATTTGTTGGTCATATAAAAAGACATAATAGTCTGGAAAAATTAGTAATGGAAGGCATGGTCCCTGGAAAAAGGGGAAGGGGACGACCTAGATGACAGTGGATCCAGGACATCACAGAGAGTCTGAACTTGTCTTTAGATGATGCAGGTCGACTTGCCCAGAATTGTGATGCGTTCAGAGCAGCTGTAATGGAGACAACGTTCTGGAGAGAATACGTCACATCATGATGATGATAAGGTTATACATATGTGTATCAGGTTTTCTCATAATTTCCGTGTTTCACCAACAAGCGAAGGTAAGTAAGTGTCACAGAAAAGAGGATGAGATAAATCAAGAGAATTTTGCTGATAATACCATGACAATAACACTTGAGTAATGCATGTCCCTTTTTAGCATCGGTTTTCAAGCTTATTCCTGTCAAGCTTAGAATATTAGGAATAGGTTGGCTTGTACTGTTCCTATTCATCCTTTGATGTAAGGACCATAATTTCTGTATTGTTTTTTTCAGTGCCCACCCGTGTCACAAAGTCTTCCCACACTGCATCCTTGGCTTCTCTTGCCAAGCCCTTGAATTTATTGATGGCTCTCTGCTTTTCTCCTTCATCTCTTTCACCTCTTCATCATTCATTGTCCTCCTCTTTCGTACTTTCCACTATGACTTTGTCGCTCTTTTATTTTCCATCCACGCTTTCTCCACTGTCTCATTCCACCAGGATGGTTGGGTAAAAGGTGTTCGAGCTGTCTTTGTTTTGCATTGTGATGCAATATGTGCACACAGCTAATACTGTCATGTGGGCTTGTATACTGTTTTGGTTTCCTGTGTTTGGTGGTCTTTCGCTTTGAAATTAGTCCTACACAGAGTAGGTGATCGCTTTCTTGAGCTTGCAATACACCCCATGTGCAAAGATGACGGCAGCACTAGAAATCAAAGCCAGATCTATGACACTATCAGTATCCCCTGATTTAGTTACCAGTCTTGTTGGGCACTCATCATTTAAAATGGACTGGTTCATGTTGAGTAAAGCTTGGCTCAAGGCAACAACCTGTCTATTTTCCATGATGTTCCCCCACTCCTTAGTCTTTGCATTAATATCACCAGCAATTAAATTCTTTTTGTTAGGTTCTTCAGACAATTTCGTCAGGAACTCCCAGCAACCCTCTTCAGGAAGGTGATCTACAAGAGCATATTAATTGAAGACTCACCATTCCTGGCTGCTTATATCTAGTGCAAACCCCTGCAATTCCGCAACTTCATTAGAGTGGAAAATTGTATCTAGCCATGCATGAGGGAGTTCATTTTTCACACACATCACTTGCTCTCATATGCCAAGCTGACATGAATTTGTGTAACATCTGTAGCCTGGTATGTGCTTTTATATTTGTCTACTGGATCATGAGTATATTGAAATTGTAGATGATTGTTTGTATAATGGCAGCCCATTGATAAGTGCTTTGATAGTTTCAGTAACCTATATGCACATATTTCATAGAGAGTCTGTCTGCTTTCTTTCTTAATTTTCTCTTGCCAGCTCTTCTTTTTCTCTCTCTCCTCTTCTCTCCCCTACCTCTCCTTTCTAATCCAAATTTCTTTGTTACATTTACAATTATTGGTGACATAGCACAATCCCCATAGCTCCCACGATGATTCTGGTTTGTTGTATAATCCATAGTAAGATATAGTGGAAATATCTGGTCACACTGGCAAAGCCACCATACCAAGGAAGAGGCAAGGGATGTTCCTTAGGAAGTCCATCTGTCTGACATCGCCCTGCTCGAACCTCAGACAGCCAATGTTCAAGACTGCTTACCCATCAGCCATCCACTCTGTTGGCACACTGGATCACCTTAGACTTGGGGTCATAAACTAATGACTATGATATCATTCAACCCATGATGTGAGTGAGTTCTGCGCACTGCTTCTCTGCGGATTTCCGTGGCTGAATATGTACTGACTTGAGTCCTACCAACCTTATTACAATTCTGTACTAGAACTACATAAAACTTTGTTTTAGGCTGGGCATTCTAATTTGAATGTGAAAAATTTGTTGACTATGCTATTGTAGTTAAAATATACGTAGAAAGTTTCATGTTCCTTTTTTCATGCATACAATCTACCAACCCAGGATGGCTGACAGGATCGTAAACTGAACTTTACATAAACATGCCCCCTTTCATGTTAATCATGCTAATCCATAAGCTACATACATCGATATGCTCTGAATCAAATGGGGGACACTTCAATACATGAAAAATGCTGAACGGACGCCACTCACAATCAAAAACTCATCAAGGCAGTCCAACTAATCATAATATTGTGAAACACGTCAGTCATCTTGGACCAGAAGCTTGGTTGGTCCAAAGCTACATGCCAAAATGATGTTAACTACCAATTATGGTGACTTATTCATTTTGGAGGTTGTCTATCATACTTTTGCATCCAATCTGTTTTGTATTACTGATATACTGTACTCTTTCAATCTTTCTTTTCCTTTTCTGTATTTCTACAAAAAAAAGTGTAATTGCATTTATATGTCAACAATGTTGCCTTTCTTAAGAAATACTTCTTATAAGCTGGTTTGCTTTAAGCTTCATTATTTCAGAATGCTTTTATCTGTCATTTTGTCTTTCTCAGATATCCTGAATTTTCTTTATAGGTCTGATTTAAATGTTACTATTCTGATCATATTCTAATATAATAGAAGCTCTGGAGAGCTTTGGTATAGATACAATCACAGATCTATGCAATGATATATACAATACAGGATATATACCACACGAATGAAGACATCAGTTTTTATAACATTGCCCAAAAAACCAAATGCAACAGAATGTTCAGACTTCAGAACAATCAGCCTGATGAGTCATGCAATTAAGATACTGCTCAAAATCATACAGGAAAGAATAAAAAGTAAGGTAGACAGCAAAATCCAAGAAGAACAGTTTGGTTTTAGATGGAACAGTGGAACAAGAAAGGCAATATTTTGCCTAAGAATATTAGCAGAAAAAAATATACAGAGGTCCAAAAAAGTATGTACATGTGCTTCATTGACTATAAGAAGGCTTTTGACAGAGTCCATCATGAGAAAATAATTGAATGCCTCGAAAGCATAGGTATTGATGGAAAAGATATAAGAATACTCAGTAACCTTTATTGGGAGAAAACTGCCACACAGTCTTCTTCTTCTTCTTCTTCTCGTTCGCTGTTGTTTAGAAATGTCTACACAAGAAGTCCGGTTTTCTGGATGTATGTTGCTGTGGTTGAAAGTTCTTCAAGACTCCCAAACAGCTTTGTGTGGATGTGCGTCTCTGTGGGCCAATGTTCAGTTCGCAATTGACTAAGCATGTGGCAGTCTTGCAGGATGTGTTCGGCTGTCTGTGCTGCCTGTCCACACGTACATAGGGGTGATGGGACCAATCTCAGTCTGTATAAGTGACTGTTCAGTCTGTTGTGTCCTGTTCTCATACGGAACAGGATCACCTGTTTTGCTCGATCAAGATATTGATAGTTGTCTCTTTGTTGATCAATTTTCCTGATGGCCTTGATAAGGGTCTTCTTTTCCTGGAATGTGATTGTTTGTTCTTTTTGTTCCTGTGTTGCTCCCTCTTTTGCTAACATATCTGCTCTCTCATTTCCTGGTATGCCACAGTGTGATGGTATCCACTGTAGCACTACCCTTCTTTTGATATTTACTTCGCATAGGACTTTGTTTAATTCTGGCAGTTTATCACTGTTGAGGGCTTGCAGAACTGACATTGCATCGGTAAGGAATACAACCTGCTGACATTGGCTTATTGTGTTATTTATTATTCCTGCAGCAATGCTTATGGCCTGTACTTCAACAGCATAGTTTGAACAGAATATTCCAGTAGGTGAACAGGTGGATTCATTTTCTTTGTCTGGATAGACCACATAAACTCCTGCGCCTCCGTTCTTCACTGCTCTGGTTGCAGATCCATCAGTATATACTTGGATCCATGCTTCTCTGGGGTATAGTTCTTCAATCATGTCACATGCTGCTATTTTCCTTTGGAGAGTATTTAGCTCTCCCATGGGGCAGGTGGTAGTTATGGAGGTCTTAATACTGAAATTTTGATGTTGTTCCCATGGGGTTGGGAGGAGTGTGGGAGTTATTTCCTTAGTGATGTCTGGTAGTTCATCCTTGTATGTTCTAATTAGTTTTTTGGACCGATGCACAAAACTGCTTCTCTTCAACCTCCCACTGGCTAAATCTCCAAATCTAGTTTTCATTGGATGTGCGGGCATGTTCTTGTACTTTTCTGCTTGGATCAGGGTCTTAGTGTCTCGTCTGTATAATAAAGGTGGAATGCCTGTGATTTTTTCCATTTCATTTATTGGTGTGGTCTTCATGGCACCCGTGATCAACCTAAGCGCTTGATTTTGTACTTTATCTAAGGCTTGTAGGTGTGATTTGGCTGCTGTAGACCATGCTGCTGATCCGTACTCTAATATAGGTCTTATTGCACCTGTATACACTTTCTTTAGTGTTGTTTCGTTAGCTCCCCAACTTGATCCAGCTATTTTCCTCAGTATGGAAAGTTTTCTTCTCGCTTTAGCCTCTGTTCTCTCGATGTGGTGCCTCCATGTCATTCTCTTATCTAATGTAATGCCCAAGTACACCGGTTCCTCATCTGTTTGGACATGTATATTTCCAAGTCGTATCTCTCCTGCTTTGTCTTTGTTGGAGAGCGTGAAAAGTGTTGTTGATGATTTTTCAGCGTTGATCTGCACCATCCATTTCTCTGCCCATGCTGCTATGTTGTCTGCTGCCCTTTGTATTCGCTTATTAGCGATAGGCCACACAGTAAGATCTGGAAGGAATTATTCATCATACATAGACATAAAAAGAGGTGTCAGACTGTGACGACTTGGCCAATCTTCTCTTCATTTTTTTTATTATTTACGTGACATCATTTTTTCTCATCCTCAATGCATGATTGCAAAGTCTCGGGAATTGTCACTTGCGGAAAATCTCCTAGCGTTCGGTATTTTCTCCTCGCTATTTTTAGATACGACGTCATTGTTGACCAATGACCTCGGTAGCGAGAAATCCGTTTTAATTTAGAACTGCTTGAACTTGGGAGAACCAGTTTAGGTATTTAGGAAGACATCACGTGACTTTTAACATTATTGATTGGAGCGTCTAAAACGAGGCTACGGTCACATGATGCACGCTACGGATCACGTGTCCAAGCGGAAATGACCCGCTAAAAGGCGGCAAAGCCAGCATTCTTCACTTGCCCCGGAACCCTTGAGACAGCTAGGTCTAACCCAATTATCGGCGAATTCTCGCATTAAAAGCACTGAAGCCACGTGTCTAAATTGCGGGTTAGCGTCCATCTTTGAGTAGTCTATGGTGGAGCCTTGCACGACAGTCCAATCTCAGCGCAGAATACGGAGTCGAGCACAGAGAAGGCAAATCCGAACCATTCAAGACCTACCGGGGGCAACGTCAGGAGACCGGAGAACTAACCACACTTCACTATCAGCCGGGGGCTGAAAAGCTAAGTCCACGAAAAAGGGAACTCACTACATCAATGCCTAGTTTAGTCATCCATGATGAAAAACACTTGAATTGTGAGACACATAATACATACAGCAGACACTAATTCCATCGACAATACTATCATTCACCATCTATTCATTTTATTGCAATAAACCAATTGGGTGTATATACTGTACCCCACGCTTTGTTCCTTCCATTAGATGTTGAATATTGTCTATGTTTATCTTCCTTTATAAGGGAGGGGGGGCTCGTAAAATATAATATAAATTAAAGAATAATAATAATAGATAACTGAGAAGGGGACGACGGTAGCGAGAGACCAAATATCTCCTTACAATCTTTTCCAGACCTGTCGAGTTAGGAGAATTTACCCTCTTCGTCACCCTTCGGAAGTGGGAAAACCCAGCAGGGATTCCTTGAGCCAAATCTTCCACATCAGATCTATTATTTCCTCTAAATAATTCTCTTATCCTTTAAACGCTACGTGACACTGGGGGCTCGTCCGGGATTTGAACTTATGTATTTTATCATACCTCTGGGATAGTATCATCCATTCAGTCATTACAGTATACCATTTTAACACATGTATTTTCACACAGTGAGCTCTAGAAAGACAGAAAACATTTTTTCTAGAAATTCAGGCATTGATTGGTGAATCCCTTTATATATGTTGTGTTTAATTAAGTTAGTTCTTGATTTTGTATTTCATTGAATTACAGACCTTAAGTCTCCATAACTGTAGTAATTTCATTCTACAGCAGTCTGATAAATAATTAGTATTTACTTGTTGTTAGAAATACTATTGGAAGGTAGCACTAGCTTACTCAGTGTGGACTTTAACTGCAAAAGATGGCTGAAATAGTTAAGCTTAAGGCAGCACTAGGGGAGGCCGGTCGAGATCTAGGTTATAGTGGGGTGGACCTTGCAAATTATGTCAGTGTTGAGACTGATAAGTATTACGCTCGAGAAACAGCGAAAGCTGAAAGAGAAGAGCGAATAAAGTTAGCAGAAATAGATGAGAGGATAAAAGCTGTAGACGCTAGGGAAAGAAGCGAGAGAGATGAACGCGAGCATGCATTGAAGATGAAGCAGTTAGAGATGCAGGGACAAGCTCAAAGAGTTGAACCGGTAGCCGGTGCGACCGCATCTACCTCCTCAGGCAACCTATCGCCACGGTCAGATGATATGCCCTCCTTGCATGCAGTGGGCACAGGACCTTTGCCATCCTCACTCATGTCAACTTTGGGACCCTTGACGTTTCCATTCGAAGCTTTCTCGGAACAAGCCGACTCGATCGATAGGTATCTGGACAAATTTGAGAAGTTTGCCACCACGTTTGGTTTGGAGAAGAGCAAATGGAACCTGAAACTGTCGCAAGGGCTTAGAGGAACTGCTTATGACGTGTATAGCAAGCTTCCTCCAGGTTTACAGGATGACTATGACTCTCTGAAAAAGGCACTCCTGATACGTTATGAGCTACATGCTGACGCCTATAGGAAGAGGTTCCGTAACTCTAGTTGGGAAGTCGGAGAGAACTTTGCTCAATTTGCTGCTAGACTGGATTCGTACGTGGAAAAGTGGGGTGCCCTAGGGAATTTTACTCATGATTGGGAAGGTCTGAAGGAGATGGTCGTTATTGAACAACTGAAGGACACCATGACTTCCGACATGAGAAGATTTCTGACAGAGAATGGGGCCAGCACTTTAGAATCCATCGTCCAGTTGGCGGAACGTTATCAGGCAGCGCTAACGGAGAATGACCCACCCCGGTGGAACCAACCGGAAGAATTATCGAGGCCGACACCTCAGACACACTTGGACCCCCAAATGAATCTACCTTACCACCACTTCAAAAAGCATGACAAGCCAGACTACAAGACTACTCAGAGATCAGCTTTCCAGCCTCAGAGGCGGGGAGAAAAGTGGTGTAAGACGTGCAAAATGAGCAACCACAATACTGCCGAGTGCAGAAGGAAAAACCCTCCACATCATGTTGCATGTTTGCAGGTGAGGGCTGTTGACAGGAAGGAACTGACAGTGAGTCAGAATAGCCTCCATCACCCACCTATACAGGAGACAGTGACCGTGAATGGCAACCAAGTCATCGGGATGTATGACACAGGTTTGTCTTATGACGCGGTCGTTTCTTCATCTCTGGTGCGCCCCGAACAACTCACCACAGAAACAGTGGATATCCAGGGGCCACTCAAGGGAGCATTACCCTTAAATTTGCCCATAGCGAAGATTCAAGTCAGTTGTCGCTATGTGGAAGGGGAGATCAATGCTGCAGTTTTAGAGGATCCTTTCTACCCCCTGATGTTAGGGCGTAGATATGTTTTTTTAGGAGAACCAGTAAAGCCTGTGGTTATGGCTGCCGTCCAGACCAGGTCTGACTCCAAACGCATAGAGAGGGACTCTAAGTTAGAAATTCATCCGAATAAGATGAAAAGGGCTCAAGCAGCTGATAGCACATTGGGGCCTTGCTTTGGCAAATTGAAAAACTCACATAACCCTCGAAGAAAGGGTGACTTTTATATGGAACATGGACTCTTGCACAGGAAAGCTGGCAGAGAGCTAAAAAGTCATGGACAGATTGTGGTGCCATCCATATATAGAAATAAAGTTATGGAATGGGGGCACGGTGCTACTTTGAGTGAACACCTGGGTAATGGTGCCACAAATCAAAGGATAGCCACCCGTTATTATTGGCCCGGCATCATGGAAGACATAGCTCGATATGTGAAGTCCTGTTCAGATTGTAACCAGGTAACCTCAACACATAGGGTAGACCAGTTACAGGACCTAGGGAAGCATTGCTGCAGACGTAGGCATCCAAAGAAAACCAGGAAAAAAACCAGAATACATACCTGGGAAGAACAACGTAGGGGCAGATTTTTTGAGCAGACATCCGGACGCAACCGAGGAGATATGAGAAACTAAAAAAGAAGAGGAAGACAGGACCAGAGGAGTTGGACGGAACGTCAAACTTGAGGAGGGGCTTGTGTGACGACTTGGCCAATCTTCTCTTCATTTTTTTTATTATTTACGTGACATCATTTTTTCTCATCCTCAATGCATGATTGCAAAGTCTCGGGAATTGTCACTTGCGGAAAATCTCCTAGCGTTCGGTATTTTCTCCTCGCTATTTTTAGATACGACGTCATTGTTGACCAATGACCTCGGTAGCGAGAAATCCGTTTTAATTTAGAACTGCTTGAACTTGGGAGAACCAGTTTAGGTATTTAGGAAGACATCACGTGACTTTTAACATTATTGATTGGAGCGTCTAAAACGAGGCTACGGTCACATGATGCACGCTACGGATCACGTGTCCAAGCGGAAATGACCCGCTAAAAGGCGGCAAAGCCAGCATTCTTCACTTGCCCCGGAACCCTTGAGACAGCTAGGTCTAACCCAATTATCGGCGAATTCTCGCATTAAAAGCACTGAAGCCACGTGTCTAAATTGCGGGTTAGCGTCCATCTTTGAGTAGTCTATGGTGGAGCCTTGCACGACAGTCCAATCTCAGCGCAGAATACGGAGTCGAGCACAGAGAAGGCAAATCCGAACCATTCAAGACCTACCGGGGGCAACGTCAGGAGACCGGAGAACTAACCACACTTCACTATCAGCCGGGGGCTGAAAAGCTAAGTCCACGAAAAAGGGAACTCACTACATCAATGCCTAGTTTAGTCATCCATGATGAAAAACACTTGAATTGTGAGACACATAATACATACAGCAGACACTAATTCCATCGACAATACTATCATTCACCATCTATTCATTTTATTGCAATAAACCAATTGGGTGTATATACTGTACCCCACGCTTTGTTCCTTCCATTAGATGTTGAATATTGTCTATGTTTATCTTCCTTTATAAGGGAGGGGGGGCTCGTAAAATATAATATAAATTAAAGAATAATAATAATAGATAACTGAGAAGGGGACGACGGTAGCGAGAGACCAAATATCTCCTTACAATCTTTTCCAGACCTGTCGAGTTAGGAGAATTTACCCTCTTCGTCACCCTTCGGAAGTGGGAAAACCCAGCAGGGATTCCTTGAGCCAAATCTTCCACATCAGATCTATTATTTCCTCTAAATAATTCTCTTATCCTTTAAACGCTACGTGACACAGACAAGGTTGTGTGCTGTCCCCCTGCCTATTTAATTTATACACCGAAAAAATTTTCAAACAGATACAGGAAATACCAGGACTGAACATCAGTGGAAGGTCAATAAACTACCTTAGATATGCAGATCAATTTGTTGTTGCCCTAAGACGCCACTAGGCGTACTGGCCACATACTGCTTTGCCGGTTGATGGCTAAGGATGGAAGAAGAAGAAGAAGAAGATATGCAGATGATACCGTGTTGTTAGCTGAAAGCGAACAGGAGTTACAAGAACTAGTGAAGCAAGTGAACAGTATAAGTCATGAATATGGACTCGACATTAATATTGAGAAAACAAAAACTATGATAATTAGAAAAACAGACGATAAACCCACATTAAAGATAAGCGTAAATGGGAAAATCCTGGAACAAGTCAAGAGCTACGTATATCTTGGTCATATAACATCAGAAGATGGCAGATGTGAAACAGAAATCAAGAAGAGAATAGGAATGGCCAAAGCTACATTCAACAACATGAAACATATACTGACATCTAAACAGTTATCTCACAAATTAAAACTGAGAATCATAAAGTGTTATATATATTCTGCATTTCTGTATGGTGCGGAAACATGGACGATGAATAAGCATTTGGAAGAAAGAACTGAGGCTCTTGAAATGTGGATATATAGAAGAATGGGGCGTATCTCATGGAAAGAGATGAAAACAAATAAGGAGGTCCTAGAAAATCTAGGTATGAAAAGAGAACTAATGAGGGAGATCAAAGTTCCGCAGCTCAAATACTTTGGCCACATAAAAAGGCATAACACCTTGCAGAAGACCATAACAGAAGGGAGAGTTGAAAGCAAACATGCAAGGGGAAGACAGCGCTATAAGTGGGAAGATAACATCAAGAGATGGACAGGAAAGAGTCTATCAGAGTGCACCACCAAGACAAGAGACAGAAGACGTTGGAGATCCCTTACAGCCAACCTTCGTTGTGGAGATAGCAACTGATGATGATGATTCTGATACTATTCTTCTCAGTTCTTCCAGCTTCCATATTCATATTTAAATATCTTCAACACATAACACTTTAGAAATGTATTCTTCATTCAAAGTTTAACATTAGTTACCATAACTGTATCAATATTATTAAGTAAAAAGCTGATGCGATGCTAAGTAGTCACAAGAAACAAAAGGACAGTACATTCCTTGTGGGAACTTTCTCTGCATGCAATATATAACAGATAATTTTATTTAAACTCTTTGACAAAAAAGTAGAAAAATGTAAACTTAAACATATAGATACATAAAACATTTAAGAAGAAGAAACTTTACACACACACACAAAAAAATTATAAATGGGAAATTTTACCTGTGTCTTCAATATTGGGATTCGTTATAATAACAGTGTTCATGCATTCTGCCTCACAGTCGCCTTGAGATTCAAAGACATTTCCATTATCTTTACATCCACCCCACCAGTGGCGAACACACTCCTGTTTTTGGTTATCAAATCTCCACTTCACTGAGTATTCTGTGCACAGATCCCTTGACAATGGAGCTGCACACTTTTCTGCAACATAAATATAAATTTCATATCAGCAAAAACAGTATACATGTCATCTTATTCTTTCATACTTCTCATGGACGATTTCATCAAAGCATGTAAGGAGAGGACGAGAAAGTATTTAGTGGGGTACGAACGAACTTTATTTTCAAAGGGTATAGAAATGGGCACACAGGCCCGTCTAACATTCTGCCCTTCCTTTCTCTCGTCTTCCATACTGAATCCATTTATTCTCACATGTATCTTAAATAATACTTAAATAATAAAATAACAATAAAATAAAATCCCAACATTGTAACAGTACAATAACAGTTACACAAATTTACAGTACCTTATCATAATTAAGAATACGTAAAAGAACTATTTGAGGACAACAGAGGTAAAAAACCATCACCAGATTCTAATGAAGGCCCAAACATTCTCAGATCAGAAGTAGAGAATGCCATACATATGATACAAAAAGGAAAATCAGCAGGCATGGATATCATAAACATTGAAATGATAGAAGCTCTGGAGATCTGTATCACAGATCTATGCAAGGATATATACAATTGTAGTAAAATCTGCGAGAATAATCGCTCATTTCAGTAAGATTTTAGTCATAAAATGATAATATATAAATCCGCCCTATTGTGTCTGATGGTGATGCTCTCACACGCCAGCAACGCTGCCTTTTGTGCAGTGCTAAAGCCTATAGAACGATTCCATGGTAAAAATCTAACACGCGTTTTAGTTTCGGTTTCGAAAACGTACTACCAAAATTTTACCAGATCTGCTGCATACATTTTGCAGCCAAGACTTATAATTAACGATTTTGAGGAAGTGTGCCGCAAAATAACTATCTGAATTAACGTATTCTGTCAACTTTAACGCAAATTTAGTAGTAATCCTTACATTTTTTTGGTAGTGTTACACGATACAATACAAATTATTAACGCCAATTCTTAACCCGCCACGCCAACACCCAGCTTCGCTTGATAGTCCGCCATGCATATATACGCTGGAGCAAAGCCAACAGAGGCAAAACACGCAGACAATTTTATTGCCTCCTCGCGGTAATGTTTCTGACGTCACAAAAACAAGTTAGTTATTTGAAAAATACATGCTAGCGAGAGGGGAAGATGGCCGTCTTGTGTAAAATATTTATTTGACGATGACCGGTGACAAAATTGAAAATCTAAAACCATAATGAAACTGAACATAAAAAATATATGGTAGTATAGCTTAGAATTCACTGAGCAAGAATGTGTTTTAAATAATATGATAGTCCCAGTATTACCCAAATGGTTGAGAAAATACTAAATGTCTACGAACGCACGACCAGACAGACTGTTGTTCCTGCTTGTTTTTTCTTAACGTTAGTGGGGACACCGGCTTAGAAGAGAGGCATTGAGGAAATTCAAAATTCGCTTGGGTAACAAGAGTATAGGAGGAGAGGGGAGCGGTAGGAAAATTGTTACCAAAAACTAACATCGTTTTGCATTGGCATAACTAAAGCGGACTGGCCAATCGACTACCAGACGCAGAGTATGTTTGGAATTATTTTTGGTTTTCAAAAACTGCATTTGAATTCTGGTAGTCGCAAGCTTTCGATTGCCCAGTGCTACTAAATACGAGGTGTGTTCAAATGAAACCCGTCCCAGTGGCTTTATAACAAATATATGTAAGGTACATCAGCAGTAGTAGTAGAATTAAATACAGCAATTGTTATGAAGCAAGTACTCACTTGGGTCCTTTAGAAATAGTCGCCATAGGCATTCAGACACGCATCCCACTGCTTGGGTAGACGGCGGATGCCGTCCGAGAAAAATGACTTTGGTTGCTTATAAACCATTTGGTCACCGAGGCCCTGACGTCTGCATCGGAGTCAAATCGTTGTCCCTTTAGAGAATTTTTTAAGGGTCCGAACAAATGAAAGTCACATGGTGACAGATCGGGGCTGTAGGCTGGGTGTGGCAGAACTTCCCACCTTTTCCTTGCTAACGCTTCCTGCACAATGTTCGCAACATGTGGACGAGCATTGTCGTGCAACAGAATCACACCACGCGAAAGCATGCCGGGTCGTTTATTCTTGATGGCTGTATGCAGGTTGTCTAGTGTGTCTTTGCAGCGGATGGCATTGATGTTCTAGTAAGGCTCTTTAAAGTCTACCAATAGAAGGCCTTCATGGTCAAAAAATGCGGTCAGCATAACCTTACCGGCGGAAATCTGTGACTTGAATTTTTTGGACGGATTCCTTATCACACCGGCCATTATTTTAACGGTCTGCAGCACAACCAATGAATACTAGGAGAATGAACACTTACACACTTGTACATTCGTATGTGCTTATTACGTCAGATGTGACGTCATCGTGCTCCTCCTACGAATGTCCACTTGGCGCAGCACGGTCGGGTTTCATTTGAACACGCCTCGTATTAGCAAAAAGCTTTCACTATTCATTGCCAGTTGAACTGTATTTTTTATTCAGATACGCTGAGAACAGCTGTGATAAATTTAAAAGTAAATTAAATAACTATATGAGTATTTCACAGTCTGGACGGAGCAGAAGAAACTGAGGCCATTTCTTTGCAAAGTCAGCGTCATTTGTTTATATTTCTTGATTTGTGGTAAGGAGGCTTTATGAATTTAATATGTTTAATCCCATTAACAAAGTTAGATACTGCTAATGGGAAAAAGTGAAGGACGTGCTGGGAGCAGACATTGTTGAATCCTCACGTTGAAATGTATCTAACTAATGTATGTTGTCATGATTATGTTTGAATATTATTGTATTAGAGTATATTAGTAAGCCTCCGTGTTCAATGAACACTGTTCAACATGCCAGAAGCATTCATATTTAAAAAGAAATAGAAAAATGGGGTGGTCACAGCAAGGTGGGAGTCATGAAAATTAGGGGATGAGTGCACCTGAAATGCACGCGAGGCTGACCCCATACCCACGTATGAAAGTAAATAAAAGAATAAGTGATCAGATGTAAAAGGCCAGGGTGTCCTTTTGTTGCAGAGGTTTCGTTTCCTGTTGCCAGCTGGTGACAGGAAACCTGAGGAGTGACGATAACGCCAAGAAGTCTCCTACACTTTACATATGCTGTCAAGAGATAACAGCAGGAGCTTGGGTGTGTGACGTGATATTGATATTTCTGCAACTACACAATATCTTATCTTTCAACAAGAAACCCCAGGTGATATGTTAAGGACCTGGGTACATCTGACAGTTTCGGTTTAAATAAACCTTGGTAATTCAAGTCATACTCAGGACTTTTGTGGGGTATGATGACATTACAGCCCCTCATACACAGTGACTCTCTCTCTTAGAAGAATAAATTTAAGCTGTGAACATTCAAATAGGAAATACATATAATAACATTGTAGTTATTTGGGCAGATTGTCCACACAATTTTAGTTAATCTTTTATGTAAACTATCTTGTCCTCATTTTCAAAGACCTGTCCAAACGATATGACTGGACAGGCAAAATAAATTGTACCAAAGAAATTAATTTAAAGAAAAACTTAACCACAGGTTTTATTCACTTCCTCATAGAAACTTAAAGTGTTTTTGTGTTGTGTACCATCATTTCATTTCTCCCCTAGACACTAGGTACATCATACACCAGACACTAGAGCCAACATAGTGACCGTGTGAGATCTAGGGAGGTAGCGTTAGGTTCCCTGCACATAATTCATCATCATCATTTATAGAGTCAGGGGCCTACATGTGCTTGACCTCACATGGTTCATACATACACGGATTTCATTCTTTTTAGGATACCATCATAACCTCCCCAGCAAAATCTAACTTTGCTACATAAATACAGGATATATACCACACGACATGAAGACATCAGTTTTTATAACATTGCCCAAAAAACCAAATGCAACAGAATGTTCAGACTTCAGAACAATCAGCCTGATGAGTCATGCAATTAAGATACTGCTCAAAATCATACAGGAAAGAATAAAAAGTAAGGTAGACAGCGAAATCCAAGAACAGTTTGGTTTTAGATGGAACAGTGGAACAAGAAAGGCAATATTTTGCCTAAGAATATTAGCAGAAAAATATACAGAGGTCCAAAAAAGTATGTACATGTGCTTCATTGACTATAAGAAGGCTTTTGACAGAGTCCATCATGAGAAAATAATTGAATGCCTCGAAGACATAGGTATTGATGGAAAAGATATCAGAATACTCAGTAACCTTTATTGGGAGCAAACTGCCACAGTAAGATCTGGAAGGAATTACTCATCATACATAGACATAAAAAGAGGTGTCAGTCAAGGTTGTGTGCTGTCCCCCTGCCTATTTAATTTATACACCGAAAAAATGTTCAAACAGATACAGGAAATACCAGGACTGAACATCAGTGGAAGGTCAATAAACTACCTTAGATATGCAGATGATACTGTGTTGTTAGCTGAAAGCGAACAGGAGTTACAAGAACTAGTGAAGCAAGTGAACAGTATAAGTCATGAATATGGACTCGACATTAATATTGAGAAAACAAAAACTATGATAATTAGCAAAACAGACGATAAACCCACATTAAAGATAAGCGTAAATGGGAAAATCCTGGAACAAGTCAAAAGCTACGTATATCTTGGTCAAATAATAACAGAAGATGGCAGATGTGAAACAGAAATCAAGAAGAGAATAGGAATGGCCAAAGCTACATTCAACAACATGAAACATATACTGACATCTAAACAGTTATCTCACAAATTAAAACTGAGAATCATAAAGTGTTATATATATTCTGCATTTCTGTATGGTGCGGAAACATGGATGATGAATAAGAATTTGGAAGAAAGAATTGAGGCTCTTGAAATGTGGATATATAGAAGAATGGGGTGTATCTCATGGAAAGAGATGAAAACAAATAAAGAGGTCCTAGAAAATCTAGGTATGAAAAGAGAACTAATGAGGGAGATCAAGGTTCGGCAGCTAAAATACTTTGGCTACATAAAAAGGCATAACACCTTGCAGAAGACCATAACAGAAGGGAGAGCTGAAGGCAAACGTGCAAGGGGAAGACAGCGCTATAAGTAGGAAGATAACATCAAGAGTTGGACAGGAAAGAGTCTATCAGAGTGCACCACCAAGACAAGAGAAAGAAGACATTGGAGATCCTTTACAGCCAACCTTCGTTGTGGAGATGGCAACTGATGATGATGATGATCATAATTAATACTAAACAGGACAAACTTATCTTTAAAACCTACATATGATGTTATGTAATTATTTAAGAACATAACTAAATTAGGGTGGCATATAATCTGCACTCATGATGTATTTGAAAAGTCTGTGATTGAATGAATATGGACTAAGCATGTTTTTTTAAGTCATGTGGAAGATTATTCCACAGATGAGCAGCAGAAAAAGCTTAACTTTTCTTGAATAAGTCGTGCCTAGGCTTGGGCATGTGTAATTTATTTAAGCGTTGACTACGTCTTCCGCTGTATTTGAAAATAGGCCACAGATACGTTGGAGCATTCTGTGATAAGATTTTGTGAATAAATTTGGCTTTGTTGAAGAGAAGGCGCTTTCTTAGTGGTAATATGTTAAAATATGTATATGGGTCTACACTCTGAGGTTTTTGTCTGAAATTAGGCGCACTGCACGTTTTTGTAATGAATAGAGTCTTTTAGTCTTGGACATGGTGCAGCCATCCCAAATTGTAGAACAAGTCTAGATGTGTTTGTATTTGGGATGTATAGAACATTTTTCGTCTCTCCTCGTCTAGGAAATGTTTGATTTTAGCTAACTGGTAAACTTTTTGTGCCGTTTGTTTGGTCAGTGCTTGTACATGCGAATTCCAACTTAAATGTTGGTCAATTATGAGTCCTAGTGTTTTATTTTCATTAACATTTTCAATTAAAGAGGTTCCAATGTAGCGCTAAAGTGTTGTTTTCAGTGAGTTTTGTAATTTTTGTCTAGTTGATATTATCATACATTTTGTTTTAATGATATTTATTTGCATGCAATTTTCATTGCTCCACTTAATAAGATTGTCTGTGTCACTTTGTAATAATATTTCTAGCGTGTTGCAACTTTTATCACTAGTATAAATGGTACAGTCATCGACAAATAGGTCGCAGGATGAGTGATTGATGTGTAGTGGAAGGTCATTTATGTAAATGGAAAAAAGTACAGGTCCGAGAATAGAACCCTGAGGAACACTGGTATCAATAATAGTTGGGCTTGACAAGGAGTTATTGTACCACACTACTTGCTGTCTGTCGGACAGGAATGATTTAAGTAATGTCACCAGTTTAAAGTTAACTTTCATTGTTTCTAATTTTCTTATTAAAACAGCGTGATCTAACATATCAAATGCTTTCCTAAAGTCTACAAAGATTGCTCCACATTTGTTACCGTTATTGATGTTTAGGTGCAAATTGTCTATCATCTTAGTTAGAGCTGTGTGGCATGAATGCTTTTGTCTAAACCATGACTGACTGTCAATTAGCAAGTCATTACTAACTAGGTACTGTAGTGTTGCTTTATGTATGTGTTTTTCTAGTGGTTTAGAAAGCGATGATAAAAGAGAAATTGGTCTATAGTTACCAAGGTTACTGTTATCTGACGAGCCAGGTTTGAAGAGAGGATATACTTTGGCAATCTTAAAGGCTGAAGGAAAATAACTTTTAGCGATACATTGATTATATATATAAGTTAGTGAATCACTAATAGCTGGTGCGGCGTAACGCAGTATTCGATTACTAATTCCGTCAAGCCCTGATGAGCTATTATCTTTAAGGCCAATAAGATAGTTATACACTTCATTAACTGTCATAAAAGGAATGTTGGATGGAACTGAGTTTGTACATTTGTTCTCACAGAATGCTGAAAGTTTGTCTAAGTCACTAGGGGAATGTGGTATTGTGGATTTCAGACTGTTTATTTCTGCTTGAAAGTGATTGCTGAAGTCTGTGCAAGTAAATGAAGTGTTGGAAGAGAATGAATCTGGTGCATTACGTTTTTTCGCTAAGGTGTCAATTGCCTTCCATATTTCCTCACTATTTGATGTGTTCTGAACCATATTTCTAAAATGATTTTTCTTTTCTTTGCGAATTAAATATTGAACCTTGTTCCTGTATACCCTGTATGTGTTGAGGTCCTTATTTTTGTGCGCTTGATCTCTCTGCCTCATAGCCTCCAACACTTCCTGCATGATCCACAGAGATTTTAATTGTCGTCTGACGCGAATTTCCTTAGCTGGTACGTGCATGTCAAAAACACTATAAAAATTATTTGTCCAGTATGCCATATCCGGATCAGGAAGTTGGTAAACATGACCGAGAGGTGCAGTTAGCAAGTCATTCAAAAATAATTCCTGACTGAAATGTTTGAAACTTCTAAATGTAATACTTACATGTTTATTTTTGGGAACTTTACATTTATTTTTTGACCATGTACAGCATACTGGATAGTGGTCACTCATTGCAATATTAGGGACAGAGCATTCTATGATGTTTTCTGTGCAACTTACGTAGATGTGGTCGATTAGTGTGGATGATGCTTGTGTAACTCTTGTAGGCTGGTTAACTATTTGTTTTAAGTTGTACGAAAGTATTATATTTGTCCATGTTAGATTTGAATAGTGTGCATCGATATTGAAATCACCAAGAAGAACAACCTCCTTGACTGTGGCAAATACATTGTCCATCATTATGGTGAAATCTTTGTACCAGATAGGTCCTGCACTAGGATTTCAATAAAGATATCCCACCAGAAATGGGCCCAGATTTGGTAGCTTTATTTCCAACCATACACATTCTATCTCTGCTGTCTCTAAGTCGTTTCTGCAGCGAAAATTAAGGGAAGTGGAAATATAAACTGTTATACCTGTCTCTTGTTTTTTGCTTGTGTCTCGCCGAATAGTTTTAAAACCATTTAACGCAATGTCATCGTCTGTTATTCTGTCATTTAGGCAACTTTCTGAAAGTCCAAAAATGTGAAAATTGTTATTTAGAATGTGTGTAAGTTCGGGGAGTTTACCTAGAAGATGGTAAATATTTAGATGACCAAGTCGTAGACCATCCTTGTGAAGCCACGGTACATAATTACCAGCCATGTGTGTATAGTAAAAAAGAAATATATATTTAATATTTTAAAAAATTACAAGTTAAAAAAGCAGTTATGCACACTAAAAAGCGCAAAGTATATTTACGAATTAATACTTCACCAAGGAAGTGGAATTCAAAGAACGAGAAATTGCAGGAAATACAATATTAAAATAATTAATACAACTAATAAAAACAATTTCAACTGAGTATATGAAAATTGTCACAAAACAATCAGGCATACAACATATCATACCAGAACTGCTCAACGCAACAAATTGAAGTTAAACGAGAGATGGAAGAAATTAATAATTGTCACAAGTCAGACAAGTATACAACACTTCACACCTTAACAACGTTAAGATAACAAGATATTGAAATTGTAACAAAATAAGCAATCAAAGAAAAATCTTAGAGGATATTAACTGATAAATTGAGAATGATCCGAACTAGTAAAAGTCCTGATTATTTTTACGATTGTATTAAAATATCAACAAATGTTCAAAGAGTGAAGGCTTTAGTCACAGAGATGTAGTGAGGCAAAGTGTTTGTTCGTCAATAACCAATGTCTCTGCCGGGCATATAATAGGGGTGACGTTGGGCAGACATCATTAATGCTTGTCTAAGTGACGCAGGGCTGAATTGCATCAGACAGACAAGTTCAGGGTTCTACTGAGGACGATAAGAAATAGGGGAGGAAGCATGGTGATCTCTGATTTCTTCCATCCTTGTTCTAGCGTTGGTAGGAGTATTCTGAGCCTGGGACATTGGAATACTGTTGGTTGAGGTATCTGAGTGGGGCTGCCTTGTGACTAATGGGGGGAACATGGTATCATAAGATTCGGTTTCCTGATTGAAAGTGGCGTTGTGATAGCTGGAAGGCTGTCTGCTTGCAATAGGTGTGCTTCTTTGAGGGGCAGGTAGGGTGTGTGATGTATTGTGATTATAAGTTGATGTCACAGTAGATTTTTTAGCATTTTCTATGTGGGTTGAGCTGTCTTGTTGCGTCCTTTCTGGATATTTTATGTTTTTGGCCAGGATACTGCTTCCCAGTGTGGATGTGTGAATTTGATCTCTGTAGAGTCGTTTCTTAGGTGCTCCTGAGTTAGATATAAAGAATGGAGTATTGTTGATGAAGCCGAGGCCATTTTGTTTACAATAGTTCTGTAGTTTTGTGTTGTAAGTGTCCGCTGTGCGACGTTGAAACCCATAGCATGGTGGTATAATTGATGAAATAAAGATGGAGGCTTTGGGAAATTTTTGTTTTACTGTAGTCACCAATCCTGAGGGGCTTAGGCTCTGCTCATTCATGATATCATTAATTCCTACGTGTAGTGTTGTTTTTGTTATCTTGTGATTAATATCGAACTTATTAATTATGTCCAGTAGTCTTTTAATACCAGCCCCCGACACTGTCATAACTGAAACGATGTCTTCTCTTGTAGTGGACATTCTTTCACAATAAATACCTTTCAAGAGGGAGTCACCAATTACAATATGTGTAACGTCACTACGTATTTCTTCACTTTGTTTTCTATTAGATTGATGCTGCTGCCTTTTGTGGTGTTCTTTTTGTGGACTGTCATGATGGGTCTGAGATTTGTGAATTGGGTTTTCGGACACTGGAACGTTGTCTGGTAAGGATGCTGATACCTGCTCATTTTCTGTTTAATAATCCTCAAGAACTTGAAATCTGTTGGTAATTTTGACTCCAATAGGATATGTTGTGTTTGTGAGTGTCTCTTCGTGTTTTTTGTGTACAGTTTGGTGGTAACCTTTTTGTTGATTTGGCGTATGTTTATTTATGGATTCTTCGCAATCTTCTACCATTGTTTGAGGATGATCTGGTTGTCTTATCTTATAGAGTGAGAAGTCTCTCTGCAGTTTGTCGATGATGTCTTTCATGCTAGAATTTTCTTCCCTCAGAGATACTATCTCACAAGAAGTTCATTTTCGGCGTTGTGCGATGTCTTTATACTAGACATGAGATACCAATTAAACTTTGTAAAGTGTCCTCCATATTTTGCATTAGCTCCTGGCAGCACAGCACAGGTAACTTCGTGGTGTCTTCTTTTTGTTGCTCAAGAGATACAGTTTCAGCTTTTCATATATTTTCATGGTCCATGGGGTATTCGATGGCCAACATAGGTTTACAAATTGTAGGAGTGTCCTAACCATGATTCAATTGCTGCGGCAGTTCCCTGGGCCATTAATTTGTTCTTAGTGTGATAAAGGTAACTCTGAGATGTGGTGTTGTTATAACATCTTCTACTAGTGCACCATTTATGTCTGTTCTTGACTCTACAAGTCCTGTTTCGTAGTATTTAATGACAATTATACAAAATGCCTCGTACT
The DNA here is from genome assembly GCA_024509875.1 of Oreohelix idahoensis. Classification (NCBI taxonomy): domain Eukaryota; kingdom Metazoa; phylum Mollusca; class Gastropoda; order Stylommatophora; family Oreohelicidae; genus Oreohelix; species Oreohelix idahoensis. Next base: position 132,310 of record JAMPIV010014039.1, on the reverse strand, counting down.
GAAAGGTGCTCTGGAATGTTATAGTTACACATTTTCCATGACTTGACAGCATCAAGGTTATACCTGACCCAGTTCTACAACCTTTAAGTTTTATGTGAACAGCTCTCTCTTTGTTCAGAGCGTAGTTTTTTATGGTTGTTGGTCTTAAACGAGCGTCCCTAGGGCCCACTGCTAAATGTGAACTAACGACTTCCTCCAAGCATGACATGGTTACATTCCACAGGGGGCTTTATTACCGGTGAGGAACATTGTATACCGGGAAAATTTTATGATGCTCGACAGCAACGCTTGACCAACAACTGACCTCTTGCTTTGGCGAAGGTCACAATCGGATGAGTCATGTAGTCATTGTTGCAAATATCTTTCAATAACATAGAGAAAAAAACTGATGCACATTTCGACGGTATTCTATAAAATGTTACACATTAAATTAACATAATATCATGTTTAAAAATTTCACCGTCTAAAAACCAATACACTGATATAAAAATCCACGAAATGTGACTTAAACTTCCTGCGTTAATACTGCGAAATGTGAGAGCCGATCGAAACACGTCCGTCCATGATGATGGAGTAGGAGGGTACTGGAAGATGAGACAGGATTGTATTTCAGAGCTGGCTTTTGCCGATGATGTTGCCCTGATATTCAATCCAACCTGCAAGTCTGGAAGGAAGAGCTGGAGAAGAGAGGGAACGTCATAAGCAGCTCTAAAACAAAATCCATGGTGATATCACGAGAAGAAAGAAGACATCAGATTAAGCTGGGAGAACAGGTCCTGGAGCAGGTCGACCACTTTAAATACCTCAGAGTTGTCACAGACTGGAAGGGAGGCATCAAATAAGATTTGGCTACCCAAAGAGCAGCAGTTGGGAGACTTTTTCAGCCATAAATTGAGGATTCCTCAGCAAAAGAGAAGTTGGCAAGAAGATGAAGATGGCTGTATACCGCTCCAATTATGTCCCAGTCTTGACGTATGGATGCAAGTCATGGGCAATGACTACAACCCACAAAAGCCAGATCTAAATCTCAGAAATGAGATATCTGAGGAAGGTGGTTGAAGTAACAACAGGATAGTCTGGTTCGCAAACAGACGATATGTCATGGTCTAAAAATACAACCCCTGCAGACCCAAATAGTCCCAACTAAGATGGTTTGGCCATGTCTGCAGAATGGGAGAAGATCGGCTACCATGACAAGTATGGGAAACTAAGAGCCAGGGATCGAGACCTCCAGGGTGACCCAGAGTCCACTGGGAGGACAACATTAGACAATCTCTGAAGGACCGAGGATTAGAATAGAACCAGGCCAGGAGGAAAAAAAAAAAAAAAAAAAAAAAAAAAGAATAAGCACCATTTGTAACTCTAATAGAGGTTGTTGCTATTTAACGGCCCTCCAATGGCCGCGGACTTGCAATATTTTCACAATTATAACTGCTTGTGCCCCAACTCTATCAAAATCACTATTTCAATCAATGTGCACACCGTTTTCCCTCTTGTCCTCGTTGCTAGATCTATCAGTCAATTGTTGAAACAAGTTTCTAGCCTATTCAGCCGTTAGACGAGATGTACAAGCATTTTTTTTGGTCCTATCACTAGCTGCCACGGTAAACTGTTTTACACGATTTGGTAACTAACCCAAAACGCTAAAAAATATGAACATAATATCAATTTTCCAATGGTCTACAACAACCATGCTTTGGGAATTTGTTTTCCGGTGGCAACTTAAAATCTCGAACCAGATCAGAAAGTGTTTCAGTACATTTTTCATTCGTTTTATTACTAAAATTAGATTGACGCTCTGAGCGGCTCGCGGTCCAAATGATAGGATTTCAAAAGCCGGTCCCACCGGCTCACAGTAGTTAATGTGTTAAGTCGATTTTCAGTTAAGCTGAAGCAATTATGCAGGTCCCGACCAAAATTCTTCTTTGACTCTGTTTAAAAACTCCGGTTAAGTCAACCTCTGATAACTAGAACTAAGGAGAGAGAAATTAGTTATCCGAGCAGACAAGTATGACCCCTGCAAAAATATTATCTGCAACCACAACTCCAAGTACTGAATTAAAAAGACCTCCTTCACTCGAAGGTACCAAGAGCTCTCAAGGAAGCACCACAAACCAGAGACCTAGTCTCAAATGCCAACTCAAGCCGCACCTGACTTAAAACCCCACATCGAGCTTAAAAAAAAACCCAATAATATGTACAAACCTCCTGCAACCCACAAATAAAAGCCCCTTACTTACCCTGAAGAAAACACTTGCCATGGAAACCATCTGTCATTATGAAGAAGATATTATCCATGCTTATACAGATGGATCAGCTTTTAAAGCAGCCATAAATGCCGGATATGGGGCCATAATCATCCCACCCAATACAGAAGAACCCATCAAAATTGCAGGCCCCTGTGGTACCTGGTGCACCAACTATGAAGCAGAAGTTGTCGTCATCCAGAAAACTTTAACTAGAATCTTTAGAATCTTTAACTAGAACTATTTGAACCAAATGAAATAGAGCCAAATGATATTGTAGTCTTCTCAGACTCGCAGGCTGCCCTCTCGGCAATAGAAAATTGGAAAACTAACTCAGTTAATATTATCCAGAAGGTTCAAGGAATATGCAACAAAATTATAAACCTGTATGGAACAGAAATCTCCTTGCAATGGATACCTGGCGGCACAGACATCATATTAAATGAAGCAGCTGATAAACTAGCCATTGGCTGCTTGAAATAAAGAGAAGGAACATATTAATGGGCAAAGATAACATAAGAGAAAGATAGAATGAATACTTAAAAGAGCGATACTATGATGTACGATAAGAACTGATCATCAAAGATAACTGCCAAGGACCACCAAATTGTGGCAGAGGTTAAGAATGACATGAATCACATGACCAGTGGTAACAGATCAAAAATATGTGAAGTACTGGGCAAATAGAGAACACCAGCACAAAGCATGGATAATAACAGAAACCACTGACAAGATAAAGGACATAAAAATACAAGAGAGATTTAAACTGAAGCTGATTTAATCAGAAACAAACTCAGAAGTTCCAAAGTCAAGGTTCATAAAGTATACATAGAAACGAACAAAGAGGTAAAAAACAAAATTAGAAGGGACAAGAAGAAATATAATGATGAGCTGGCAAGAGAAGCAGAGTAAGCTGCAGTCAAAGGAAATAAAAAGACCTGTACAACTGCACAAAGAAGCTAACAGTGTAATATACACAAGCAAATGGCCTCATCAAAGACAAGAATGGACTATTGCTTACTAATATAAAAGAGTAAATTAAGAGGTGGATGAACATTTTGAAGAACTTCTCAATAAACCAGCTCTACTAAATCTCCCAAACATCTAGCCTGCCAAAAAAGTAGCTTTAAGCTATGGTTACTGTTGAAAGAACAAATAAAAAAAGCCATAAAGCTTTTAAAAGACAGAAAAGCCGCTGGCTCAGATGGCATTCCAGAACAGGCCATTAAAGCAGATACTGACACCTTTACAGATAAACTTTACAAACTACTTGTTAAGTCAGAGAGTGAGAAGAAATACCAGCAGAATGGAAGGAAGGATGTCTGGTCAAATGGCCTAAGAAAGGAGATTTACATGACAGCACAAATTACAGAGGAATAAAGTTGTTGTTAGTGCCATTAAAAAAATATTAAACAGTATCATTCTTGATAGACAACTGAGAGATGAGCAAGAGGATTTCCAACAAAACAGATCCTGTACAGACCAAATAGCTGCACTGAGAATAATGGCTGAACAAAATTTATAATTGAACTCACCTCTTTACACTGAATTTGTGGATTATGAAAAAGGCATTGACAGTGTTGACAGAGAATCACTTTGGAAACTGATAAGGCATTAAGGAGTCCTCCTGAAGATAATTAACGTTAAACAAGAAACATATGAAGACATGACATGCATAATTCTTTATGAATAACAACTTACATAACCATGTGAGATAAGAACTTGAGTCTTCCAGGGATGTCTCTTGTCACAATTTCTCTTCTTATTAGCTATAGATTGGGTAATGAAAATATCAACCAGCCAATTCAGTGGATTCTAACTCAACAGCTAGACAAACTAGATTTTGCTAATAATCTGGCTCTTCTGATCCATAACTGTAACCAGATATAAGACAAAATGAAAATACTTGATGAGAGGTCACAGCAAGTTAGTCAAAAAAATATACATTGGGAAACACAAAAGATATAGAGAATTAATGCAGGAAATGATAACAAGATTGCACTCTTACCAGATGTAAAATTATACATATACCTTGGCAGAAAGATAAGCAAAGTTGGAGTAAACAGTTAAAATTAGGCATTTTTGTGCAGAGGCTATGTGACATACATGGTACTATGAATGAGTTTATGACAAAGAAGCAAAGGAACAAAATACTGAAATTCTATACATACAGTAATTCCAACAAGCAAATGGGCATTAGAAAAACTATGAAAGATGGTAAGAGCACGCAGCATGATCAAATGCTGATGGTATGGTTTTGACAACATTAAAGTGATGGGGTGGACTCATCTAGTAGGGTGTTAATGAAACTGACCTACTTGTTCTATAATGAACTTAAATTAGAACAGGAGTGTGACTAGTGAGGGAAGGCTTCAAACATTTAAGAAGTATCATGGAATTTCTATGTGTAAAGTGTGAGGAGAAATATGGTCCACTGTTGCGTGATAAATTCTCGCAACATCGTTTTATTTCAATATCTGTTTTATAACGCAAGGGCAACAACTGCCTGAAATTTATAGTCACTTTTCTCGGTAAGCATTTGTCTTCTCGCGTTAGTATCGAATGCAGTTAACTTTTGAGCTGTGGTCATTTTGCGCTGGACTGCGCATGACTTGTCTTGCTTCTTTGTCGATCGGTTTCCGCCCACCACTAGTGGGAGTGAGGGATTTGGAATGGCGAAAGAGATGCCTCGTTGAAGAGGGGATCTCCGCTATTTTTGTTCTGTCAGGGATGTGTAGTCCTCTTATGGATATTTCGTTTATTCGGGATAATACCTCTAGTGTATTTGCACATGCCGGGAGGCGTGATATTTCTGTATTTCTTGAAAGCAAGGTAAATTAACATTTTCATTAACTCTATCGATTTTGGGTCGTGAGCGATTTCGATTCATAGCCTGTCTCCGAAAGTCGTCGTCACGAGATGTTCTTTCCCAGCTCACATGTCGCTGCATTGTACTGCATCGGTTGATGCATGTACCAAGGACCATTACTTGCTACTTTGTTAAATGAACTAGGTTTAGAAAACCTTTATTATCTAGAGGATATTCTTGAGGACATTATTTATACTTCGGCAGACGTGTCTGTCTTGCTGAAGTCAAACTAAGGAGAGTGAACTGATCTCATACATCTGGTTATCTCCTGGCTGTTATAGAAAAGGATGGAGTTGTTCACCTGACTACATTTACAGCACTATGAAATATAACATGCATCTGACTCATCATTGTAATGCTGTCTACCGTTTATTGCTGTATTGAATGTTGCTGTGATAATGACTGTTTGATGTGCCTACACATTTGCGTAACCATTTTGTCACTGTGGCGTCCACAATAAATAATGAAGAAAAACGTCAACGGCTGTTTCAAGACTCATTGACTTTATACGTCGTGAGTTTACTGACGTCCTATGTGGATTGCCCTGTTATTGTTGCATGAACATTGTTTTGACTGAACACATCTACACACTACACAAAACCAGACATGCGGATGCCATCCATCATCATATGGCATCACGCATCATTTGGTGGCCAAATTGTTCTTGCGAAGAAAGGTGATCCGAATCAGGATACAAATAGAAAATCTTGGATTGCAATGAGAAACGGCGTACTTGTACGTATGGTACAAGATTCGACTACGTCGGCACATTCGCAAATTCTTGTTCCCAAGAGCATGAGAGTCCAAATATTACAACATGCTCATGACTCGCAATGTGCTGGACATATGGGTTTTGCCCGTACGAAGTCGAGAGTCCTTGCGGCTTTCTTTTTGGCCTTTTGTCAATAAGGACATTCGTATTTACTGCCGATCATGCAAGGTATGTCAGGAGGTCAAATCTAGAGGACCACGACATGCTGCGCCTATCCAGGCTGCTGACATTCCTATTCGGCCGTTTCAGAAAATGGCCATAGATATTATTGGCCCTTTTAAGGTCAAGTCGGCCAGAGGACATCAGTTTATCCTTACATGTGTCGATATGTGCAACACGTTGGCCAGAGGCTATTCCTCTTAAGAGCATATCTACTACAGATATCGCAGATGCTCTTTGGCATATCAGACTTGGTTGATATTTTTCTCGCTTGGGGTTCCCCAGAGAAATATTGTCAGACCATGGCACTCAACTCATATCTGACACTATGTCACAGGTAATGTCTACCTTACATATTGAACGATCTCTCAGTAGTATCTACCATCCTATGTCTAATGGGTTAGTTGAGCGTCTGAATAGAACGCTCAAGACTTTGCTTGGTAAGATAACTGAAGATCATCCTCAAGATTGGGACAGGGTTTTACCCGCGGCTCTCTTTGCCTATAGAGAAGTCCCTAATGAACACACAGGATTTTCTCCCTTCGAACTTGTCTTTGGCGCGCGTCCACGCGGCCCTATGTCTTTATTACACGATCTCATCACTGCCGATGATATTAGCGATGAAACTCAATCCTCATATGAGTATGTCATTGCTCTTAGACAAAAGATCATTGAGGCATGTAAGCTAGCAACTGCTTCATCAGAAATTGCTAAAGAGAAGGCAAGACAGTTTGCTAACAAGAATAGATGTCTACGACAACTTTGTCCAGGTGACAAAGCATTCGTCCTACTCCCCAGTAGGGAAAATAGACTTCTTATTGCATGGAAAGGTCCGTATGCAATAGTCTCTCGGATTTCCGATGTTGACTATGTGGTCGATATTGATGGAAAGCATAAAACTTTCCACATAAACATGCTTTCGGAATTTCACGAACGTCCGGACTATTTGCTGCCTATTTTCCAGGCAACGGATGATGCTCCTGCACCTCACGGTCATTATTCATCCCTGTCTGTCATTCAGGATGAGGAAGCTACCTTCTCTGATGTCAACCTTCCCCTTCCAGTGGTTCCATTACATTCTACGGAATCTTGGAAAAACGTTTCTGTTTCTCCTAATCTTTCTGGTGACGAACATCGACAAGTCTCGTCGATGTTACAAACATTTCAGGATGTTCTCACTGACATTCCTGGACACACAGATGTCATAGAACATGACATAATTCTTACCGACAATAATCCAATTAGGGTTAGGCCGTATCCTATTCCTATACACTTTCAGTCGCAAGTGGAAAAGGAATTGGATGAAATGATTCAATTAAATATAATTGAACCATCGACTTCACCATATTCTTCTTCCATGGTTATTGTCCGGAAGAAGGATAAGAACATACGAATTTGCGTTGATTATCGCAAATTGAATCAGGTCACAAAGTTCGATGCTGAACCGATGCCTTTGTTAGAAGATCTACTGATTAGACTTTCTAATTCTAGATTCTTCACTAAACTTGACTTGTCTAAAGGTTATTGGCAAGTGCCTTTAGCAGAGCATGCCAAACCTCTTACTGCTTTTTCTACACCTAGGGGTCTATTTCAATGGAATGTTATGCCTTTTGGTCTCATGAACGCCCCTGCCACTTTCGTTCGCATGATGCGTCGAATTCTGTCACATCGTTCGGATGTCATCGCATACTTAGATGACATCTGTCTCTTCAGTGATACCTGGGAAGATCACTATTTAGGGTTATATGACTTACTGTCCACTCTACGTGAGAATAATTTGACAGCAAAAAACCTTCTAAAGCTTTTGTTGGTTTTGGTGAAATCTCTTTCCTGGGTCATCGTGTTGGTCATGGTCTCTTGAAGACAGAAGACCACAATACTTCCAAAATACTGAACATCTCTGTTCCTAAAACGAAGAAACAAGTTAGGAGTCTCTTAGGTTTAATTCAATTTTATGGGAGATTTATTCCAAATTTATCTTCGATCATGGCACCTCTCTCAACATTGTTGAAGAAAGGTTCGCCTAATCTGGTCCGTTGGTCTGAAGAATGCCAATCTTCACGAGACCAAATCAAGAATATATTTTCTTCTCCTCCCATCTTAAGATTACCTACTCTTGATAGGACTTTTGTTCTTCGGAGTGATGCTTCATCCACTGGGATTGGAGCAGCACTGATGCAAGAATATGCAAATACTCTGCATCCTGTTATGTACATTTCTAGAAAACTAAATGCGGCAGAGAGGAACTACTCGGTTTTAGACCGTGAGTTGTTAGCGATGGTTTGGTCAATTCTAAAGCTACAAAGATTCCTCCTGGGCGCACATTTCATTCTAGAGACTGATCAGAAAGCTCTTACAGCTATTCAGACTAAGAATTTGAAGAGTTCGAGATCCACTCGATATGCTATAGCTCTTCAACCTTTTCACTTCACGGTACGAGCTATCCGTGGTGCGGATAATGTGATGGCTGACATTTTGTCTAGATGCCCACATGACTCCAACTAATACTTCTGTCCTATATTTCTATATATTACAGAGTCATAACACACCTATATTTCTACAATAGATTAGCACATCTGTACTTACTTTATATGTACACACTATCGTGCTTTGTTGTCATCTTCTTCTGTTCGTTTTTTAAAATGATAGAGGAGGACTGAGTAGTTAATATAAGGGCCGTTAGTTTACTAAACAGCCACAATTATTAATAATGTATTGTACCTTATGAAGCATATTAGTTATTAATTAGCATTATATTGCTTGTACTTTCTCAGAATGTCATTGTTGAGCTGAGGACTTACCTTACGAGTTCTAGATTGTGTACTTACCCTCGGAATACCAGAGCATATGTCCTGGATCGTCATGTAGTTTAACTTTACTATGTACTTATGTCATTACATGTCAAAGAATGTACTATTTAAATTTTCCTATCAGATTTGTACATCCATTTTTAAAGACAATATTAGAGTATGCTGTTTAATGATGATTATAGTAACTTGCATACGTATATTGTGTTTACATGCTAACGTGATGTGTGTTGGTGACACCTCCCCGATGTGAATATTTTTTGAGACATATTTATTTTTCTGTTGAGGTATATCCTCACCAGACACTCTATAATTAGCCTATTGTTTGGCAATTTAATTAATTATCAGCGCATAATTCGTGCGTTTTGAGCCGCTTATCGCTTGCTCTTTGATATTGAAAAAAAAATATGTTCCACATTTTTTTTTATCGGGAGGAGGTGGCCACTAGTGGGAGTGAGCGATTTGGAATGGCGAAAGAGATGCCTCGTTGAAGAGGGGATCTCCGCTATTTTTGTTCTGTCAGGGATGTGTAGTCCTCTTATGGATATTTCGTTTATTCGGGATAATACCTCTAGTGTATTTGCACATGCCGGGAGGCGTGATATTTCTGTATTTCTTGAAAGCAAGGTAAATTAACATTTTCATTAACTCTATCGATTTTGGGTCGTGAGCGATTTCGATTCATAGCCTGTCTCCGAAAGTCGTCGTCACGAGATGTTCTTTCCCAGCTCACATGTCGCTGCATTGTACTGCATCGGTTGATGCATGTACCAAGGACCATTACTTGCTACTTTGTTAAATGAACTAGGTTTAGAAAACCTTTATTATCTAGAGGATATTCTTGAGGACATTATTTATACTTCGGCAGACGTGTCTGTCTTGCTGAAGTCAAACTAAGGAGAGTGAACTGATCTCATACATCTGGTTATCTCCTGGCTGTTATAGAAAAGGATGGAGTTGTTCACCTGACTACATTTACAGCACTATGAAATATAACATGCATCTGACTCATCATTGTAATGCTGTCTACCGTTTATTGCTGTATTGAATGTTGCTGTGATAATGACTGTTTGATGTGCCTACACATTTGCGTAACCATTTTGTCACTGTGGCGTCCACAATAAATAATGAAGAAAAACGTCAACGGCTGTTTCAAGACTCATTGACTTTATACGTCGTGAGTTTACTGACGTCCTATGTGGATTGCCCTGTTATTGTTGCATGAACATTGTTTTGACTGAACACATCTACACACTACACAAAACCAGACATGCGGATGCCATGCATCACGCATCATCCACAAATCAAGATAAAGCTGCAGAGTATGTGGATGAATCAGCAAAGCTTGCAGGTGAAAAGCACCTGTCATTTCTGCTAAAGTGTTTTACTGAATCATTTACCTCACATTTAATTAATAATTTTGTTTTATTAATAACACTGAACATATTTCATTTATACCTGTATGAAATGGTCAAAAGCATACATGAGACTCTGCAGGCAGTTTCTGAATGGTACGAGGAAACCAGCTTCAAGGTCAATCCCAAGAAAGCCTTTGTGCTGTGGTGTTCCCCATGAATAACTCCATACTGAAAGCAGATCTTCCAGACATTACTCTCAGTGGACAGAAAATTGAAAGGCATGAACAAACAACCTCCACAGAAGCCTCAAATCTTCAGTAACTGGTGTGGGTCTACTGTCTTGGTTATGCAGGAGTACGCGGCAAAGAAAGAGCTGACAGACTAGCTTCAAGAGCCCACATAGAAGGTGCATTGGATATGGATAATGGAAAGATGCTGAGAACAATTAATTATCGTCTATTAGAGCGTGACACTGTGTTGAGGACTGCTTCATGGTGGGTAATCATCTTGGCTGGTTTATTTTAGGTCGGGATGATTGCACCATGTAGCATCCCAACTAGAGGCACATTTAGACGTATCACAAATAGGATGATGATGCGGAATACATAGTTACAAACAGTCTGCTTGTGGCCTTCGTTCCTAACAAACGTGTTTCAGAATATGTGGCTTGGCCACTAATATATGTGTTACAAATGTTTACGTTGTGTCTTTCGTGTCGATCGGTAATGTATTTTAAGTGATGTGGTTTTAACCACCCTACAATGTGCAGCAAAGAGATTAAATAATTCAATAGTCGTTGAAAGACATTTGTAACGGCCATCGTGCCAGAGTAATCAATCATTGAAGTGTTAGCAATAAGATTGGCGTGGCAAGCCAAATGAATATAAATATGAATTCAGAATTGAATCAAGGCTAGAAAAGCTGTAATGATTATGCAGACGCAAACAGAGAAATGTGAAATAATATAATATACTGAAAAATGTCTAACGCTGTGATATAAAAGACATAGAATCTGTGATTAATGCACAAGAGTATGTGCAAGTTTATATAAATGTTCAAAGTCTATTGACAGTGTGAAGTTGTGCGATATTTGTAAATAACTGTGTGCGATAATAAATATAAACAGTCGTCCACTGTGGTTTTTCTTCTTGATGAAGTTTCATCCGTTTTTCATCCATTGCAAGTATTGAGAACTGTCACCGCTATTCTTTGACCTTCACGTTGGGATTTAATATTTGACAATGAGCAAACCCTAGTGTTACTTGGCGTAAGATTATAAGAATAACAGAACAATTGAAAAGACAAGCTGAACTCAAAATAATCTAACACTAAAACTGGAAGCAAGAAAGAATAGATTTTATAAATGAACAATGATAATGACAATAATACTAACAGTCTTCACGAATCCGAAGAAGCAAATCAATAAACCAAGTTTTGTAACAGATGAGAACCCAAGCTTCTAACAATCGAGCTTCCAACAACTGTCATTGATGAATCATCAAGGCTAAGACTGCTGGAATTTGGCATGAAACATAAGACCAGCAATGATGGATGTATGACAGGATTCATTCGGCGTGCGTGTATACAACCAGTGCACAACAGGAACAATTAGCATTCATACCCTTCGGCATTTGCTGAGGGAGAATGAGCACCTATGGGTTATTCCAGAGTGCAATCATATGGATTCTGATCAACAATAACAATCATCTGTATTTTATTTGATAATTTAATTTGGCTTTAATATTTGTTACATTTAAGTAGCTAACAACATTGGTGCTTTAGATATATGGTAGGTGTGTAATTAGTAGTTCAGAGGTGTACTGTGGAATCTTATTATGTGACCTCTGTTGATCCAGCAAAATGGATAATCCAGCAAGGTTTAGGAGCCAAAAATGCTGGATAATCAATGGTGTGCTTATATCAACAACAGACTGTTGATTTATTTGTATGCTGCCTGTTGAGGGTTAAATAATTATGCATGCATAAAGCATATTCAGATGTAAATGATTAAAGGAAAACAAAGCATTATTAAAATACAATGTCAACATAAAGTAACAAATCATGCTCCCTAGAAAATAAATAAAAAATGTCACCTGAACTTTTTACATCAGGATTCATTATGACAACATTGCTCATGCATTCAGCTTCGCAGTCTCCTTGAGATTCAAAGGTATTTCCATTGTCTTTACATCCACCCCACCAGTGGCGAACACACTCCTGTTTTTGGTTATCAAATCTCCACTTTACTGAATATTGTGTGCAAAGATCCCTTGACACTGGAGCTGTACATGTTTCTGCAAAGTATAAATTAAAATAATATCATAAGAGAGAAAAACTCAATGAGAAAAATTCAAACTGCAAATATTTTATGCATTTATATAAAAAAATAAAGTTAAAAACATTTTAAGCTATCTTCCCAGATTTGTTGTATAACTGTGATAATTATGTAACTCTTATGGGCAGAACTTGCCTAAATTTTTTTAAAGACCAAAAAGTATATTAACGCTTAGTATACAGCAAGCGGGCTGCAGCTCAGTCTGAAAATATGGCACAGCACTTCAAGTGGCCGGTCATGGTCAGTCTTTATAAATGAAGTTTTAACATATTTGACCGCATTTATTTCCAGCCCAATATTTCTAAACTCTATTCAGTAATCCTTGTGTTTACATGTGTTCAAAATTTCTTTTATCTGTGATGTTGTGTTAGGTTTTAACGAATTACACTTAGATTAATCACTGGAGGGATGAAGACTTCTCCAATCCAGACAATGGAGAGATACGCCAACATCCGCTCTCTGAATGACAGACGTGAGGAAAAGGTATTCACTCACAGTGAGAAGCTTCTACGAATGCCAAGTCATCCAATGCATGCCAAACTCCATAGTTTGACAAAGAACAGGCTGAAAAGAACCAGCTTCATAAACATCTCCAAACATCTGCATCGATGCCATGAAGACCTCCTCCCAAAACAACCTACTGAGATTGAAATGTTAATTGATTATGAGGAGCCAGACGACTGCCATGGAAATATATCTATCTTCACAGAAGTCCCTGAAATAAAAAAGAAAGGCCACCAGACCCCTCAACAACTAAAAACTTTGGCTCAAGAAATGATTGAAGAAAAGTACAACCCAAAGGAGTGGACACACGCATACACAGATGGATCCGGTGAGGGGGCAGTAAAGAACGGTGGTGGGGGAATTTTTATAAGATTCCTAAATGGAAAGATCACCCGAAAGGCCTTCCCAACTGGAAAGATCTCCTCCAACTTCAGGGCAGAAGCTATGGCACTACTGCAAGCCCTGAAAATCTTCACCAGACCCGAACAACCACCACCAGATAAGATAGTAATCTTCACTGACTGCAGATCATTACTGGAGTCAATACAAAACACCAGAAATGATAACATGATGAATGAGATCAGATCAGAGCTTAACATCATCCAAAGGTCATCAACCATTGCCCTTCAGTGGTTACCCTCCCATTGTGGAATTGCTGGTAATGAGAAAGCAGATGCTCTATCAAGAAGTGGCAGTAAAATGGAACAATACAGCCATCCATTGCCGTATCAGGAAGCAAAAACCATCATCCACAACAAGTACAAAAACCAGTGGAAGGAGGAAGGGGATACATACAGCAGAGATGACCCAATACACCATCTAAACAGATACCAACAGACCACAATGTTCTGCCTGAGAACCGGCCACTGCAGATTACTAGGACATCTCTATCGCCTCAAGATATCCCACACAAATGAATGCCCATGCGGAACAGGAATCCAGACCCCAGAACACATTCTCCAGACCTGTCCAACCCATGATGAACCGCGACGTGCGACCTGGCCAAGGGGTGCTGAGCTCCAGCAGAAGCTATGGGGCTGCCGCGCCGACCTGGTAAAGACTGTGGACTTCGTCCTGGCGACAGGCCTGCAGATTTAGCATGACTACAAACTGAACGCAGAAGAAGAAGAAGAACGAATTACAGAACAGCAGCTTATTGTTAACAAAAATTTTCTGGCCCAAATCCTATCATGTTCAAATGGTTGCATTGCAGCTTATTCAGCTGTAGATTGAAAATAAAAAATGACAATAGTAAGTTTCTGAGCACCAGCAGCTCTGGTTCAGATAAAATCAGCTTTTATTTATCAACAGATTCTCAGGATGAGACAGCTCCTTTAGCTGGAGCTAGGTATACAAATGGAAGACATTGATATGCATGTATGTAAAATGAAATATTTTGTTACAAATGTATAAGTTTACTGCTTGTTTTAAAACATGACCTGCAGCAAACAATGGGCATCCATTTTGGTGCCTGGGTAAAATCTGAACACTGCCTTGGATAGAAAGAGCATTTATAAATCCACCTCAAAAAAAAAGAAAAGAAAGATATTCAATCATATTATTGTTAAATCAGACACAAAACATATTTCAGTGTTTTTTGGGGATTTGCAGTATAAATACTCAGACAATTGCAGACTTCCACAATTATATCTGTTTTACAGCTACACATCATTTCTAAGAGAAATCTATGTGGCTTCTAGAGGGATCTCTAAGGTGACAAAAAACATAAAAGGATCACTAACAGACATGCCTTGAAATGCAGCTAAGGTTAGGTTGTGCATGCGACTATCAATTCATCATGGACAATGCATTGCCATAGAACAAAATTGATTGGCTGTAGTAGTGCATATTCTCAAACATAAAAAAAACTGATCATGATATACATGGGCCCTATATATAATAATGTAATAAAAATGAAAAAACACTGCCATGTTTAAAAGCAAAAATATCCTAGTATGTGCTCTGGATGTGCTCTGAGAATGCACAGCCCTATCATTATTTCAATGCAAAAAAAGGTATTTATTATGATAGTTCTTAAATTAAGGAATTCATTCCTTGCATAATATACTGTCACTACTACCATGACCTCTGACCCTATCTAAGAGATTTCATTTCTTTGAATTAAGCTCAACCATTATTTGATGGATGAATTATTTCAAATAGGCCTAATGATCGTAGAAGGTGGAAAAACCTAACACTAATTTACAAAATTATTATTAAAAATACGTACACCAGTGGTAATAGATCTCAGTTTGAAAATAAAAAAAATAAAGCAACAAATCTCGACCAGATATAAAGCACTGTATGGATTTACAGTTGAAATGAAGGACAGTGGGCTAATTGTTTGATACAGCCTTAAAAAAATAATTCAGAAATGCAGTAAAAAGGGATAAGGGTTAGGTTTAGGAATCGGCAGCTTATTTGTATGACATCTAAGAACACAACCAACTGTCCTTCATTTTAGCTGGAATGACTCTAGAAACAGAAAAGATTATAGGCCTATGCAAACAAATTTTTTTCTAGTTAAGTATACAAAACATTCTATCGGACATTAGTTTATCAGAAATATATAAAAGGGCAAGATATAACTGGAAAGATTAAGAGACAGATAAAAAGTGCAACAAAGCAAAACAACAGCAATATTTAACCAAGTTACAAGCACAATATCTGTTAAGTGATGATGCTGCTGCTGCTTGTCTGTTGAGTCTGTATTAGTGTGGTTTTGGTTCATAATTGTATGATACTGGTGAAAATCTACCAACTGCGTCTCGGGTTGTTTTAGTCTCAGGGTCTAGGTGGTTCATTTTTCTAACACTAATCAATAGAAAATCTGGCTTCATTTTCTTCATAATCGATTATGGGTAAATTCGTCGCATTCACTTAGACTGCCCTGTGCCCGAATTTGTGGAACTTGTAAATATTTAGTATTTCAATTCAATAAACCATATGAACTATAGACATCAACGTCAAAGTCCATTCAATATTTCGACTCCTTTAAGTTTGCACAAGACGATTTCACATAATGGAAGATACATAAATATAATGAACCATGTCCGTTTCACTGTCACTATTTGATCCAATATTATCGTCCTTGTGTGCTTTCAGTATCAGTGATTATATATTTATTTCATTTGTACTCTCCTGAGTTTGTTACAATAAAGTTCCATCTGAACACATTATTACTTTGGTTCGTCCATTTTTAACGTCTACACTGTTTTTGCATCCTTCTATTTCCCAAAGGAGTCAAAGATAGGAGTCTTCACAAATATTCCTTATGCATTTTTCCACCTACAACTGGGGTGGTTGAGGTAGTCGATACTCACGCTTCTCGACATTCTACATACGAATTATTCGAGGTTAATACTAACCTTAGTGATAAGTCTATCACACATTCTTGGCAATTCTAGCCGTATTTTTGTTCCACTTTCTCATTTCACTTTGAAATATATTTGTAACACAATCTCAGTTCCAGAGTCAAGTCAGACTCCTGTACATTTACTTCAGTAGAGGGATTTCTACACTTCCAAGTCCATTGGACACATCCCCCTTGGACGAACACTGCCGAATATCTCCCCTGGATACCAAAGTTTTTCGACATCCTTCACTATGCCGATTCGTCAGATCCTAAACCCAATATTCTGCGTTTATGTGATGCATATCCTGGTGCGAAGCAAATCTTCAAACTTGTCTCACCCCATGATGTGCACTCAACAATATCAAATGCTTAGCTTTTTTCTAAAATGGTGTCAAGGGGTGGTCGCAAGCATAGTTGGTAACAGAACTTTAAAAATACATATTGTCACGCTAAGAGCCCACAATTTCCAAACTTACTGCCAAAGTGTTGGGTATAAAAGGATTTGATTGGTGCTGTGAGAGACTTCGTTTTGAAAACAGACGCTGAGAAATCCCAGGATTTATTTAAAAAATGGTTTTAAAAAACCTGGGTTAGAAAATACTGTTACATTATTTTTTTTTTTTAAATTAGCAAATGTTGTTTCGATTTTTTTTTTGGAGAAAATCCAAACAATGACCGTTGTATGGGCATGCACTGCTAAAAGTATTAAAAAAAAACGTGCATTGTACAGCAAAAACGTACAACTTGACAGGTATGCTTTGTCAACCTCTATCTCTTTTATTATAAATGTCGCCTGTTGTCACAGTGTGTTCTAACTCCTCAAAACATGAAAAGGAATTTTCTCTTTCCGATTTGAGTAAAAATGTTCTCGTTTCATGTTAGCCACATTTGAGACATCTTTATTAGATCTTGTAGCTGTCCTTTGTACTTTTAAAGATTGTTCTGTAAAACACAATTAAGCTTCTTGATTGTGTGCTGATTCTCTATGATTCCCTTTCACTGATAGTGACTGTGCTTTGGAAGATTAGCAAACAAAGAGATAGTGAAACTGAATTTATAAGTCAGAAAACGTTTACTACGGACAGTTGGTTTGGTTTTAAGGACCACCTTCACTGCACACAGATAAATCCACCCTTATGATATAACCAACAGACAAAAACCAGAAGAAGGCAAAAAACGAACAAACAAAACAAAAAAACCAGTCCCACCATCTAATTTCTATAAATATTTTTGTGGTGGGTAGGTTTCCTAATTTTTAAATTATTGGGGGTCAGAGTGGCTAAGAGGTATGGCGTCCACCTCTAATTCTAAATGTATCTAGTATGCTCCCAGTACAGGGAATATAATTGATGGACAATTTTTTTTCAGAACCAGTGGTTCCTAATGATGTCATACTCCCCCCTATTCTCTTTGGTAGTGAGATCTGATGCTTAGCCTTCTCAGATAAGGGCGAAAAAATAAGAGGTCCTGTGTGCAAGTTGTGCATGTCAAAAATCCTTTGGTGGTTGAACAATTTTAAGAGTAGGCCATACGGCCGCTGCCTTGGCAACAATTTTTAAAAAATTTTAAAAACATGAGATTGAAAACTGATAACTGGCTCTCTCTGTGATACTTACAGGCACACACATTTTCTCCTGTAATAACTAATACATTAACAATGGTCTTTTAACCTTTAATTCATGTGAGCACCTTGGACATTTGCAAGAAAAACATGACAAACTTGCAAAGGTTGATAGCTTTTATGTCATAAAACAACCGAGAATATTACTGCAAGTTATAAATTTATTAACTAATTCTGTACGTAATTATTTTCTCCTCTGGACAGAATTATTTTTAGACCCCAAAAGTTTGCATATACATAAGTAAAGTTTACTGAGATAAAATATCTAATTATAAGTAAAGTATAAATACGAGGGGCATTCAGAAAGTAATGCACCAAATCGTTTTTCTCAGCTAATAATGAAGATAGAAGCATGAAATTTTGCACACTTTAAATATGGCATGTGCCAATTGTGTGCACCAAATTGCACTGCAACCGGCCAAATAATACGGCTGCCCTAAACCGTTGAAATGGAGCGTGTTAGCAGCTTGCGTTATAAACAGCGAATTGTGATAGAATTTCTCGTTGCAGAGAAGGAAACTGTTGTGAATATTCACAAGCGTCTATGTGATGTGTATGGAAGTTTTGCAGTCGACAGGAGTACAGTCAGTCGCTGGGTTCAGAGAATCAAAGAATCAGGAAGTGGAGATATGGAGCTGCTTGATCGGCCGCGCTGTGGACGTCCTGCCACAGCCACCAACGCAGAAATGTTGAAATGCGCTGAGGGCATTATTCTTACTGATAGGCGAATCACTACTTAACAATTGGCCTTACAGCTGTCAGTCAGCATTGGTAGTGCAAATGCAGTTATAAAAACTCTCGGATTTTCTAAGGTTTGCGCAAGATGGGTTCCTCGAAGTCTCACAAATGACCACCGATTGCAAAGGAAAGCAATTTCTTCTGAATTGTTGGAGCGTTTCAATGCTGATGGAGAGAACTTTTTGGCTAAGATCGTTACAGGTGACGAAACCTGGGCACATCATTTTGAACCTGAGACAAAAAGACAGTCAATGGAGTGGCATCATCCGCAATCACCAAGAAGAAAGAAATTCAAGACAATTCCTTCAGCTGGAAAGGTCATGATCACTGTCTTTTGGGACATTGAAGGTGTGATTCTTGTGGACGTTATGCCAAGAGGAGAGACAATCAATTCGCAAGCTTACACTAAGACATTGATAAAACTCAATCAACGTTTTCGCAGAGTTCGGCCGCACTAGAATCCAGCAGACCTGCTTCTCCTTCACGACAATGCGCGACCTCACACAAGTCTGGCAACATGGGAAGCAATCACCAAATTGGGTTGGACTGTACTACCCCATCCACCCTATAGTCCCGATTTGGCACCCTCTGATTTTCATCTATTTGGTCCACTTAAAGATGCACTCCGTGGGACAAGGTTTGAAGATGATAAAGGAGTGATTCATGCAGCGAAGAAATGGCTACATGATCAAGAAACATCTGGTACGGGCTAGGAATACATGCACTTGTTTCGCGCTGGCATAAAGCCGTACAAGTTGATGGGGATTATGTTGAATAATACCGATGTTTACATGACATATCCATGTATATTGTGTAAAAATTTCATGCTTTTTGATTAAACAGCTCCTGAGAAAAATGATGTGGTGCATTACTTTCTGAACGCCCCTCGTATATGAAATTAAAGGAAAATGAATGGGCATTAAGGACATATTAATCGTTTTTACTAAATTTATAATTTAGTAGTTTTGTTAGACTAAAAAGTACATACCCAAAATAAAATAATCTGAAATTATGAAATTTTTTTCCCACTTACCTAAGGCCTCAATCAGAAGTTGTTGTCACAATACATTCTCATTGCTTTCATTTTGTAGGTAATCCATTTGGTAATACAGAAAAAGTAACAAAACTGTGACTGAACATCCAGTTTTTTTCATTTTTCCCATATTAGTAACACGAGTCTCACTGAAGAAATTTCACTAAAACTTTTTAAAATTCACAGCTTGCATCCTAACCATCCATGTCCATGAAAACACAACTACAATCACATAAATGGCACAAATTTTTCAAGAAAAATTAACTAAACACTTTTGAAAAGTGGCTGTCAGTTTAAAAACGTATTTCTTGCTGCTGTGATACTGTTTGAAGCAGTACTTTGCACACAGTGGAGGATTGGCAGTACATCCTTTACACACAAAAGAACTCCTGGATGCTTTACAATGAATGCATTTTCTCTGGTTGCCAGACCCCATAATAAGATGCTGAAATCCTTGAAGTCTCTCAACAGAATTTGACATTCTGGGTCTACCAGATAACAGCAGAGAAGATCCTTGTTGTACATCCTCAGGCATCAAAGTGGCTGCTGCCTCGGTCAGTTCTTTGATGAGTGCTAACTTGAAATCTAACATATTATGTTTCCTTTTCTCATTTCTTGTCAGAGTATGAAGAATAAAAGCATTACTCTGGCATATTTCTAAAAGCCAATGGAACAGTTTTTTCCACCATTTGTAAGTTTTCCTGTTGAAATTATTATAATAAGTCAAAATTTGATCGATGCGGTCGCATCCGTTCATAGAAAAGTTATATTCGTGTAGCTATAACTTTTGGCTTTGTTTTCATCTGCTTTCTCTTTTCTGCTTTAGTAATATTTTCAACTGAAGCCTTGGAGGACACAATAATCACAGGCTTTTATTTGCCTTTTTATCTTTCCACGCAGTTACAAGAATTTAGTTATTGTCATCAAGAAATGATTTTGTTTCAAGATGATGAAGCTTCAGTGTCTTGATTTCAGCAGGAAAGTTTTTCCTATTTATATTCAGAGTTCCTGTAAAATATGTTTTCTGGCTAACCAAGTAAGTTACCAGCTGATGTGTAGTATAATATCGATAGGCAAATACATGATGGCCTTTTCCAAATGGTGCCAGCAGTGTTTGAAAAACCTTGACTGCCATGCCTCCGTCAAGATCTGACTCTGGATTATAAGAGGTTTTATTGCCAAAATATGGAAGCAAATTTAAAACATACTGTAAAGTTTTTTTCTTTCCTTCCCACTCTGTAAAGTTGCTTTCACACACACACTGTAAAGTATCAGTCTGTCTGCTCTGTAAGGAAGAGTGGTGTGTTGTTGAGATCAGGCATGCTCCAGTCTACCCAGCTGTAAATGGGTAACTCACCCTAGTCCTGAGTTAGGGAAGGCAAAGGCTCCAGGGGAAGCAGGCCCTAAACTTGGTCACTTCAGCCGACGCAGGATGGTGTATGTATGAAGTAGAAATGTAGAGTGTGATTGACGCGAATGGTGTGCTGTTCGTGTGCTGACCAATATAACCACTCATACACTTGTGTCTACAAGGCACCAATGCAGACTGCTGGAATCTTTGTTTACTCAATTTATTCAGACGTACACACTGGGACATACGAGTACATCATGGTATGTTGACATATCAATTTGTAGGTATACATAGCAGATCTGAAGTCATGACCCCTTCAGAAATAATGGGCAGTACATCAAAAGTTCAATGCTGGTGTAATGGCTTCAGCGTTGTACTGGCGACCAGGTGTTCATGGTTCAAACCCGGGCGTCAGCGTTTGAAGAAATGTTTACGGCCGGAAATTTGACTGAATAGCCTGAACGGCTCCTGTGATAAACCCTCTGTGGATGGGAAGGAGCGAAGCTCCTGACCGGGTTGGAAGGAAAGTCCTCAGGTTCCCCAGCCTCGCAATGACATGTCATTGGGCCGAAGGGCTGAAAGCCTAAGTGCCGCTGGTTAAGAAAAAAAAAAAAAAAAAAATACATTATGGCCACATCCCCCTATCTGACTAAACGCGTCAGTGAAGGCGAATCGATAAATAACTAAAGTTACTTGACGTCCATAGTTTGTAGTATAGATTATGAAACCACGAAGGGGGTTTCTAGCAAGATTGAGATCTCTCTGTCACTGTCCGATAATAAGATAAATAATCTGTTCTCTTGGCAGTGATCAAAACATATGATGACCGAAATCCAACATGGCTACCTCCCTGAGTTGTCGTTCACTCATTCATAGGAAGGAGAATATAAGCCAGAGTTAATTTATAATGGGTATATAAAGGATTTCATAAATGTTTCCATACAGCTCTACGGTGATCAGGTTAATTCATGTAGCCATAACCGCTGCAGGAAAATCTGTCATCTTCGTCGATACAAAACACGACACTAGCATAGCGAAGCACAAAAGTCAAGCTAGGCCTAACCGACGAGAGATCATCAAAAATAGGAGCTGGGTTTACCTGGAGTCCGAATCATCTATATACTGACATAAGGAGAGTCTCTAACACAAACTATCGTAGAGACACCATCTCCTTCAGAAGAAAAACCACTTCGTGAGTGTTGCGTGATAAATTCTCGCAACATCGTTTTATTTCAATATCTGTTTTATAACGCAAGGGCAACAACTGCTTGTAATTTATAGTCACTTTTCTCGGTAAGCATTTGTCTTCTCGCGTTGGTATCGAATGCAGTTAACTTTTGAGCTGTGGTCATTTTTGCGCTGGACTGCGCATGACTTGTCTTGTTGTTTGGTCGATCGGTTTCCGCCCACCACTAGTGGGAGTGAGCGATTTGGAATGGCGAAAGAGATGCCTCGTTGAAGAGGGGATCTCCGCTATTTTTTGTTCTGTCAGGGATGTGTAGTCCTCTTATGGATATTTCGTTTGGTCGAGATAATACCTCTAGTGTTTTCCCACATGTCGGGAGGCGTGATATTTCTGTGTATTTCATGAAAGCAAGGTAAATTGACTTTTTCATTAACTCTATCGATTTTGGGTCGTGAGCGATTTCGATTCATAGCCTGTCTCCGAAAGTCGTCGTCACGAGATGTTCTTTCCCAGCTCACATGTCGCTGCATTGTACTGCATCGGTTGATGCATGTACCAAGGACCATTACTTGCTACTTTGTTAAATGAACTAGGTTTAGAAAACCTTTATTATCTAGAGGATATTCTTGAGGACATTATTTATACTTCGGCAGACGTGTCTGTCTTGCTGAAGTCAAACTAAGGAGAGTGAACTGATCTCATACATCTGGTTATCTCCTGGCTGTTATAGAAAGGATGGAGTTGTTCATCTGACTACATTTACAGCACTTTGGAATATAACATGCATCTGACTCATCATTGTAATGCTGTCTACCGTTTATTGCTGTATTGAATGTTGCTGTGATAATGACTGTTTGATGTGCCTACACATTTGCGTAACCATTTTGTCACTGTGGCGTCCACAATAAATAATGAAGAAAAACGTCAACGGCTGTTTCAAGACTCATTGACTTTATACGTCGTGAGTTTACTGACGTCCTATGTGGATTGCCCTGTTATTGTTGCATGAACATTGTTTTGACTGAACACATCTACACACTACACAAAACCAGACATGCGGATGCCATCCATCATCATATGGCATCACGCATCATTTGGTGGCCATAAGCTGGTTTGATTCTGGTACTAGCAAACACGGGGTCCCTTACCCACTTCATTTTCAACAAGAATTCATCACGCATCATTTCAAGAAATTAACATTCTTCAATACAGTCAACATCTTCAAAATTTTCAAAGTACTCGGCGTTGCCCGGTAAAAGTCAAAATTTCAATTTTTTGACGGAAACAAGAATTTGACAGTACCCGGCGTTGTTACATGTTGCCGGATAACTCGGACTGCTGTTATCTTTTACGCAAGTCAAGCAAGTTGCTGCTGTCAAGGTTCCAGTGCTGTCGTTTTTTGAGAAGGTCAAGTGCCGGTTGAAGCGGGTTGTTTTCTGAAGAAGGCCAAGTACCGATTTCCATCAACTTACTTTTGGATTAGAAGGTCAAGTGCCGAAACAACTCAACACACAGTATGTCAGAAGCTCTTGTACCATCGTGTTAGCAGTGGAAGCAGTTCAGATGTGCCATCATCGTTGGAGCTTCGCTCTTTAGGACGTTGATTGACATCCGTTTTTCTGCTGTTCTACGATTGGAAGCCTTTAAGTTAAGTGGCCTGTTTGTATGTAAACTGTGCCCTTATACTTCTGCTGAGTCTTCTGTGTATCATCTCATTCTATATGTTATATGTTTATATGTTATTTGTATATTTATATGTTTATATTTCAGCGGGTTCTCGGTTAGGTGGTGTCTCCGTTAGATTATGCCACGTCATAGAGGTCGTCTATTGTGAGCGTTTTCTGTAGGGTTTGCAAATTTCCGATACTGGAATTTGCTAAGCGACTTCTGTTGCTATTTATGTTAGTTGTGATGACATGTTTTAATATTGTTGTCGTTATTATTTCACATTCTTTAGTTTTGTTGTGATTTGTTTGTATTTGTTAGCCTACTCTTGTCTATAATTTAGTTTCATACAACATTTTTGTTTATACACTGTGGTGTCATGTATTTTGTTTAATTCTATCGCAGATATCGTCACATTTTTTGTGATATTTCATTAATTTCTGCTTTATTTTTAGTTGATTTCTGCGAAAGTTTTTGTATTGTTGCTGATCTTTGTTATTGTTTACATTGTTATTGTTTACATTGTTTGTATTGTTTACATTTTCAATGTTTACATTCTGCATGTGTTTACATAGTCATTGTTTACAGTTATAGTAATTAGTTAATGGGCTATGCTAATGCACTGTTACTACTATACTGATGATAAATGAATGATGAATAGTGTCGTGCACTATTGAATGAGAAGTGCACTTATGATCAAGATTTGAGTGCTGATATTTCATATACAAGTTCTTTGATTGGAGACTTGTTTCCCACAGAGACTGGGATAATATAAGGTGATGTGAATATACAAGTGCTTAATTAAGACTTGTTACACTTAGGTTTGAAATAAATTAGTTAATTATTTCAGGTTTTGGACTCATATGTTAGACAACATGTCTACATTTGAGCACTTTATTGAGCAGGGTAAATTGCTTGGCAAGACTGGTGATAAGTTAGAAGAATTTGCAACTGCTCGATATGATAAAGCAATGGAAGCTGAACAAAAGAAACTGCAGATGGAAGCTGAACAAAAGAAACTGCAGATGCAGGTGGATGAAAAGAGATTCCAAATGGAAATGGAAAAAAAACAAAAAAGGGAATCAGAAGCTGAGGAAAGAAAGCTACAGCTAGAGGCTGAGAATAAAAGACTTGAAAAAGAAGCTGAAAATAAAAGACTTGAAAAAGAAGCTGAAAATGAAAGACTTCAAATGCAGGCTCAAGCTGAAGAAAGGAAGTTACAAAGAGAGTCTGATGAGAGGAAAGCAAAAATGGAACATGAAGAAAAACTCTTAGCTTTAGAGTTGGAGAAATTGAAATTGACGAGCATGAGTAATGGTAATGATTCAAACAAGGGTTCATCTTCTGGTAAGGCTAATAATGATACTTTTAAGATTAAGTTACCAACATTTAGTCCTTCCAGTGATGACATAATGTTCTATCTGGACAGATTTGAACAAGCATGTACAGCTCATAACATAGACAAAGCAAAATATGTTTATCAGTTATCAGGGATACTGACAGGTAAAGCTCTAAGTGTATTAAATATGGTGGATGAACCTGACAAGAGCAATTATGAGGTTGTCAGGGCCGCTTTGTTAAAGAAATATCAGCTTAACGAAGACGGCTATCGTCTACAATTTAAAAAACATGTTACCTGAAAATGGAGTTGAATTCTCCGAGTTTATTGCAAGAATACGCATTACTTTCTCACGATGGGTTGAACTATCTAAGACGGAAAAAACTTATGAAGGACTTATGGACTTAATACTTAGAGACAAAGTCATGTCGTCTGTCAATGAGTCTTTCCTTGCTTTCCTTCATGAACGTAAACCTAAAAACAATAAAAGAAATGGAAGATTTCTGTTGCCAATACGTAACTGCGCACCCACACATAACCATGGGTAACTCTAAGGTGAAAGAAGGTTTACCAGTTGCTTCGGCAGCTCCGTATGGTCAAAACTTTGCTCGTAGATTCCAACAAAATTTTGATAGAAAGAGCAGCGGTAATTTCTGTCAAAATCATGGAAACCAATTTCATGGTGATTCTTCTTCGAAGAATTGGAGACAACCTGATAGTACTCGTTACTATCACCCTAATAATTATAAGCATTTCAAAAGAGGATATGGTAATAGAGGTTATTCCTGCCGAAGACCTCAGAACCAAACAAATAGATGTTCGCATCAATGTGAACATGATAGTAATCGTGGAAACTGGAATTCGAACCAGTATAACAATTACAATAGAGACAATAATAACTGCAGAGATAATAATAACTCTGATAACTTCAGAGGTAATAATAGTCGGGGTAGATCTCAACACAAAAAAAAAGAGATATCAGCAGGCTAATGCTGTACAACAGGAAACTGAGGGAGCCTGTAATCATGTTGTTGATAGTAAAAACTTTGACGCTGTCACTAGTTCTGCTTTTGACTTTGAAAGAGCAAACAAATGCCCCCAATGCAGTACTTTATTCGAACCGGGTACCATAACTACTTTGAGTTGTGGTCACCCACTTCCCGCTCTTCCTGCTGCTGTTGCGCATGACGGGAGGGGTTCTTTAATTCTACATAAGGGTCTTGTTAATGATACTCCGGTCTCACTACTTTTCGATTCCGGATGCACCACTATTGGTGTTAGACAATCGCTTGTAGATCCATCTTGTGCTACAGGAAGGGTTATTAAATGTGTCACATTTGGCGGCACTCTAGAAAAATATCCTACTGCTGTAATTCGCATTGCCACTCCTTTCTTTACTGGAGATGTGCATGCTTGTCTCTTACCTAATCCTATTGCGGACCTTATTATTGGTCGTATTCACGGAGTTAGGGAGTGTACCCCACAGCAGATTGCTGCTTGGGAAGATAATAACATGCAAGCTACAAATGCAGTAGTTACAAGAGCACAAGCTCTACAAACACCCGAAACTTCACTGAATAGTGATAATGGAGTTGATAGCCAAGATAGTCACTTAGTAATTACTCGTGACTCTTTCATAAAAATTGCAAGAAGAAGATCCTTCTTTAAAAAAATTCTTCGTTCTTGCGAAGAAAGGTGATCCGAATCAGGATACAAATAGAAAATCTTGGATTGCAATGAGAAACGGCGTACTTGTACGTATGGTACAAGATTCGACTACGTCGGCACATTCGCAAATTCTTGTTCCCAAGAGCATGAGAGTCCAAATATTACAACATGCTCATGACTCGCAATGTGCTGGACATATGGGTTTTGCCCGTACGAAGTCGAGAGTCCTTGCGGCTTTCTTTTGGCCTTTTGTCAATAAGGACATTCGTATTTACTGCCGATCATGCAAGGTATGTCAGGAGGTCAAATCTAGAGGACCACGACATGCTGCGCCTATCCAGGCTGCTGACATTCCTATTCGGCCGTTTCAGAAAATGGCCATAGATATTATTGGCCCTTTTAAGGTCAAGTCGGCCAGAGGACATCAGTTTATCCTTACATGTGTCGATATGTGCACACGTTGGCCAGAGGCTATTCCTCTTAAGAGCATATCTACTACAGATATCGCAGATGCTCTTTGGTTGATATTTTCTCGCTTGGGGTTCCCCAGAGAAATATTGTCAGACCATGGCACTCAACTCATATCTGACACTATGTCACAGGTAATGTCTACCTTACATATTGAACGATCTCTCAGTAGTATCTACCATCCTATGTCTAATGGGTTAGTTGAGCGTCTGAATAGAACGCTCAAGACTTTGCTTGGTAAGATAACTGAAGATCATCCTCAAGATTGGGACAGGGTTTTACCCGCGGCTCTCTTTGCCTATAGAGAAGTCCCTAATGAACACACAGGATTTTCTCCCTTCGAACTTGTCTTTGGCGCGCGTCCACGCGGCCCTATGTCTTTATTACACGATCTCATCACTGCCGATGATATTAGCGATGAAACTCAATCCTCATATGAGTATGTCATTGCTCTTAGACAAAAGATCATTGAGGCATGTAAGCTAGCAACTGCTTCATCAGAAATTGCTAAAGAGAAGGCAAGGCAGTTTGCTAACAAGAATAGATGTCTACGACAACTTTGTCCAGGTGACAAAGCATTCGTCCTACTCCCCAGTAGGGAAAATAGACTTCTTATTGCATGGAAAGGTCCGTATGCAATAGTCTCTCGGATTTCCGATGTTGACTATGTGGTCGATATTGATGGAAAGCATAAAACTTTCCACATAAACATGCTTTCGGAATTTCACGAACGTCCGGACTATTTGCTGCCTATTTTCCAGGCAACGGATGATGCTCCTGCACCTCACGGTCATTATTCATCCCTGTCTGTCATTCAGGATGAGGAAGCTACCTTCTCTGATGTCAACCTTCCCCTTCCAGTGGTTCCATTACATTCCACGGAATCTTGGAAAAACGTTTCTGTTTCTCCTAATCTTTCTGGTGACGAACATCGACGAGACTTGTCGATGTTACAAACATTTCAGGATGTTCTCACTGACATTCCTGGACACACAGATGTCATAGAACATGACATAATTCTTACCGACAATAATCCAATTAGGGTTAGGCCGTATCCTATTCCTATACACTTTCAGTCGCAAGTGGAAAAGGAATTGGATGAAATGATTCAATTAAATATAATTGAACCATCGACTTCACCATATTCTTCTTCCATGGTTATTGTCCGGAAGAAGGATAAGAACATACGAATTTGCGTTGATTATCGCAAATTGAATCAGGTCACAAAGTTCGACGCTGAACCGATGCCTTTGTTAGAAGATCTACTGATTAGACTTTCTAATTCTAGATTCTTCACTAAACTTGACTTGTCTAAAGGTTATTGGCAAGTGCCTTTAGCAGAGCATGCCAAACCTCTTACTGCTTTTTTTCTACACCTAGGGGTCTATTTCAATGGAATGTTATGCCTTTTGGTCTCATGAACGCCCCTGCCACTTTCGTTCGCATGATGCGTCGAATTCTGTCACATCGTTCGGATGTCATCGCATACTTAGATGACATCTGTCTCTTCAGTGATACCTGGGAAGATCACTATTTAGGGTTATATGACTTACTGTCCACTCTACGTGAGAATAATTTGACAGCAAAACCTTCTAAAGCTTTTGTTGGTTTTGGTGAAATCTCTTTCCTGGGTCATCGTGTTGGTCATGGTCTCTTGAAGACAGAAGACCACAATACTTCCAAAATACTGAACATCTCTGTTCCTAAAACGAAGAAACAAGTTAGGAGTCTCTTAGGTTTAATTCAATTTTATGGGAGATTTATTCCAAATTTATCTTCGATCATGGCACCTCTCTCAACATTGTTGAAGAAAGGTTCGCCTAATCTGGTCCGTTGGTCTGAAGAATGCCAATCTTCACTAGACCAAATCAAGAATATATTTTCTTCTCCTCCCATCTTAAGATTACCTACTCTTGATAGGACTTTTGTTCTTCGGAGTGATGCTTCATCCACTGGGATTGGAGCAGCACTGATGCAAGAATATGCAAATACTCTGCATCCTGTTATGTACATTTCTAGAAAACTAAATGCGGCAGAGAGGAACTACTCGGTTTTAGACCGTGAGTTGTTAGCGATGGTTTGGTCAATTCTAAAGCTACAAAGATTCCTCCTGGGCGCACATTTCATTCTAGAGACTGATCAGAAAGCTCTTACAGCTATTCAGACTAAGAATTTGAAGAGTTCGAGATCCACTCGATATGCTATAGCTCTTCAACCTTTTCACTTCACGGTACGAGCTATCCGTGGTGCTGATAATGTGATGGCTGACATTTTGTCTAGATGCCCACATGACTCCAACTAATACTTCTGTCCTATATTTCTATATATTACAGAGTCATAACACACCTATATTTCTACAATAGATTAGCACATCTGTACTTACTTTATATGTACACACTATCGTGCTTTGTTGTCATCTTCTTCTGTTCGTTTTTTAAAATGATAGAGGAGGACTGAGTAGTTAATATAAGGGCCGTTAGTTTACTAAACAGCCACAATTATTAATAATGTATTGTACCTTATGAAGCATATTAGTTATTAATTAGCATTATATTGCTTGTACTTTCTCAGAATGTCATTGTTGAGCTGAGGACTTACCTTACGAGTTCTAGATTGTGTACTTACCCTCGGAATACCAGAGCATATGTCCTGGATCGTCATGTAGTTTAACTTTACTATGTACTTATGTCATTACATGTCAAAGAATGTACTATTTAAATTTTCCTATCAGATTTGTACATCCATTTTTAAAGACAATATTAGAGTATGCTGTTTAATGATGATTATAGTAACTTGCATACGTATATTGTGTTTACATGCTAACGTGATGTGTGTTGGTGACACCTCCCCGATGTGAATATTTTTTGAGACATATTTATTTTTCTGTTGAGGTATATCCTCACCAGACACTCTATAATTAGCCTATTGTTTGGCAATTTAGTTAATTATCAGCGCATAATTCGTGCGTTTTGAGCCGCTTATCGCTTGCTCTTTGATATTGAAAAAAAAAATATGTTCCACATTTTTTTTTTTATCGGGAGGAGGTGGTGATATGTTGCGTGATAAATTCTCGCAACATCGTTTTATTTCAATATCTGTTTTATAACGCAAGGGCAACAACTGCTTGTAATTTATAGTCACTTTTCTCGGTAAGCATTTGTCTTCTCGCGTTGGTATCGAATGCAGTTAACTTTTGAGCTGTGGTCATTTTTGCGCTGGACTGCGCATGACTTGTCTTGTTGTTTGGTCGATCGGTTTCCGCCCACCACTAGTGGGAGTGAGCGATTTGGAATGGCGAAAGAGATGCCTCGTTGAAGAGGGGATCTCCGCTATTTTTTGTTCTGTCAGGGATGTGTAGTCCTCTTATGGATATTTCGTTTGGTCGAGATAATACCTCTAGTGTTTTCCCACATGTCGGGAGGCGTGATATTTCTGTGTATTTCAT
The DNA here is from genome assembly GCA_024509875.1 of Oreohelix idahoensis. NCBI lineage: Eukaryota > Metazoa > Mollusca > Gastropoda > Stylommatophora > Oreohelicidae > Oreohelix > Oreohelix idahoensis. The sequence goes on along the minus strand of JAMPIV010014039.1, from coordinate 101,391 downwards.
GAAAGCAAGGTAAATTGACTTTTTCATTAACTCTATCGATTTTGGGTCGTGAGCGATTTCGATTCATAGCCTGTCTCCGAAAGTCGTCGTCACGAGATGTTCTTTCCCAGCTCACATGTCGCTGCATTGTACTGCATCGGTTGATGCATGTACCAAGGACCATTACTTGCTACTTTGTTAAATGAACTAGGTTTAGAAAACCTTTATTATCTAGAGGATATTCTTGAGGACATTATTTATACTTCGGCAGACGTGTCTGTCTTGCTGAAGTCAAACTAAGGAGAGTGAACTGATCTCATACATCTGGTTATCTCCTGGCTGTTATAGAAAGGATGGAGTTGTTCATCTGACTACATTTACAGCACTTTGGAATATAACATGCATCTGACTCATCATTGTAATGCTGTCTACCGTTTATTGCTGTATTGAATGTTGCTGTGATAATGACTGTTTGATGTGCCTACACATTTGCGTAACCATTTTGTCACTGTGGCGTCCACAATAAATAATGAAGAAAAACGTCAACGGCTGTTTCAAGACTCATTGACTTTATACGTCGTGAGTTTACTGACGTCCTATGTGGATTGCCCTGTTATTGTTGCATGAACATTGTTTTGACTGAACACATCTACACACTACACAAAACCAGACATGCGGATGCCATCCATCATCATATGGCATCACGCATCAGTGAGACATTTTTTTCTGACGAAAGGACCAGCTCTAGAAAAACGTACCCCGCCATTTGTAAGCAGTACATCGGAACTCATCACGACTTGTCAAGACAACTCATACTTCCGCTAGACCGGAATACAAGAATCTAGTCCCTCCTACCAATCCAAAATATACAATATAGGACTGATTCTACTTGTACTAATAATATGTAATACATATGAATTCAGGCCATAAACACAATAAGCAAATTAATATATTTTCTGGCCCTAAAAAATAAGTACAAACGCAAGCGCAATATCCTTGCGCTGGATCAATATCCAGAACAATTACTCCTATAATCAAAAGTGTGAATCAAACATGGATTATCTCGCTTTTACCATAGACAGCATTTTCATACACAAATGAATGAATGTCTATATTTTTCCCATATTAAATAGCCATATCGATTTTTGTAAAATGTGCGTCAAAATATGCACGCAACAGATTACCACAACCCTCGGGAAAAAAAAAATGGTACATTTTTTTTTTGAAATACATCTAGGAGCAACATACAATAGGCTCACAACGCACCAATAACAATGCGCAGATGATAAGCATAAGTTTTATGACCTTAGAGAAAGTACTTCTCTAAGAATAAATATTTCCAGAGAGGTGTCACCAACGCATACTACAATATTAGCAATGACACAATTTTCACATTAGTTTATACATAAATTCCATCTAAGATATCTTAACATCATGATCATCAAAGACGAAAAACATTGAAAGATCAGCGGTGAATACATATCAATGAACCGCTAAGTAGTGTTACAATCAATATATGATATATTACACATGTGTACACATTTCAACATAGAAACAACTGTATCAAAGTTGTATAACAGTTATGAATCATGTGGGCATCTAGACAAAATATCTGCCATCACATTTTCTGACCCACGGATAGCTCGCACCGAAAAATGAAATGGCTGTAGAGCAATCGCGTATCGCGTTGATCTCGCGCTCTTCAGATTTTTACTCTGAATAGCCGTAAGAGCTTTCTGGTCAGTTTCCACAATGAAATGCGCGCCCAGAAGAAATCTTTGCAGTTTAAGGATTGACCAAACCATAGCCAATAATTCACGGTCTAGGACCGAGTAATTCTTCTCTGCGGCATTTAATTTCAGAGAAATATACATCACAGGATGCAGAGTTCCAGAGTACTCTTGCATTAGTGCAGCTCCAATCCCGGTGGATGAAGCGTCACTACGAAGAATAAATGTCTTATCCTTAGAAGGTAATACTAGGATAGGTGAAGTAGAAAACATAGTTTTAACCTTATCCAAAGAGGATTGACATTCTTGAGTCCAATGGACTACATTAGGAGACCCTTTCTTTAGCAAGGAAGAAAGAGGTGACATAATGGAGGACAGATTCGGGATGAATCTTCCATAAAATTGTATTAGACCTAAGAGACTTCGTACTTGCTTTTTAGTCTTAGGAATAGAAATGTTAAGTATCTTACTTGTATTATGGTCTTCTGTTTTTAGGAACCCATGACCAACACGGTGTCCTAAAAAAGATATTTCGCTAAAACCAATACATGCTTTCGATGGTTTCGCTGTCAGGTTATGCTCGCGTAAGATAGACAATAGTTCATTTATACCATTATAGTGATCGTTCCAAGTATCACTGAAAAGACAGATGTCATCAAGATACGCAATGACATCTGAGCGATGAGATAGGATTCGACGCATCATGCGTACAAATGTAGCAGGGGCGTTCATAAGACCGAAAGGCATGAAATTCCATTGGAATAGACCCCTAGGCGTCGAAAAAGCAGTAAACGGTTTGGCGTGTTCGGATAGTGGAACTTGCCAATATCCCTTAGACAAATCGAGTTTAGTAAAGAAGTGAGAATTCGATAGTCTCGTAAGTAGCTCTTCTAGTAAAGGCATAGGTTCAGCATCGAATTTAGTCACTTGATTCAATTTGCGATAATCCACGCAAAGACGTATGTTATTGTCTTTTTTTCGTACTATAACCATCGGCGAAGAATATGCTGATGTGGATGGTTCAATAATTTTTAACTCTATCATCTCATCTAACTCTTTCTCTACCTGTGCTTGAAAATGTATCGGGATAGGATACGGTCTGACTCTTATAGGACTATGGTCAGTAAGAATAATGTCATGTTGAATGACATCAGTTTGACCAGGAATGTCAGTAAGGACATCCTGAAATTGTTCTAACATAGTAGAAACTTGTTTCTGCTCTCCTGGAGATAATTCTGGAGAAATTGCAACATCTTTCCATGATTCATTAGAGTGAAGAGGAATCATTGGAAAAGGTAAATTTACATCCGAGAAACTCGTTTCCTCATCCTGTATTACTGACAGAGATGAGTACTGTCCATGTTGGACTGGAAAATCGTCCGTTGCCTGGAAAACAGGTTGTAAATAATCAGGACGTTCATGGAATTCCGTGAGCATGTTGATGTGGAAGGTTTTACGCTTCCTGTCAATATCGACGATATAGTCAACATCGGAAACTTTTGATATTATATCGTACGGACCTTTCCAAGAAATGAGAAGTCTATTTTCCCTACAAGGTAGCAAGACAAATGCTTTGTCACCTGGACAAAGTTGACGCAAACATCTCTTTTTATTGGCAAATTCCCTTGCCTTCTGTTTCGCAAATTCAGAAGAAGCAGTTGCCAATTTGCATGCTTCAATAATCTTGTGTCTAAGTGCGATGACATATTCATAAGAGGATTTTGTGTCATCGACAATATTATCAGCAGTTATAAGATCATGAAGTAAGGACATAGGACCTCGCGGTTTCGCGCCAAAGACAAGTTCAAAGGGAGAAAATCCTGTATGTTCGTTGGCGACCTCTCTATATGCAAAGAGAGCCGCGGGTAAAACCCTATCCCAATCCTGAGGATGATCTTCTGTTATCTTACCTAGTAGGTTTTTCAGAGTTCTATTCAAACGTTCCACCATCCCATTGGACATAGGATGATAAATACTACTCAGCGATCTCTCTATCTTCAGAGTCGACATTACTTGAGACAGGTATCCGATATAAGTTGGGTACCATGGTCGGATAATATTTCTGCTGGAAACCCCAGACGAGAAAATATTAACCAAAGAGCATCTGCGACATCAGCAGTAGTTATGCTCTTTAGAGGAACAGCCTCCGGCCAACGTGTGCACATATCAACACACGTCAAAATAAATTGGTGTCCTCTAGCAGACTTTATCTTAAATGGACCAATGATGTCTATCGCCATTTTTTGAAATGGCCGAATGGGAATGTCTGCAGCCTGAATAGGTGCATCATGGCGTGGACCTCTGGATTTAATCTCTTGACATACTTTACAAGATCGACAATAGATTCGTATGTCCTTATTCACAGCAGGCCAAAAGAAAGATTGAAGAACTCTAGCTTTAGTACGGGAAAAACCCATATGTCCAGCACACTGCGAATCATGAGCGTGCTGTAAGATTTTAACTCTCATATTTTTAGGCACAAGGATTTGAGAATGAATGGACTTAGCGGAGTCTTGTACCATACGTACAAGTACGCCATTCTTCATCGTAATCCAAGATTTACGATTTGTATCCTTATTCGGATCACCTTTTGTTGCCAGAGTAAAGAATTTCTTTAGAGTAGGATCATCTTCCTGCTGTTTGATAAAGGAATCGTGGGAAATCTCCAAGGGATCATCTTGGATCTGCGCATCATTATCTTCAGAATGTGAAGATTGTGGCATATTAAGAGCTTGAGCCCTAGTGATTACTGCATTAGCCGATTGCATATTAACATTTTCCCAATTAGAAATTTGCTGTGGAGTGCATTCTTTCACTCCATGAATGCGACCGATGATAAGATCAGCGATCGGATTCGGCAAGAGACATGCTTGCACCTCTCCTGTAAAGAAAGGCGTAGCAATATTGATAATGGCAGTGGAGTACTTCTCCAATGTGCCACCAAATGTTACACATTTGACTATATTGCCTGTAGCTCGAGAAGGATTTACGAGTGATTGCCTCACTCCAATGGTAGTGCACCCCGAGTCGAAAAGAATTGATACCGGAGTACCATCTATTAGGCCCCTATTAAAGACAAGAGCACCCCTTCCATTATGCGCAATTGACGCATGAAGAGCGGGAAGTGGGTGACCGCAGCTTAAAGTAGACACTGTGGTTGGATCGAATAATGTTTTGCATTGCGAACACTCAGATGCTCTAGCAAAATCGAAAGCGGAATTTGCTACACTATTGGAGTCTTTTTTATCATTATTCTGATTATCGGTGTCGTGGAACTCCTGTTGTGCAGAGTTAGCCTGGTAATAAGATTTACCATGTCTTTTGTGTTGTGATCTACCTCGGTTATAATTGTCTCTATAATTATTATTGCCTCTGTTATAACCCCTATTTGGGTTTGAATCATAATATTCATGATCATAATCATCATGCTCATTATATTGAGTATCCCTGTAATATTGTTTCTTTTGTCTCCATGAAGCACTTGGGTAGTTCCTATAGCTACTCCCTTTCCGAGAATTTCTAACATTATGGGAACCCCTCGCGTGTCGAGGACTATCAGACCGATTCCAGTTCTTCAAAGAAGAACTCTGATTTGAGCGGTTATCTTGGTTTTGATACTTATCCCAATTAACCTTTTTATCAAATTTATTTTTAGCTCCTTGGAATTTGTGTGAGTAATTCTGATTATATTCTGTTGCCGAAGCAACTGGCATACTCTCTTTAATGTTAGAGTTACCAAGAATCATGTCAGGGTGTGCCGTGGCATTCATTCATTCATAACCCTCCATTCCCAAAGGAGCATAGGCCTTCAACAAACACATGCCAAGTCCTCCTGTCACGTGCCATCATCTCAAGTTCTTTCCATGTTCTCCTCATCATTTTCACCTCTGTTTCCAACTCTCTTCTCCACGTACTTTTTGGTCTTCCTCTGCCTCTCTTGCCCTGGGGGTTCCAGAACAAGGACTGCCTTGTAATGCTATCAACAGGTTTCCTCAGTGTGTGTCCTATCCATCGCCATCGTCTTCTTCTCATCTCTTGTTCCACTGGCACTTGTCCAGTTCTTGTCATCAGTTCCACATTGGTAACCTTGTCATACCATTTTAATCCCTCTATTCTACGCAAGCACCCATTTATGAAAGTCTGTAGCTTTTTGGTTGTTGTCTTTGTTGTTCTCCATGTCTCAGAGCCATACAATAGGACTGACTTCACATTTGAGTTGAAGATTCTTATTTTCGTGTTGGATCCTATTTCTCTTGATCTCCATATATTTCCCAATGCAATGAAAGCTCCTCTTGCCTTTTGTATTCTTATTTTGATATCGCTGTCTGTCCCTCCAACTTTGTCTATATTACTGCCAAGATATGTGTATGATTCTACATCTTGTATTGGTGTTTCTTCAAGTTCAACCCTGTTTTCATTACCTGCATTTATTCGCATTATTTTTGTCTTTTCCCTGTGTATTTTCAGACCCAATGTGCCGTGGCATACTGGTCACAATATTCTTCCATTTGCTTTATTGTACCAGGTTTACGCTCATGTAAGAACTCTAGGAATGATTTATTTACAGAAGACATGACCTTGTCTCTTAGCAATAAATCCGTAAGACCATCAAATGTTTTCTCTGTTTTGGATAATTCAATCCATCGTGAAAGTGTAATTCGTGCTTTTGAGATGAAATCTGAGAATTCTACACCTACCTCAGGTCTCACTGTTTTAAACAAAAGACGGTAACCTTCCTCAGACAGCTGATATCTCTTTATCAAAGCTGCCCTAACAGCATCATAATTGTCTTTGTCGGCCTCTTCAACAAAATATAACTTACTCAGAGACTCCCCTTTTAGATTTTCAGACAACTGATTCACATACTGTGATTTGTCAACATTATGAGATCGACAAGCCCGTTCAAATCTAGAAAGCCAAAATGTTATGTCATCACTGGTAGGGTTAAACGCTGGTACCTTGACCTTGTACAAAGGGTTTACCATTACCACCAGATGCCTGATTAACATTACTCATACATGTCAATTTTAATTTCTCTAATTCAAACTCATGTTCTCTTATTGCTTTTCTCTCTTCAGCTTCTCTATCTAATTTTTTTTGTTCTGCAGCAGCAGCAGCTTCTAATTTTTTCTGTTCTGCAGCAGCAGCAACTTCTAGTTTTTTCTGTTCTGCAGCAGCTTCTAATTTCTTCTGTTCTGCAGCAACTTCTAATTTTTTCTGTTCTGCAGCAACTTCTAATTTTTTCTGTTCTGCAGCAACTTCTAATTTTTTCTGCTCTGCATCAGCTTCTAATTTCTTCTGTTCTGCCTCAAATCTCCTTTCCTCCACTTGCATCTGCAATTTCTTAAGTTCAGCAGCAGTATCAGCTTCTTTTTCTAATCTTTTTTCTTCAGCTAAGGCTTTCCTTTCTTCTGCAGCAGCTTTTTTTTCTTCTATTTGAAGTTTTCTCTCCTCAGCCGCAGCTTTTTTTTCCTCAGCAGCAGCTTTTCTTTCTTCAACAGCAGCAGCAATTTTTTTCTCTTCTGCAGCTAATGCTTTGTCATATTGAGCAACAGCCCATTGTTCTAAGTCTTTTCCAGTCTTATCAAGAGATTTTCCTTGTGTAATGAAATAATCTAATGTAGACATATTGTCTTCTTAAATCAGAAACCTGAAAAAGTAAATAAATTACCCTCTTTCAAATTAATGGGAGACAAGTCTATACCATAGACTTAGTCTTAGTCCAAACTTGTATGGTTTATAATAACCAATGATAACTTGAGTACCTGTGGACAACAATAACTGTATCTCAAATACTGTGGGGGACAAGCCTTACAAAGGTCTTGTATATCTCAATGTAATCAAAGATCACTTGGGTACCTGTGGAAAAAATATTTCCCTTTACCAATCACTTTGGGAGACAAGCCTTACAAAGGTCTTGTACATTTTGTTTTATAACAATAACAATCATAAAGTACTGATCTGTACTATACTATCAGTGTATACCACTATACGTCATATGTCAACTAAAGACATTACAAAGGACAAACAAGAAAAGACAATATGAACACATTTGCAGAGATCAAATTAAATTAAATAGGAGAAATGAAAAAAATGATCACAGAAACCGTGATGATAACTGCAATAATAAAATGACAAGACAAATAACGCCACAGTGTATAAACATAAGGGTGTAAAAAACTGAAATGAAAGGAAAGATGAGACCTACAATTATACAAACAAATCAAAAAACAAAAATAAAGAACAGAAAAAATGTTACAAATACAAATATGAAACAGTCGTCACAACTAACCAAATATTTGCAAACTATGTTGCATGCAAATTTCAATTAAGAAATTGCTCCCTATCGAACGCCAGAACAAGACCAATATCATTCGGTATTTCCTGTTCTAGTCACCTCCCATCCAGGCCCGCAACATATAAACACCTACACATATAAACAAATAACATGTAAGCATAAATAGCATATAGCATACAATATAATTTATGTCATGAATGGAATGTGTTGCAGGTATAGTGTTGTAAAGCAGGCACAGTTTATTTTAATTCTAATAACTTGCCACTTTATTGAGTAACAGATTTAATTCTAAACTATTACACTGTCAATTTTTTCTCTTTTGAGCATATGAAGATCCAACGATGAACTATGCACTTTATTTTCAACAACACTGTGATTCTTCTGTACGTTGAGAAATGTCAACAATACTGCTCCAGATATTTTCTACACTTGATACCACTGTCCTGTGTAATACTGTCTGTACAGCGAAAAACTGTCAACAAGCGCTGACCTAGATACAGCATCCTATCGGTAATACAGGTCAAGCTGACATCGACTGTATAGCTGTCCTACTGGTGTTGATGTGTTCAAACAAATGTTCTTTCAGCTGTAAACTGTGATTCTCAACACAAAACTGCGTAAGCTGGACCCAGGAATCTGGCTCGCCACTGTAAAGTTTTTTTGTTTTCTTCCCACTCTGTAAAGTTGCTTTCACACACACACTGTAAATGGGTAACTCACCCTAGTCCTGAGTTAGGGAAGGCAAAGGCTCCAGGGGAAGCAGGCCCTAAACTTGGTCACTTCAGCCGACGCAGGATGGTGTATGTATGAAGTAGAAATGTAGAGTGTGATTGACGCGAATGGTGTGCTGTTCGTGTGCTGACCAATATAACCACTCATACACTTGTGTCTACAAGGCACCAATGCAGACTGCTGGAATCTTTGTTTACTCAATTTATTCAGACGTACACACTGGGACATATGAGTACATCATGGTATGTTGACATATCAATTTGTAGGTATACATAGCAGATCTGAAGTCATGACCCCTTCAGAAATAATGGGCAGTACATCAAAAGTTCAATGTCATGATACATTATGGCCACATCCCCCTATCTGACTAAACGCGTCAGTGAAGGCGAATCGATAAATAACTAAAGTTACTTGACGTCCATAGTTTGTAGTATAGATTATGAAACCACGAAGGGGGTTTCTAGCAAGATTGAGATCTCTCTGTCACTGTCCGATAATAAGATAAATAATCTGTTCTCTTGGCAGTGATCAAAACATATGATGACCGAAATCCAACATGGCTACCTCCCTGAGTTGTCGTTCACTCATTCATAGGAAGGAGAATATAAGCCAGAGTTAATTTATAATGGGTATATAAAGGATTTCATAAATGTTTCCATACAGCTCTACGGTGATCAGGTTAATTCATGTAGCCATAACCGCTGCAGGAAAATCTGTCATCTTCGTCGATACAAAACACGACACTAGCATAGCGAAGCACAAAAGTCAAGCTAGGCCTAACCGACGAGAGATCATCAAAAATAGGAGCTGGGTTTACCTGGAGTCCGAATCATCTATATACTGACATAAGGAGAGTCTCTAACACAAACTATCGTAGAGACACCATCTCCTTCAGAAGAAAAACCACTTCGTGAGACATTTTTTTTTCTGACGAAAGGACCAGCTCTAGAAAAACGTACCCCGCCATTTGTAAGCAGTACATCGGAACTCATCACGACTTGTCAAGACAACTCATACTTCCGCTAGACCGGAATACAAGAATCTAGTCCCTCCTACCAATCCAAAATATACAATATAGGACTGATTCTACTTGTACTAATAATATGTAATACATATGAATTCAGGCCATAAACACAATAAGCAAATTAATATATTTTCTGGCCCTAAAAAATAAGTACAAACGCAAGCGCAATATCCTTGCGCTGGATCAATATCCAGAACGATTACTCCTATAATCAAAAGTGTGAATCAAACATGGATTATCTCGCTTTTACCATAGACAGCATTTTCATACACAAATGAATGAATGTCTATATTTTTCCCATATTAAATAGCCATATCGATTTTTGTAAAATGTGCGTCAAAATATGCACGCAACACATACCCAGTAGTTGAGTCACACAGTTCAAATACTTTGATGTGATACTTCTTGGCTTACTGCAATTATACTGTTTATAGTGCCAACCATTTCATCCAACGATAAATTTTCAAATGGGTAAAATGCATCATTGAACTTTGCTAACAGCAAATTCATGAAGGATTCTACGAGGGGCGTTCAGAAAGTAATGCACCACATCGTTTTTCTCAGGAGCTGTTTATTCAAAAAGCATGAAATTTATACACAATATACATGGATATGTCGTGTAAACATCGGTATTATTCAACATAATCCCCATCAACTTGTACGGCTTTATGCCAGCGCAAAACAAGTGCATGTATTCCTAGCCCGTACCAGATGTTGTCTTGATCATGTAGCCATTTCTTCGCTGCATGAATCACTCCTCCATCATCTTCAAACCTTGTCCCACGGAGTGCATCTTTAAGTGGACCAAATAGATGAAAATCAGAGGGTGCCAAATCGGGACTATAGGGTGGATGGGGTAGTACAGTCCAACCCAATTTGGTGATTGCTTCCCGTGTTGCCAGACTTGTGTGAGGTCGCGCATTGTCGTGAAGGAGAAGCAGGTCTGCTGGATTCTTGTGCGGCCGAACTCTGCGAAAACGTTGATTGAGTTTTTTCAATGTCTTAATGTAAGCTTGCGAAATGATTGTCTCTCCTCTTGGCATAACGTCCCCAAGAATCACACCTTCAATGTCCCAAAAGACAGTGATCATGACCTTTCTAGCTGAAGGAATTGTCTTGAATTTCTTTCTTCGTGGTGATTGCGGATGATGCCACTCCATTGACTGTCTCTTTGTCTCAGGTTCAAAATGATGTGCCCAGGTTTCGTCACCTGTAACGATCTTAGCCAAAAAGTTCTCTCCATCAGCATTGAAACGCTCCAACAATTCAGAAGAAATTGCTTTCCTTTGCAATCGGTGGTCATTTGTGAGACTTCGAGGAACCCATTTTGCGCAAACCTTAGAAAATCCGAGAGTTTTTATAACTGCATTTGCACTACCAATGCTGACTGACAGCTGTAAGGCCAATTGTTGAGTAGTGATTCGCCTATCAGTAAGAATAATGCCCTCAGCGCATTTCAACATTTCTGTGTTGGTGGCTGTGGCAGGACGTCCACAGCGCGGCCGATCAAGGAGCTCCGTATCTCCACTTCCTGATTCTTTGATTCTCTGAACCCAGTGACTGACTGTACTCCTGTTGACTGCAAAACTTCCATACACATCACATAGACGCTTGTGAATGTTCAAAACAGTTTCCTTCTCTGCAACAAGAAATTCTATCACAATTCGCTGCTTATAACGCAAGTTGCTAACACGCTCCATTTCAACGGTTTAGGGCAGCCATATAATTTGGCCAGTTGCAATGCAATTTGGTGCACACAATTGGCACATGCCATATTTGAAGTGTGCAAAATTTCATGCTTCTATCTACATTATTAGCTGAGAAAAACGATGGTTTTTGGCTGTAATTTCAGAATCAGGCTGTGAACAATGCAGCATTGTATGAAAGATACTTTCAAAACGTTCAACGTTTGAACATAGTGTGATAAAATGCAGTATAAAACATGTCTTTTCTCAACCAGTAGTGCTTGATGCTTGGTCAAACATCAATCCCCATTGCTATAAGTATGGCCAAAAATTGTATCAGCTCATATATAGTAAGAGGTGTCGAGCTTGAATAAATAGACCTCCTTTTCTGTGGATTGTTCATCATGCATTTATATGATGCATATGCATTTATTGAATCACATAAAAGTTGAAGAACATCATCTGTCAACAGAGCCTTGAGACAGTCCAGTGGTGTAGAGCTGTCATTTAGATTCACATTAACACCTGGTGTTTTATTTGGCATAAATCTAAATGAATTAAACGTGGCACCTTCGCTTACTTCTCTCCAAACAGATTTTACAGGTTCAGACTCAACTTTCCTACGTTTTGTTTTACTGGGACCTGCCTGGGGTGACGCCCCCTTCTCAGCTGCTTCAGAACCACTTATTATAGGCTCATCAGAATTGCTACAAATTTCAAATTCTTGATCAGAATTTGATGAAGATTCGCTCATGTCACTTTCACTAGTGTCTAATACAGTTTCCATCCATTCTCGGGCCTAAATAGCTGTTAAACGAGCAGGACGTTTCGATTGTAAACCGCTTCCATTCTGTGTATTTTCAGCCATTGTTTATCACTACGAAATTACTTACTTACTTAGTCGTTCCCCTTCTACCGTGAGGTGTAGAGGTTTGGAAGAGAGAGCGCCAGACTATCCTATCGGCTGTCTTCCTCCTGGCCTGGTTCCATTCTAGTCCTCGGTCCTTCAAAGATTGTCTAATGTTGTCCTCCCAGCGGACTCTAGGTCGTCCTGGAGGTCTGGATCCTTGGCTCTTTGTTTCCCATGCTTGTCGTGGTAGCCGATCTTCTCCCATTCTGCAGACATGGCCAAACCATCTTAGTTGGAACTGTTCTACTTGGGTCTGCAGGGGGTGGGATTTAAGGCCTTGACGTATCGTCTGGTTGCGTACCATGTCTCTTCTTGTTACTTCAACCACCTTCCTCAGATACCTCATTTCTGAGGTTTGGATCTGGCTTTTGTGGGTTGTAGTCATTGCCCATGACTCGCATCCATATGTCAAGAATCCCTACGAAATGCGAATAAAAATTAAGCTAACACACTGAAATTCCCACCAAAAGTGAACAAAGACCGTTCAGAAATGCTTAAAAATGTGTCCTGGATAAAATTCCGGCCACTTTAAAATACTGGATCGGAAAAAGAATCAAAATTAGTTCGAGTCTTTAAAAAGATCTTACGGCCAGACGAACGGAACTGCGCATATTTAAATAGATGTTACGTACAGAATCAGTTAAAATATTAACTTCTGTAAATATTTTACAACAGGATGAAAATACAACTAATTAATAAACTGAATGAGACATATCAACAAGAATATCACAAGACATATCGAACAGAAGATTAGATATATTGACTAATGCTTTAATTCTTAAAACCAGCAGAGTTGCATATCACCTATGCCAGTTGTGAAACATTTAAAGGTCCATATGACAAAAGAAACAGCTCTGTATTACCCACAATTTTTTGCAGTTTTATTAATTTTACTTATCACATGTCACTGTTTGAACTTCACGTGCTTCTGTTGTGAATACGTTTTTTTTTCTTCAGCTCTTGTCCAGAACATGGGCTATGCATGCACGTTGTGCAGTTTAAAGTTGTCAGAGATCACAGTCCACAACATATTTATATAGACCCTGAAAAAAAGCATCCTTTATATTTCTTCTTCTTGATCCCTTTAGTAACATTGAAAATATTATCTTTTTCTGCCTTTCACAAAGATACAATAAATGGATAGAATGAAAAAAATGGAAAAACTATATTTTACCAGTAATAAGTGTTGCTTCTGTGCTACTTCTGTTTCTAGTACCAATAACTCTGTCCTCTGAGTTTAGTGTATCTCCACAACCTCTACCAAAGGGACCTGATGCAGCAGCAATACCATCAGCACAACATCCATACTCGGTGGACTCGCATGGCAGGCCACCAGAACCTATGTCACAGCCATCTTGGTTTGGTCCTTCTGCTGGAGTTACTCCATCTGCACAGCACCCATATGTAGAGTCCTGCCATGAAGACAAGAGTGTTTGAAATATTATACTTTTTTAAGTCCTTTTGGAATCAAACATAAGACTAGCAGGAATGGACATGTGAGAGGACGCATCAGGTGAGTATACAACCAGCAGGGCTACGTGGTAATAAGAGAGCTGACAGTCTAGCACCAAGAGTACCAACAGTGGGGATATGGATAAGGGAGAGATACTGAGAACGATTAATGATCACCTGTTAGAGAATGACACTGCAATAGATGAATCATCAAGGTTAAGACTGTTGGAATTTGGCATCAAATGTCAGGCTAGTAGATGTGACCGGGGGAGGAGGAGGTAAGGAACAGCACCAAATCAAGTGTATGTGACCGGGGAAAGGGAGGAAAATCTGTAGATCGCTTGTGCTAAGGGAAATAATCACAAGACTTTCTTTACTGTAATTCTTCTGTGGAAGACTGGTTATACACCAGAGAGGTTGCTTCCAGAAGTAAGGAACAACCCAGGCAATCAGGAATACTCGTAAGGGCCTTTTGTGATGACACAACCGAACTTGAAGGATTGATTATGAACAGCAACTTTCAACAGTCAAGGACAATTTCCAATAGTGCATTACATTTGATAAGTCCAAGTAGTTATACAAAATATCCTTTATTTCATTTTGTTTCTATGTAACAATGTGGCAGCTCCAAGCTTATTTCTGGTGGGGAGGAAAGGAAAAACTGCCAGCTTTAGCCTCGATGACAAAAGGCTTACGGCCCTTCAGTAGTCATTTTATGGCATGTCTATACACTGTGGAAATCCTAGCTAAATTAAAATTCGAACGAGACTTTGATTAAAATTAGATCGAACTTACGAATCGTGGAGTAAACCACAATATAATTGTAGCAGGGGTTAGTGCTGGTTCACTAATGACCCTGGTTGGTAGGGGATCTCTAGACGGTTATATTCTTGTCCTAACCGTATGAGTCAAAGGCTTTGTGTTCTCAGTAGGGGATGCGCCATGTTGCTCCACACCTCGAAAGAGAATGCCTTATGTTGGTTTGACTCTAGCTCTGAGATAAATGTCTCAAGCTCTGACTGGTTACTATGATGCATCAGTCTTTATACTAGTCCGGTACTATGGCTTGCCGGATGAAATATTTCTTATTGGAGTTAAGACCGGAAACCTTCTTATGATTGGTTTTGGGGCCTAGCTGACTGTTGAAATAATCTTTAACCTAACTAACTACAAAACCTCTAGTCTAAAATTATTGTTTCTAAGTGATGATGACCAACCATTGTTCAAGGTTCTCTCTAATCTAAATGTCTTCCGGTCTGACTTGTATGGAGGCCACACAAGGTTTGATGACATCATGGGTTCATGTGTGCCATGACTGATGATGTCATTGATTCTTGATGTGTTTTATTTATTTCTAACTAGTCATTCATAAGTACTTTACTATAAGGCTAACAGTTGTAGCGACGAAGTAGGCCACACTGTTACACAGAGATGGACGTATGAGAGGATGCATCTGTCTTGTTTATAACCAGCAAGCTACAGGAACAGTTAGCTTTCACACTCTTTGACATATACTGAGGGAGACTGAGCACTTATGGGTTTGCCCGGAGTGCAATGATGTCGATTCTGTTCAACAATAACAATACAACCAGCATGCTATAGGAACAATAAGCATTCATACCCTTTGACATTTGCTGAGGGAGACAGAGCACCTATGGCTTTGTCTGTAGTGTAGTGATGTTGACTCCGATCAACAATAACAATAACATAAGGTCCTTTTAACGTATACTGTTACATTCCCATCTGCTAACAATTTTTATATGTACTTCATGCTGTATACTTTCCACTAGCTAATGCTTATCTTAATCCTTGCAGTGTAACAGTTAAAACACACTGACCTGACACTTCTGGCATCCTAGGTAATTTGGTCCTTCAGCTGGAGTTTGCTGATCTGGACAACACCCGTGTTCTGACTTAGCACAGCCTAATACTATTTTCAAAGGTCTGGTGTATGGTACTGAAAGGAAAGCAGATAGCCAGAGCTTTGAAACAACGTTCACAATACTAATGAAGTAAAAAATATAGGTAATGTTAATTGAGAAATGAATTTTGGTGCAGAGGGGTCACAGTAAGTCGGGGTTGTTGTTCTTGCTCTTTTGCAGCCAATACCAACTTGGAGAGTCCTTGGTACTATCCACACTGTAGATTAAGGCTTTTCCTGTGGCTCTTCTGCCATTCTGAAACATGTTGAGTTTAAATCATGAGCTCTAGTTTCTCCAGCTTGGCTTGCACTTAACAGATCATTACATCTGGTCCCAAGCTAGGAGTAAGAAGCACGTGGCACACTGTGCATTCCCCATCATTCAAGGGGTTCTCCCAATATGCAGTCATGAGCTCCAGTTTCTCCAGCTTGGTTTGCACTTAAACAGATCATCATTTCTGGTCCCAAGCTAGGAGTAAGAAGCATATGGCATAATGTGCATTCCCTGCCATCCAAGGGGGTTCTTCAAATATGCAGAGCTAAAATACTGTGCTCCGGTTCTAAGGTCACCCAAGTAATTGTCACGTCCTATACAGAGCCACTTCTCAATACCCCCCCCCCCCCCCCCCCACTTCCTGCACATCATGGACCCACAGTGAGTTCCTCCTGCATGCAGCCAACCAGGTAAAAGCCAGAGTTACATCTGGGGCTCAACTGACTCCATGCTTAGTGTGCAATGCTGGGTTCTCAACATGTTTCACCACAGGAGGAATCCCTGGAAGTGTGTGGATGATTTCAAGTGTCAATGAGGGTGTAATTAGCTTCACAGACAGAGGCTCACTTCCACATTAGTAAACTATAGCATTGTGCTTATCTGGTGGTCATATAAAGATGCCAATATAGAGCTGCTGGATATCAGGCATAAAATAGCACTGACTGAAGTTGTAGAGAGATACAGGAGACAAGAGAAAGACCACCCAAACAAAGTACTGATCGACACATGGAAACAAACATGAAGACTGAAACAACTATCTCTCCTGGACATAGCCAAAGAAGAAAACGATAAACATTATCTCCTACAAGAGAGAGAAGTGGAAAACAAATACTTTGGACCATCCCCATGGGAGAACTTCGACAAACCAACTGTCAAAACACAACTGATAGATAAAACAGCCAACAAGAAAACACTACCCACAATCTTAAAGACGTGTGCCTTGGATACCATAAACAGCTACTCAACATCAGCAATCCAGGCCTACATAGATGGTTCGGCTTTCAAAACCACTTTTTTTGCAGGATATGGCGTCTGCATATGGTATCCGGATGGATCCTCTTATGAGTTCTGTGACTCCTATGGTGAAAATTGCTCAAATTACGAAGCGAAGGCTGAGGCCATCAAGACAGCCATTGAATTACTACACCAACAGTTTGACCTTAAGGAACAAAAGCCTTCAGACATAGTGATTTTCAGTGACTCCATATCTGTTCTAGAGGCACTTCAGACTCTATATGAAAACAAAGACATCTTTCTTATAGGAAGAGTGATTCACAACTTGATCACAGCCTACTCCATCAGTGTAACACTACAATGGATCCCTGGTCACAGTGGTCTAACATGAAATGAGACAGCTGATAGACTTGCTAAAACAGGAGCCTCTAAACAACAAAAGGACAGACTCTGCAGCATGAGAACAGTCAAACAGATTCTCAGAAACAACACAAGGGAAATCTGACTGAACAGATGGGTAAACAGGCCGAAATGTCTTTAATGAAATGACCTGTCCGGGACCCAAAGATGCAGCAATAGTGAATGCAGTCAGCGACCCATAGCTTGACTGCTTGCATCAGGACCAGCGAACCAGAGCTGGTCAAGACCGTACACCACCTCCACGTGGTAGTCCTGGAAACAGTCTGCAGCAGTGCAGTCTGGCTGAGCGAGTATGGATCGAAATGGGAAGGCAAACCCGGTCCCTAAAAAATGCCGTGCTGAAGTCGGATGTGTTGACCGAAACGTGCAGATATCACAGCTACGGCGTAAACAGACACAACGCAACCACCGTCCTTTTCAGGGCGAACGAGGAAGAAGAAGAAGAAGAAATGACCTGTCCAAAAGATAATGAAAACATCAACAGACTCAACAGGAGAGATCAAAATCTTATCTTTCAGTTTTGAACAGGACATGCCAGAGTCAACAGCCATCTAAACCGCATAAACCCTCAGCACCTACCCATATGTAGACACTGCTCTCATCCTTATGAAACAACCAGACACCTCCTCATGGAGTGTCCATCACTCACAAATGCCAGGAGAAAACTATGACAGATACCTCTGACAATGACCAACTCACTATATGGAACCTCGAAACAACTGAAGAAAACCTGCACTTTTCTAAGAATGGCATTGGGATGCCAAGAGTAAACATGCTCAGCAGCTATGGGATATCAGCAACAACAACATATTTGCATTTTGACATGTATAATTTGCTTATGGATGTACAGTTGCATATGAGGCTGGTAACTTCATCACTTCAAATAACTTAACTCATGAACCACCACTGCAAGAGCTAGTGATTGTTTTGTGCTTCGGGCGATTTCCTGACAAGGAACAAATAGCAGAGGTGGCCCCAGGCTCTTCAAAGAGCAGGGAGTAGATGATGATATCATGGTATACTAGCACTTTAGGAAGTTTCATATGTACATGTGTGTGTGTGTGTGTGTATGTATATATATATACATATATTTATATATACATATACAACAAACACATGCCAAGTCCTCATGTCACGTGCCATCATCTCAAGTTCATTCCACGTTCTCATCATTTTCACCTGTTTCCAGCTCTCTTCTCCATGTGCCTCTTGGTCTACCTCTGCCTCTCTTGCCCTGGGGGTTCTAGAACAAGGACTGCCTTGTAATGCTATCAACAGGTTTCCTCAGTGTCTCCTATCCATCGCCATCGTCTTCTTCTCATCTCTTCTTCCACTGGCATTTGTCTGTTTCTTGTCATCAGTTCCACGCTAGTAACCTTGTCATACCATTTTAATCCTTCTATTCTATGCAAGCACCCATTTATGAAAGTCTGTAGCTTTTTGGTTGTTGTCTTTGTTGTTCTCCATGTTTCAGAGCCATATAATAGTACTGACTTCACATTTGAGTTGAAGATTCTTATTTTCGTGTTGGATCCAATTTCTCTTGATCTCCATATATTTCCCAATGCAATGAAAGCTCCTCTTGCTTTCTGTATTCTCATTTTGATATCACTGTCTGTCCCTTCAACTTTGTCTACATTGCTGCCAAGATATGTGTATGATTCTACATCTTGTAGTGGTGTTTCTTCAAGTTCAACCCTGTTATCATTACCTGCATTTATTCTCATTTTTTTGGTCTTCTTTTCCCTGTGTATTTTTAGACCCAATTGCTGTGACCTCTCATCGAGTGTTTTCAATTTGTCCTGCATCTGATTATGGTTATGGGACCGAAGAGCCAAGTCATATATATATATATATATTTCAGTTGTTGTCTTCCGCTGTGGAATAGGGCATTTATCTGACTCATGGGGTTAAAATTAACATTCAGGGAGGGTAAAATTTTTGAGGAAGATGGACGGGTGAATGGATGCTTATATCAGGAGACCCAATACTCAAAAGAAGCATTTGTTTGACTCAGTTTGTGGTACAAGTTGCCAGCAGTCCACGCTATACATCAACATCAGACGGGTCTTGAGAATGCTGACAACCTTTGTAGTTACCCCAGCTGTACTGCATGGGATGTGCTACAGTCACAAGATTTGACTATTGAAAAGAAGGACCAGTACAAGGCACCTGTGGGTACCAACAGTGGCTGAAGCAGATGACAACCGACCTCACACCAGCAGCTAAGTACCATAACAGCGCTGCCAATAGACACTTACAATTTTGTTTTCTAAAAAATATCCACCTACAATTTATATTGTACAATGAGGAAAATATCAGTGCTTCATTTTTTATTACCAACTTTATTTTACATTGTTAACCCATCAGTGATTATTGAACCTGTTTACCTAGACATGGAAAAAGCATCTGATAAAGTCTGGAAAGATGGGCTCAGAGTTAAAATGCTTAAATATGGAGTATGTGGAAAAATGTATAACTGGATCAGACACTATCTAACAAAAAGTGTCTGCAAGAGTACAGGTGCATGGACAGACTATCAAAAAGACAACAATTGAGCAAGGTGTCCCACAGGATGGGTCTTCTCCCCCACACTCTTCCTTATATATATAAACAACATCACTGAAAACATCAACGGGAATGTACACAATTCACTCTGTGCTGATGATCTGGCCATGTGAACATCAGAAAAATACATCATCAAAACAAGGGTGCAGATGCAGGATTCACTGTTAGCCTTTGAAGGTTGGTTTAGAAGGTGGCTACTCAAAATCAATGAACAAAAAAAACAACACACACTATATTTACCTTGACAACAAACCACAGCTAACAAAACTTCAACTTAATGGGCAAACAGTGCGAAAAAAAAAAACACCGACATACCTAGGTATAACACTGGACCGCCGCTTGACATGGAAAACACAGGTAACAAGAACACAGATTAGACAAAACAGCGCATGGTTACCATGAACAAATTAGCTGCTACCACATAAGGTGCTGATGAAAACATCTTCAAAAAACTATTCACAGGCAGAGTCAGGCTTGTTATAAAATATGGCATCACAGCCTGGTCGACAGCAGCTAAGTAATAAAGCTAAGTAATCACATTGTAATAAAGTAAGCAAACTCCAAAACCAAGCAGCGCTATCGTAACAAGGGCCCTAAATTCCACGCAAATCAACCATATGGAAAACATTACAGGGCTACAGTCAATGGAGTATAGACAAGACAACAGAATCTTACAAGCTGAAAAATTTAAGAGACTCGAAGGACACCCCATGTGCAATAGAATAAACAGTCTAGGAAGACGCAGACTCAAGCAAACTAATTTTGTTGCCCAGGCAAAAGAAAAAATGTACAAAGATTCCATGCTAGCAAACTAATTTTGCTAGGAAAAAACCACCAAGCACTATTATCCCACTGTGGAAAAAAAAGATCTAAAATCTGATATTCCAGGCATTGAAAGTAAAAGAATTCATACAGAAACACAAAGCAAGCATATAGCAATCAAGTATATTGACCAAAAATTTCCAGCAAAGCTCTGGATACACACATACTGATGTTCAACAAAAAATGCAATTGAAAATGGGGGAGCTGGCATCCTCATTAAATTAAAGAAAAGAATTCACTCTATGACAATTGCCACAAGCAAATACTGCAATAACTTCAATGCTGAAGTAGAATAACTGAAACAAGCAGCAGAAGCTCTTATTGAGTACAGAGCATCTGCAGAAAAACAGATAGTGATCTTTAAAGATGCCCTCTGAGTAATAACAGTCCTGAAGAGCCACCATGCTAAAGGACTGAAAGATTTGATAAACAACTTGAAAGTCTAGCCAAATGCTTCAACAAGTGCACAGTCCAGTGGCTACCAGCCCATTGCAACACTCTAGGCAACGAAGAGGCAGATAAACTTGCTAAAGAAGGGGGAGCGCTGCAACAAAATGATATAGACAACTTGTGAAATGGCTAAAACAACTATAAAAGCCATATTCAAGTCCAAATGGGACACCCAGGTCACATAAAAGATAATGCCTATCATCAGCTATCAAGGCGAGACCAGGTCATCATTTTCCGCTTACGCAATCGTCACAATAGGTTGAGGTTACATCTATATCAAAAGTACAGAATTGGTCCAAAATGGCAACAACCCACTTGTCTCCACGAAAAACTGTCTGGAGATGTCAGGAACCTTGAGCTGACTACTTCCTTTATTAGAGTCATTAATGTAGAAGTCTGAGGGCGAACGAAGAAGAAAAAAAAAAAGAAACCTGTTTATCTGTAACTATAAATCTATAGTTGGATTAATCACTAGTGATGAATTGTATGTCTGCACCCATATGACTCATATTGTTTTAAATACATAACCATATAGAGTTATTAGATTAATAGTTGCTGAATTACCTTCAGCTGGGGGGTGAAAATATGAGTCAATATTTCCTCACAGAAGGGGCAGGAGAATAAAAAGTTCACGACAGCTTAGATGATCTCAGTTATAATGCTTGCTTTACTTTAAAAATCCTGTGAGGCTCCTTTAATATATATATCTGCCAAGAGTAATCTTGAGCGAAGGTTGATACCTTTGAAGACCCTCATTTTTTTACTCTACGTTTGGCCATTGTTGGACCACTATTGCAGAGCAGGGGAGACAATTGTCACGAGAGGGTTGATTGTTATTGAAATATAAAGTATCCTGGACACAAAGTTGTATCAGGTGACACCAGGATAGTGCCAGATAAGAGACTGGTCTTACAAGTAATACCCCCTTCTCTGAAAAGAGTAAGGGTGTATGGACATCAAAGGTAGGATCAAGCTGTATAAGTTCCTAGAGAAGATGGTAATGTATTACTCTAAGTTCCTACTTGCTCCTCTCAAGATCCTCCTCTGTTATTAATAGCTCTGCTAGGGGTATTAACTAAACTATCTACCAACAGAAACTGTAACTTAACTTAAAGAATTTAAGTAAGTCTGCTGGTAAATATTTACAATTTATTTTTACAAATCTTATTTTATGCTTGAAAATCTTTCAAGAAACTCAAAATTCAATTACAACATTAACTAAAACATTTGAAAATTGTTCCAAAGAATTAAAAAGTCTCAAAATTTGTAGAAAGTTCTCTCTTGGTTGAACTCACTCTGGTTGTAGAATATTTATCTCTTAAGACTCATCTGCTCTCACAGTTAATGAATGATTGTTTATACTGGCTTTAACTATGCCGAAACAGATGTCATCATTAAATATTACTGTCTGTAATCATGGTGTGACTGGTATACTCTAAACAGTAGCCTTGTTTGGCCACTTGTCTGGTAAATTGGAGCCGTTTCCACTCTTGTCATAGAAAGAAAGATTAACTGAACTACCTCCAGGCGGTAGGTACTTGGTGGCTGTCCCTATGAACATCAAGGGCGCTCACATCTCTAGTTCCTGCAGTAGTGGCTGACTCTTTAAAGTGTACTTGGATGACAGGATATAACCTGCAACATATTGGATTAACCACTATATTCTCTATCACTATCCCTTTATTATAGATGTAGGGGATGAGAGACAGTTTCAGACAGTGTGCAAGTAGATGCACAGGGCATAATATATCAGTAACAACACAATCCAGGTCACTGTGAATACAATTTTTCTCCAAATTCTTAGTTAGAGCCATATTTGTCTATGTTCACCTCCATATAATTATTAGGTCTTGTATAAAATACTAAGTAATAGCTTAAACAATACAGTAATACAATTCCTTTCATCCTTTCCTATGTTCCTGGTGTGTGTCCCATTCCATCAAGAAATAATTCTTTAAATACTTTTCTAAAACCATGGACACACTTTTGCTACCATTCTCAATTTATTTGAATATACCTAGGCTTGCGTTTGCCTCCAGAAATTTACACGGTAGTTCAAACACATCTACACACTTCCTAACGCACAATGTAATTAATCAATAGAAATACATATAATTATATACCGTACACACATATATATATATATATATTCTTTCTTACCCTCAGGCACATACAGTCGAGCTGTTAATGGTTATAATGGTCTGCTCTCAGGTACAGAAGGCAAAGGCACTCTTCATTAACCCTTTTAGCGCTCGTTGTGATTTTCAAAATATTATGGCCTCGATTTGCATGATGCAGGGTCTTATATAGGTCACATCCGGCGACACAGAGAACAGTTGTTGAAATGTGCTTGAGTTCCCAAAATGTATGCATAATTTGTCTCGATGTGCAAATATGAAAAACTAAGATTTTAATTATCTTCCTTATTCCTGGAGTGATTTTATTCATCTAAGGCTTAAAATATGCCCTGAATTAATCTTCACCCATCTAAATAATTGACTTTATATTACTTTCTTTAGTTTTATTCTATGCATAGCCTAAACAGCAAAATTTTGGACTTGCCTGATGTCTCGATGCATTCCACTCAAGATTTCTCCATTACTATAGCATTTCCCATGGAAATCTTTGCACAGACTTATAGATGAACATTCCTATGTGTGATTTCTTGACCTCTGCCATGCTGTACTTTGCTCATAAGTCTGTTGTTAACCTCCATATCCAACGGGTTTGCACAGATTTGAGACTCCATGCTGAATGCCTAATAGTTATTTGTAAACACTGCTTGAAGGTGTGATTTCATTGGTTCAATCTGCATAATTCTATCGTACAGTTTTTATAAAGTATGGCGTGCAGTTTGGGTAAAGAATGATGTGTTGTGAATCAGACTTCACGACAACAATATCATCACAATGGTGTATAAACATGGACCATGAACAAGCAATTAGAAGAAAGCCCTTGAGATAGGGATATATAGAAGAATGGACCACGTCTCAAGGAAAGAGAAGAAAACAAATAAAGAGGTCCTAGAAAACCAAGGAATGAAAAGAGAACTAATGAAGGAGATCAAAATTAGACAGCTAAAATATTTTGGACATGTAAAAAGACATTTCACCTTACTTGAAGACCATAATAGAAGGGAGAGTTGAAGGCAAATGTACTATAGAGGAAGTTAGTGCTATGAGTGGGAAGATATAAATAGAGATTGACAGGAAAGAGTCTATCAGAGTGCGCCCTCAAGACAAGAGAAAGAAAACATTGGAGATCCATTGCAGCCAACTTTGGTTGCAGAGATGGCAGCTAATGATAATTATGATGCTCAAAATGCACATTTCCTCCATAAAATTTCTCACTCAAAGATAACTTAATATGATTAGTTCTGGTGATAAAAGGAAATATGCATAAAACAATATGAACACTTCAAGATTCTTGTTGGTTTTTATATCAGTGAAGATTTACCTGATTCTTCATCTTTAATACATTTAGTTTCACATTCTTCTTTAGAAGCAAACTTGTTGGAGTTTCCACCACAACCACCATACCAAAACTGACGACAAGTACCAGATGAGGTCTCAAAATACCAGTGTGAAGTATAATTTCTACAGGTTCCTGCATCTTTCAGCTGTCCACAAGAGGCTAGAAGTACACAATGATATACACAATGTTTTAAGTGAAAATAATGGTAACTGAATAAAAACTACAATGATAAATGTGCATATCCATAAACATTTACAGCAATTCCAAAATAGTTGTAAATGATAAATTAATTCCATAATGACATGAAGGGAACAGGCCATTATGCTGGAAATACATCACAGCCCTTTGACATACACAGTGGTGTAAAACAAGGCTGGGTACTGGTTCCGATCCTCTTCAGGATCTTCTTTGCTTTACTCTTGATACATGCATTCAGGGATACTCCCAAAGGTGCATGCCTTCACACTAAGGCTGATGGCAAAAATAAAAATCAGAAGGGTCACTGTAAGAGACTTGTTGTTTGCTGATGATGATGCAATCGTCACTTACAGTCCAATAGGAGCTCCAGAACTTGATGAATCGCTTCTCTTAAGCAGGTAAGGGCTTTTCTGCCACCCTCCCAATGCGTGTTTGGGGAAACTCCAAACTCACAATGAAGATGGTGTATAATGCCTGTGTCGCCAGCATGCTTCTATATGGCAGTGAGGCATGGATAACCTATGCTAAGCAAGAAAAAAGGCTAAATACCTTCATCTACGGTCTAAGCCACATCTTTGGTATTTCATGGAAGGATTAATGTCAAGATGCTGTCAAGTGCAGGCCTTCAAAGCATGTATACACTGCTTAGACAGTGCAGACTATGCTGACTTGACATGTCTGCCACATGGAAGATGATCACATCCCCAAAGATGTTTTCAATGGACAACTTGCAGGTGGCAAAAGAACAACTGGGTGACTGCAGCTGAGGTTCAAAGATGTGTGGAAGAGACATGAAGGCACAGGACATAATTCCAGTAACCTGGGAGGATGAAGCTGCTGATTGCACCAAGTGGCAATGCTCCCTATGGCACCACCTCAGTGGGCAAAATGAAGCTCTTACAACAAGCAGAAGAGAAAAGAACATGCCAAAAGTAACACCAGGCACACACACACACACAAAAAGCAGCTGAAGGTGATCACCTTTAGGGCGCATCATTCCCATTGTCAGTTATGACTGAAGGAGGCTATTAACATAAAAATAATGTTGGGGACGGAGTGGTTAAGAAGTTTGGCATCCAGCTCTAATTCTAAAGGCACCGGGTTCACTCCTAGTATGGGAAATATAATTGATGGAAATTTTTTTCAGAACCAGTGGTTCCTTATGATGTCATACTCCCTCCTCATCTCCTGGGTAGTGAGATCAGATGTCTAGCCTTCTCCGATAAGGGTGAAAAAATAGGAGGTCCCATGTGCAAGTTGCGCATGTTAAGAGTCCATTGGCAGTTGGAAATCATAAATATGCCATGTGGCAGCTGCCCTGGCAAAATTAAAAAATTCAGAAACGTGCCCACGACAAAAATATTTATGGAATGTGTCATTTCAGTATACACACATTGGGATCCTCGCCGGTGCTACGGAGTTTGTGCACTGTGCTGAGATCTTTCTTGCGTGCTCTAAGGGAGAAGATTGGAGCACTGAAGGAGCTGTCTGTGTGCAATGAAGATGGTCCTTAAAACCAAAATCAAACCAATGATGCTGACAGGAAAGCAAAGTTTTCTTATAGCTTAGATAACCTATAACAAAATAAGACACACAAAATATATGATTGAAAGCATTTGCACAAAATTAAAGGAAAGAACCCAGAACCCCAATGAAAATAAACAAAAAAGCTTACACAAAATTTTGACACATAATAAAAAGTTATTTTTATGATTATGTAACAAATAATAAAATCAAATTATCATAAACCTAACAACTTCAAAAAAATATAATTACTAACAACTATATTTATGTGACATAAGTCACGTCAGTTAGAACCTTGTGTTCCTCCATCATGTTTCCCAGGGCTTCAAAGCTGCTTCTCTGATTCTTCTTCTTTGATCCTTAGCCGCCGACCGTCAAAGCAGTCAGTGGCCATTATGCCTGGTGGCGTCTTGTAGGGGAACTACAAATTGATTCCATTTTGCTCGGTCGGCGGCCATCCTTCGTACAGTACCCCAACTCTAGTTCATTCTTTGCATCTCAGCCTCCACAGTCCTCCACAAAGTTGTTTTTGGTCGGCCTCTCTTTCGTTTTCCTTCAGAGGTCCATAGCATAGCTGTTCTTGTGATGGCATCAGGGTCTCTTCTGAGGACATGGCCAACCCAGCTCCAGCGTCTGCCAGCTATGATGGTGTGCATGTCCTCTTGCTTGCTCCGAGTAAGCAGATCTTGGTTAATCTCTGATTAAGTTTAACTTATCCCTTGTGTCTATGTATGAAAGGTTTTGTTTCATATTTGTGGTTTGTTCTTTCCAGTGTGTCTGACAAAGCTTCAATTTTACTTTTAGAGTCCCTAGAAACATTTTTAAACTGATGATGAGAAATAATCCGTTCAACCTCAGATGGGTTGTAATTAGGATATATTGTGTTTTCAAGTCCAAATAATATGTAAAATAGCCATTATGTGAAAGTGGCATCATGTCTTCTGTTCAATAATTATAAATAGAGCAAATCAAAATTACCAAACTGTTTGTGTGTCAAAAAAAACGAAACAAAAAACTAAACAACGAAAAAAAAAATGAATAAATAAAACAAACAAAAAAACACCAAACAAAAGCAAAAAAACAGGGGGAGGGGTGTAAGAGTGGGGTGTTTAGTTTGATATTTAATTGACTTTTATTTGTCATAAGTAATATGTTTTATATAAGAACACCACTAGACCTTCACTTTCCCTGCCATTTACCCACCAATCACATTATATTAACTTTTCTTTTTGTTAAATACTGTTTGACTATATTATGTAGTTCCCTATGTCTGTCTATTCGTAACACCTGTTCTAGATTTATGGGTTAATTTGAAGTCTGCAAATAATCTAATATTGAGATTCTCTGTTATTCATACCTCTTACCTGTTAACAAGAAATGCTTTATATTATTGTCTTGAAGACGTTCTGCATAGTAAGGTTCTTCTATTCTGAAATAGCCATTTCCCAGCTGTAGTCTCAAGACGTTTTTGTTTTTCAATGGGAATTTTCTATTTCCTAGATATCTCACA
This sequence comes from Oreohelix idahoensis, assembly GCA_024509875.1. NCBI lineage: Eukaryota > Metazoa > Mollusca > Gastropoda > Stylommatophora > Oreohelicidae > Oreohelix > Oreohelix idahoensis. Next base: position 73,466 of record JAMPIV010014039.1, on the reverse strand, counting down.
TTTTCTTGTTGGAGCCTTGAACAGCTTTTATGCATGTCTTCCTTTCAGAATGTTATCCCACTCTGCTGTCCACTCATCTGTTATTATTTCTTTAATTAAGCTTTAAGTCTCTGATTTATCCATCCCTACATTTATTAGATTTTTTATCAGATCTACCTTTCTTGGCTTCTTTATCTGCCTTTTCATTTCCTTCTATGCCAATATGTGAAGGTACCCAAGCTATTAAAACTGAACATCCTCTGGAATATAGGTATGAGGTAGCCAGAAATATCTCCTCCCGTTATGTCAGGTCTACTGCATTCCCATAAGTTTCTTAGTTCTTGAATTAATGGAAGTGAGTGTTAAAATCGTGAGTTTCTGGAGAGGGTTGTTAGAGAATATTTCTAGTAGTTTTAGTACTGCCATCATCTCTGTAGTAAAAATGGATGTATATTCTGTGATACTATATCCCTTTACCATTTTCAATGTCGGAATACATATTCCTATTTCTAATTTGCTATATTCTCCCTTGAATCCATCCGTTTATACTGTAATGCTGTACTTTATTTAATATTTGCATTGGGAAATATATGGAAATCAAAAGAAATCAGGTCCAACACAAAAATCAGAATTTTCAATTTGAATGCCAAGTCAGTCTTATTGTATGGCTCTGAAACATGGAGAACAACAATCAAAAAGCTACATACTTTCATAAATGGATGCTTGCATTGAAGCACTGAAGTGGCATGACAAGATCACTAATGTTGGACTAATGACAAGAACCAGACAAGCACTACTGGAACAAGAAATGGAAAGAAGATGCTGGTGGATAGGACACACATTGAGAAAACCTGCTGATAACATTACCAGACAATCCTTGTTCTGGAATCCCCAGGGTGAGAGAGGTAGAGCATGACCAAAGAACACATGGAAAAGAGAACTGGAGACAGAAGAAGAGGATGAAGAGTGCATGTAAAGACCTTGAGCTGATGGCACAGAACAGGAAGACTTGGCATTAATTTGTTGAAGGCCTATGCTCCTTTGAGAACTGAAAGGTGAAAGAAGAAGAGTTCTGCCTTGAACTGACTAACTTATTCCACACTAGAGAGTTAGTTGTAATAGAGTTAGTTGTAGGATTTAGTGTTTGGCACACATTTTTCCAGTGATTTTCTTTTGCCATAAGTATTATCTTTTAGAATTCATTTCTTATAAATATCTAAATTATCTTCGGTTCTATTCTTTCTATATTTTTGAAGAGCATGTTTTCTTTGTTTTTGAATTTCTGTACATTTATCTGTCCACCACAGTACTGGGTTTTGTCCTAATGTTCATTCTTTTTTTTATACTTAATGTGGTGTGGAATTATGTGCTGTGGCATATATGCATAAGGTATATGTTTAAGATATAATAGTAATATTTCTCTTCTGAGATTATCTACAAATATATCTATATTTTCATTTTCTATCGTACTCATTGTCCGTATCTCTTCTATTTATATCCGGAATGCTATCTAATTAGCTTTATTTTAGTGAAATTTTTGTTTTTCTACCAGTTTATTGGGCTTATAGTTGTCTTTTAGTGTTATTTCAATGGGTAAGTTATCTTAATTTGTATCCTCAATAATTTCCCATTTTGCATTAGCAAGATTTGGTGTTACAATGCTTAAATTAATTGCTGTGTCATGCTTATTTGCCCAAGGGTTAATTCTTGTGTTACTGATCCTTCATCCAGTATCATAAGTTTATTGTTTTCAATGAAGTCTAATAGTAGTTTTCCTAATTATCTATTAAATTGCTTCCCAAAGCTGTATGAAATCTCCCACTATTATAGTTTAAATCATGTGATATATCTTTTGTTTATGTTTCCATTTGAACTGTAGAGGTTAACTATTTTAGTTTCTTCTAACTCATTAGATACTGTTATAGTTATTCCTTCAAAGTGTTCTGTTCCAAATTATTCCTGGTCAGTTATTATATATATTTTATGAACTATAATTGCCACCCTTCCTCCTTTTTTATTTTCTTTCCTATCATTTTGAAAGATTTTATATTCAGGGATGGTAAAATGTTGACTGGGATTAAGATTAGTCTCTTGAATGGCAAATATTGCTTTATAATTTTTAAACATGCCTATTAATAGGTACTCCAAACTGCCCGTATTTACCGCTTACGGCACAAAATTCTCATTTTGTTTATAACTTCAACCAAGGATTGCAACTTTATTTCATATAGCATTTAAATAAAACTGGTATCAACAGAAAGCTTGTAAGTTTTCAATCTTTAAACCAGTGTAAATGTCTATGTGAAAATATTCATTTTAAAGTAATGGAAGTTTCAAACTTTTCAATCAGTGTAAAACATAAATGAAAACATATTCAATTTATATTGTAAACACTTTTCAATCGTGGAGATGTAATGTAAACAGACTCTATCTGTATTATTAACCTTTTCATTTAAATGTCATGTAAAGCTTAAGCTATTCTATTTGAATGTAAAGGAAATTTTATCCTGAGGGATTAAATTTAATTCTCATCGAGGGTAAAGTCTGAGTAATTGGGATGGTGGTATGGGAAGATAGGAACCCATAACTATAGGGTGGAAAACGCCATACTCCGAAGAGCGTTTCATTCTATTCTTTTACCATAGTTATTGGTTGTACCAGCAGAAAGTACTATCTCTGGAACAAGAAGGGAACAGTGGCCTAAGCTTTAAGATGGACCCACGTGGTAGACTCTCCTTGACAATTCTGGGAAACGAGCTACCCCCGACAACCTTGATCAGAGACGAGCGTGAGCAGAGTGAAAAGAACCAACCCATAAGAAGGAGCAGAACTGTCATTGGCAGCTAAGTTCAGATATATGCTGCCACTTGAACTTCTTGTAATATCTCACATTCCATAAAGACTGTGATGATAACTTTTCTTGATCCATAACTATTCAAATTATTTTCCAATTGTTAAAACCTAAAGTGATTATTAAATTTTGTTATTTGTAATGTTACAAATTTAACTTCGATTTAATCATTTTAAAGTTCCTGCATGTTTGTCTCAGTCAAATTACTACACACTCTCTAAACAGAGCTATACTAGAATAATAGAATTCCACTGAGAAATTCAGGGGTGGGGGCTTAAACGAGCTGAAAGTAATAAGTGCTTAAATCCTTCACAAAAGCGGCGGCAGAATTACAGAGTTAACATACTCAGCCAAAGCAGTATTGTTCTCGCTTTTTCTGAATATCTTGTGAAGACTCCTTTTGTAATAGAAGTGTCATCACCCTTCTATCTACATCTCTGCCAAAAGTAATCTTGTGTGAAGGTAGATACCTTCGAAGCCCATATTAGATACTCTTGAGTTTTTGGCCACTGTTGGACCACTACTGCAAAGCAGGGGAGGCAATACCGTCACAGTGTCATTGTTTACTTGTTTCACTACTTGCAAGTCTTGTTCGTTTTCATTTAACAAAACTGTATCACCTGCATATCTAACGTTGCTTGATGAGAAAAAAATTTACTTGTCTAAGACATTTGACGACAGGAGTGACAAGAACAGACGATACTGTCCAAAACACATGACGCCAGCAGGTATAAAAAAAGATGCTATTGTCCAAATTATCTGACTTCAGCAGTGACAAAAAAGGACGTTAGTCCAAAACACATGACGTCAATAGTACGAAGACAGTTGTTGTTTTTTATTTTAGGACCTTACACAAACCACTGAATTTTGATTTGTGCATGGGATACCCGGTTAAACCCCATATGGGTTATAAGTTGGGTATATAGTGTTCCTTTTTCCATATAGACTAGTACCTTACATTTGTTGTTTTTCCAGACTGTGAATTCTCTGGCGTTTGGTGTGGCGTTTTCTAAGATCTGTTGGTGTATCTCTTCCCTGTTTTTTAGTATATCTCCCTTTACCTTTGTTGATATTTACTGTTGTGTATAGTAAATCTTGCTAAATGTAATGAGACGTGGCTGGCTGTCAAACATTCTCACATTATGAAGCATAATCACGAAGCCTGAACACACTGGATACACTCGACACGTTTAATCAGCCATGTTGTAGAAGCAGAAAATAGGAAGAAAAGAAAAGAGTTAGCATAAGGGCAAGTAACTCTAGTAGGAAACAAAGTAACCATGGAGACAATATATACAACGACCATCAACATCCCCCCTTCTTTATGAGTCAACAAAGTCATTCATCCAAGAGGGTTTCTTGCGATCTCTTTGAGGTCTCTTAGGGCTAGATGGTAGGAGAGAATGTTTCTGTTCTTTGCCAGCTTTCCCAGGACTAGAAGTAACTGGGGTTGAAGGATTAACTTTTGGAGGATTGGAAATGTTCACTTCACTAGTGTTCTCCATGTCTGGCAAAACAACCTGTTGCTCGGGTAGAACTGGAGAGGAGAAATCAATTTCCAGGTCCGCGGGATCAGGTGTGAAAGGTGTTGTTTTAGGTCTTAGATAAATTCTGTTTCTGACATATTGACCTCCATTCTCCCCTTCAACTAAATAAGATCTTTCAGAGAGCCTCTTATCAATCCTTCCAGGTTGCCAGTTTGGTTGTTCAGGGTCTTGATAGTAGACTGGCTGGTGAGACAACTTGGGCAGATCATGAGCAGTTTTATCATAATACGTCTTCACTGATCTGTCTCTCTTGCCTCTACTTTCAATAACTCTACTGTGAGATGCAACGGGTTTCACTGCAGAAGGTATCAGTGTACGCAGTTTCCTGTTGAACAGTATTTCTGCTGGACTTTGATCAATTCTTGTCTTGGCGTATTACGAAGTTCAAATAGTGCCTCATATGCATCTGTATTGTCTTGAACAGTCTTTATCATCATACCCTTAATGAGTTTCACAGCAGATTCAGCTAATCCATTGGCTTTATGGTGACCTGGTGCTGATTTAACATGAAGTATTCCCCATCTAGCAGTAAATGATCTGAACTGTGCAGACGTAAACTGAGTACCTTGGTCAGATACAATAACTTTAGGAACACCATAACGAGCAAAATAAGACTTCAATTTCCTGATAACTAACTGTGCTGTCATTGTAGGTAGAAAGTCTACTTCAATGAAGTTGGAAAAGTAGTCAATCAGAACTAAATAATATCGGCCTTCTATAATAAAGATGTAAGTGCCAACTTTCTCCCAGGGTGATAAACCTCTTGAGTGTTGGTTTAAAGGTTCTTTAGTATTCCTTGCCTTCGTTTCTTGACATTCTGGACAACTATCAGCTATCTGTCGAATCTCAGCCGTCATGCCGATCCAAAACAGACAACTTATGGCCCGGCGCATCATGCTGTCAAATGCAAGATGAGCAGCGTGTAGCTTTTGCTTGATTTCAGGCCTCAGTGCTTTTGGGATAAGAATACGCTCTCCTTTAAGTATTATGCATTGTTCTGTTGTCAGAGTGTCACGAATATCAAAATAAGGCATAAGCTCAACTGGTACATCAGACTTTTTTGTAGGCCACCCATGCAAAATGGTCGACTTCAACCTCTGGAGCACGCTGTCTTTGAGAGTTTAAGCTTTAATCTTTTCCATCATCACATCTGGTATTTCAGGTAATCTTACAGGTGGATCAGCTCCTGCATTGCTCTCTCTATCAGCTAAGCAATCCAATGTGACATTATGAATACAAACTCTGGACAGTGTGTCGGCTATAAGAAGATCGGAACCTTGTACCCATTGGAATTCAAAGTCATATCGATGGCTGCGCATCAATAAATTCTGCAGTCTTCGGGGAATTTGACTCAGAGGTTTCTTAACGATGGCTGCCAAAGGTTTATGGTCGTTGATGACTGTAACTTTCCTTCCATAAGTGTATTGGTCAAAGCGTTGCAAACCATATACAACAGCTAAGAGTTCCTTCTCAATTTGAGCCCAGCGTTGTTCTGTTTCAGTTAGAGCTCTTGAAGAAAACTCTATTGGATGACCATTTTGTAGGAGGACAGCCCCAAGTCCATAGCCAGTCTACTATCAACTTGAATACACAAAGATTCATCAGGATCATAGTATGCGAGTACTGGAGTAGAAGTAATCAGTTTCTTGACTCTCTTGAAAGCTTGTTCACATTCAGCAGACCAGATAAAGGGAGTATCCTTACGGGTAAGTTCTCTTATTGGATGAAGAACTTCTGAAAGATTGTTGAGAAACTTTGCTAGATACTGTATCATGCCGCAAAATCTGCGAACCTCATGACAGTCCTTAGGAACGGGCATGTTTAGTATTGACTTGAATACACAAAGATTCATCAGGATCATAGTATGCGAGTACTGGAGTAGAAGTAATCAGTTTCTTGACTCTCTTGAAAGCTTGTTCACATTCAGCAGACCAGATAAAGGGAGTATCCTTACGGGTAAGTTCTCTTATTGGATGAAGAACTTCTGAAAGATTGTTGAGAAACTTTGCTAGATACTGTATCATGCCGCAAAATCTGCGAACCTCATGACAGTCCTTAGGAACGGGCATGTTTAGTATTGTCTCAACCTTTTTCTTGTCTGGTTCAACACTTCGAGCAGTAATAAGGTGACCCATGAAGGTAATTTCTTCTTTCTTCTCTTGAGCTTTAGCTTCATTCAGTTTAATGCCTTTCTCTTTACACCTATGTTTCAGTGCTTTAAGCTTCAGGTAATGGTCCTTAATTGCTTGCTGTCTGTTTGATCCACAACCTACAATAACTATGTCATCAGCAACATTGATGCAACCATGAAGACCTTCAAGAGCTTGTGCTAGATGCCTCTGGAAAATTTCACTGCTTACATTCAAACCAAATGGTAATCCAGACCATCTGAACCTACCAAAAGGTGTAATCATTGTTGTAAGTTTACTAGACCTCTCATCAAGTTTGATATGCCAGAATGCTTCCTTGATATCCAGCTTTGTGAAAATCTTGGCATTATTGAGTTCAGGCAATACATCATCCAAAGTTGGTAATCTGTAATGCTCTCTCTGCAAAGCCTCATTCAGGGGTCTAGGATCAATGCATATTCTTAAAGAACCATCAGACTTTTCAACAACAGCCATTTGGTTAACCCATTCAGTCGGTTCCTCTACTGGTATTAATATACCTCTGTTCATTAGATTTTGAAGCTCTGATTCTACCTTGCTCTTAAGTGAAAATGGTATTTTTCTGCATGGCAGTGCCTTTGGACGAATATTAGGATCAATATGCAACACAGCTTCACCCAGGACACCTAGATGGTTATCAGAGTTATGATCATTATCTGAACTGTCAGTAACCACCTTAGCAATAAATTTGTTTGTTTTGACTGTCACAAACTATAGATCCTGCAGTGTGTTGTTGCCCAGTGTAGCGAAATCTGTGAGATAATCGCTAAATTCAGTAAGATTTTACTCCTATGAAAATAAATAAACCCGCCCGTGTGTGGTTGCCTATCGTCGTCTTCTACGCCAGTAGAGCGCTGAATTTTGTACAGTGGTAATGCTTAGAAAATGATGTCGCCATCAAATCTTACACGCTTTCCTAGTTCGTTCTTGAGAATTAAAAATAACATTTTTGAAGGGTCAAGGAGTATTTGTTCCAAGACCGAGAGAGAGAAGAAGGGAGGTGGATGAAGGAGCGTTAGAAGAAATGCTATCATTGCCACGCATTTGGGTTTTGAAACGCCAAATTGTAATGAGCGCGACAGAATTGCCTTTAGCAGATTTGAAAAACAAGACGCAAAGCCCCATGCATGCATCGTACTATATTCTCGCAGTTGAAATGTATATACACACACACAGTCAGCTCTCATTTCCTGCCTAGTAGTGTATTTCTGACGTAACCCAAACAAGTTGTTTTATTTTGAATAAAAATGATAGAGAAGGGGGGAAAGATGGCCGACTTATGGAAAAGTATATAATTGACGACTAACAGTGACAAATATGAAAATCCAAACGACAAATAATATGGCCATAAAAATCATATATATGGATAGCTTAGAGTCTCCTGAGCAATAATATGTTTTAAAATACATAGTAGTCCAATTATTAACCAAGATATTGAAATAATACTATATATCTACGAACTGTAAGACGGATGGTAAGACTGTTGTTTTTGCTTATTCTATTTATAACATTATTTGGGGACGCAAGTTTAAAAAAGAGGCATTAGAGTGATTCAAATTCGATTGGTTAGTAAAGGAGTATAGGAAGGAGGGTATTGGTTGGCCAAAAAGCTAAATATATTTTGCAGACTCACTCCTAGTATGTTTGGAGTTTTGTTTTTTCAAATTTGAATTGAATAGCTAGACCCTCGCTGTGAATGGGCCAGTCTAGTGATATTGGCAAACAGCTTCTAAGGCTTGTCGCCATTTGATACAAAATTGTTAGTATGCAAGCTGCATTGAGAACAGCAGTGCTAAGAGTGAAATAAAAAAAACCTTTGCAGTCTGGACGAGGGCAAAGCTGAACTTATATATATTAATGCTAATGCCAGTCAACGTATGTTTGCGATATTTTCATTGAATTGTGGTAAGAACGAATTTATTAACCTTGTTATTACAAAACTTTGGTGTATGAGATACTGCTTTATTGGGAATGTTTTGCGACTAAGTACATAGGACCCCTAGCAGACTTATGCAGGGCCTGTGGTGTTGTTCACACGCAATAAAACTTACATGAGTTGTATAACTTCAAATGATTTCCACAGTTACCAGTGGGAAGGCTAACCCACATTATCCTATGGGAGAGAATCATTGTTGAAGTGTGAGAGGCGTTGTAGCCATTAGGGAGAAGAATAGGAGCACTGGTATGAGTTGTTATCTCAGATGAAAATGGTTGAAATGGGTTGGTCAGAGGGATCTGACCCTTTTCTTTTTATTGAATTATACCATGTATTACTTGTGGAATGATATTGTAGCTGTGTTATAAAGAATCATAACCTTGTTTCAGGGTTTTTGTTCTGGTACTAAGCTAGTGCCAGAACCCTGGTGTATTTATCTTCGTGAGAGAAATTGAAATTTTTGCTGGTACACGCTGTCTACCACACTACACCAGGGACTGTGTCAGATTGGTCATTCGGTTGAAATTGTTGCTGGTACACGCTGTCTACCACGAATCACCCCATGAAATATAGGAGATTGTCAGCATCATAACTACTACCAACAGAAAGATAAGTGCCATTGAGTCGGCACTAAGAGTTCATCCACTTGTATTAAAACATAATAAATAAAATAATTGTTGAATAAACATTCTACAAGAGATAGAGAAAAGAGAGGGTATGATGAAAATACCCCAACCCACCATTAATTACCAGTGTTAACTTAGTCTATAGTAATACCTAAATATAATTAGATTGTAATATTGCTTTATATGGACAGAAGATCCATTGTGGTATTTAATTTTATGTAAATAAAACCATAATTTTCATTTTGTTGTTGGTCCTGACTCAGAAAATTCTGAATCAGGGCAAATAAAATTGTAATATAGCCTATTACATAATATTCAGCCACAGACTTCTATAAGATATATCATAGTGTGTTAGTCTGTTTGTGGTTGTTGTATTGACCCAGTCCTATTTATGTGATAGAATTAAAGTGTATTTGTATTGTTTTGACTTACACTGCAGTATATCTTCATTACCTTAGACACTTAGACGTAGTCACATAACTAATAAATAAAAATATAGAACCAAGTGAGATCATAGGGTGGTAGCAGCTAGGTTCCCGGAAAATACTTAACCATCAACTACTAAACTCAGGGGCCTACACAGCTGACCTCACTTGGTAGACAAATAATATTAAATAATAACATCTATAACATCAAATCCAACACACCCAGCAAACATGTGAATCTATTTTTCACAACAGTAAACCTTATATTCTGTTTTATCCCAGTCTTAGGATTCTCAGCAGTTAATAGAACTTCTCCCAGTGGAGTCATCTTAGTACCATTCCACATAACAAGCCTCTGTTTAGTGGGTAACAATTGTTCTTGCATCACAAAGCGTTGACAGATTGTATTCACATCAGCTGCTGTGTCTAGCTGAAATTTTACCATTTTCCCATTGACAATGAGTTGTGCAGATGTACAAGCTTTGCTAGACTTCACACAAGCAAGAAAAACTTCAGAACCTTCCACCACTGACTCTGTGTGAACAGTGTGAAATCTCTTGCATTTAACTTTGAAATGGTTTCTTCCTCCACAGTTTGAGCAAAACTTTCCCCATGCAGGACACTTTTTCTTAATCAACGGATGTTTCTGTCCGCAGTAATGACACTCCTTTCTAGGTTCAAAGTACCCACTGTCAGTGTTACTTTGACAGGCTTTACCAGTATGCTGCCCAGTGTCTCTCTTGGGAGGTTTATGGTTGAGTGATTTTTTTTCTGTACCTGTTCAACCCTTGCTTCAGAAGGTTGTACTGTATTATTCATCTCTCTTATGTCTTTTCCAGTTTGCTCGAAGACTCTGCATATGTGAATGGCTTTCTTTAGATCGAGGTCAGCTTCTCTCAAGAGCTTCTCTTGTAACCTTTTGTTGACAGTAAAGACAATTTTGTCTCTTATCATACGATCCTTGTCGTTAAAGTTGCATAAGTCTGCCTTAGTTCTCAGCTCAGTCAAAAAGGAATTAAAAGGCTCTTGAAGAGGTGTTTTCCAGAATCTTAACGTATATAATACTTCATTGCTTCGTGATCTGCAATGGTTCTGGAGCAAATTGAGAATTTTATTAGGATTAGAGCGGTCTCCTTCCTCTGCAAGTTGATCAAAAACTTCAACGGCTTGAGGTCCAGCACAGTGAAGGATGATGGCCGCCCGAACGGGATCAGGTTTCGAGGCAACTTCTGCTGCATCCATATACAGTTCTAACTGCCGTCTCCATTTACGAAATGAGTCTGGTTCGACGTTATTTATGTCTAGGCAGGGTGGTAACCGAAACATGGGCCGTTCTGCCATGACGAAATGTCTTATAATGGTATGCAAGCAATAACCTATCAATAGAAGAGTTAAAATTGGTTTTACCAGTTTATCGTCGTCACCTCAAGTCTATGACGTCAGCACACGTGTTACAAGATATTCAGCAGAATAGTTCGAATTATGTAGAAATAAACACCGCTGCCACCATGTTGATATTTACTGTTGTGTATAGTAAATCTTGCTAAATGTAATGAGACGTGGCTGGCTGTCAAACATTCTCACATTATGAAGCATAATCACGAAGCCTGAACACACTGGATACACTCGACACGCTTAATCAGCCTTTTTGTAGAAGCAGAAAATAGGAAGGAAAAGTTAGCATAAGGGAAAGTAACTCTAGTAGGAAACAAAGTAACCATGGAGACAATATATACAACGACCATCAACAACCTTGTTGAGGCTTGTGATGTTTGGGCGCTGATTTATTGTATGTCACCTTCTTATTTATTGCCCTTGATATTAATTCTTGCATTTATATTTGGAATACTCTGCTTTGTAATGTTTTGAAATTTATCTTACTCTTGTAGTGAATATGTGTGGTGAATATTTTATTTAAGTATTTTGTTTTACTTTAAACTTTCTCCTTTGCTCTGGTACTTATATGTTAATTGTTGTTTTGGTAATATGAGATTTTATTATGTTTTATAGTTCCCTGGGTAGGTCAACTTTTAGCACATTTTCTAGTGATAGTGAGTGTTGTGCTTTCAAGTATTCCTCAAGTGGTTTTCTTTGCTGTTCATATTTCTTCATGTTAGCACATGATCAGCTATGGTATTTCTCTCAAGATATGCTTCACAGTGGGGTTCCTCTATCATAAAATATCCTATTCCTAGTTATAGTCTAATAAGCTTTTAATTGCATGGAATTTTTGGTTCTCTATTTATCTGACCTGTTCGTGCTAGATCTTTCAGCAGCTTATAAGCATGTCTAGCTTTCTGAATTTGTTTCAAATCTTCTGTCCATTCCGTTGCTATTTGACTTTTTATTATGCTTTTGATCTCTGTTGAGCCCAAACCTGTGCTTATGTGGTTACAGCTGCTTCTTCCTCTTTTAGCTTCCTTGTCTGCTACCTCATTTCCTTCTATTCCCACATGTGAAGGTATCCATGCTATTAGTACAGTGCAGCCTTTGATATTTAGGTGTGTGCTAAGTTGAAATATTTCTTCCGCTAAGTCTGGTCGGCTACATTCGTGTGCATTACTTAGTGCTTGTATTGCTGATAGAGAGTCAGTTAAGATCGTTATTTCCAGTGCTTTTGCTATTGCAACCATTTCTGCTGTGAAGATAGATGTATTTTCAGTTATACTATAATTTTTCTTTAGCCTCCATGCTGGAATATGTATTCCTATACCTAGTTCTTCATTTTCTACTTTAGATCCATCAGTATATACTTTTAAGCTACCCTTAGTTATTTGATCTATATATTCCTTGGCTATGTTTGTTATACAGCTTTTTTTCTACCTTTTTATTGATTATTTCTGCTAAATGCAGGTCGATATCTGGTTTCTTGAGCTCCCATGGTGGTATCACTGGGGTGTATTTGCTACTATAGTTTATTGCATTAATTATAGTTTGTTGCTGTTCTATTTCTTCCAGGCACTTCCACCCTATTGGGTATCTGGTTGGGTCTAGTGGGGTGTCCCATACCGTTGGGCGATTCTTCACAAACACTGATCTGGTTGGGTGATTTTTGTCTGTTAGTACCTTGGCCATATAATTTAATCTAAGTTCTTTTCTTCTCAACTTTAGTGGCATTATGCCTAGTGATACCTCTAGTGCTTCAAGTGATGTTGATTTTATTGCTCCTGCAATTACTATGCTCGCATAGTCTATCCCCCTGACAAATGATCTGTAGAACATTAGCATAATCTTTACGCTTGCACCCCATCCATTACCTTTCATGTATCTCATCATGTTAGTGAGTCTTCTGCAGCTCTCCACCAGCTTATCTATATGCTTGTTCCAGTTGAGTTGTTGGTCTAGTGTCATACCTAAGTATTTTGTTGTTTTTAACTGTGTTTACCTTTTGTCCTAGGATCTTTATGTCTATTACATTATTTTTTTTATTACTCTGCCTCTACTGAATATCATTCCTACTGTTTTTTTTTTAAACATTTAATTGGAAGCCCCACTTTGTCATCCATTCTGAAACCTTATTTACTTTGACTTCTTCTTCTTCTTCGATCCTTAACTACCGACCGTCAAAGCAGTCAGTGGCCATCACGCCTAGTGGCGTCTTGTAGGGCAACAACAAATTGATTCCACTTTGCACGGTCGGTGGCCATCCTTTGTACAGTGCCCCAACTCTGGTTCATTCTTTGCATCTCAGCCTCCACAGTCCTCCGCCAAGTTGTTTTTGGTCGGCCTCTCTTTCGCTTTCCTTCAGGGGTCCAAAGCATAGCTGTTCTTGTGATGGCATCGGGGTCTCTTCTGAGGACATGACCAACCCAGCTCCAGCGTCTGCCAGCTATGATAGTGTGCATGTCCTCTTGCTTGCTACGAGTAAGCAGATCTTGGTTGGTGATGGTATTCGGCCAAAAGATGCGGTGAATTTTTCTTAGGCATGTTGTGTGAAAAGAGGACAATTTTGACATTTCCTTCTCTGTGACTCTCCAGCATTCCGCATCATAGAGAAGCACAGAAAGCACGCAACTCTGGTATAATCTTAATTTTGTGCTTGTGCTGTATTGGGAGGACTTCCAGATGTTATTTAGGCTAAAGAAGGCTGTTCTTGCCTTATTCATTCTGATGTTGATGTCTTTGCCTGCCCCACCGTCTGGTGTTACTATGCTTCCTAGGTATGTGAAGGTATCTGTCTGTACCAATTGCTGATTCTTTACTGATATGGGCTCAGGGTTACTCACATTGAGCGTCATGACCTCAGACTTCTTTAAATTGATGTTCAAGCCCACCTGCTGGCTTAATTTATTAAGTCTATCCGTTTTTTCCTGGATGTGTTTATGTGAATGTGCCAGCAGTGCAATGTCATCTGCATATTCCAGATCTTCCAATGTAGAAAATGTAGTCCATCTTATTCCTCTTGGACTGCCCTCTGTTGTCTGGCGCATCACCCAGTCTATGACTGTTAAAAAAAGAGTGGTTGATAAGGGGCATCCCTGTCGTACTCCTGTCTTCACCTCAAAGGTTAGGTTGCTCTGCCCAACACTACACGTAAAGTTGGCATAGAGGCTTTTTATGATTGCCACTATGCAGCTTGGAATTCCATAAGCCCTCAGTATTTTCCATAAACTGTCCCTATGTATGCTGTCAAAAGCCTTTTCAAAATCAACAAAATTTATGTAAAGCTGTCTTTGCCATTCTGAGCACTGCTCTATAATGTTCCTGAGAGTGAATATATGGTCTACACATCTTCTGTTCTTTCTAAATCCTGCTATTACTTTGACTTGTAGATCTTTATATATTTTTTGAAGAATTTTTCCAGTCCTCCAGATTGCTGCATCATCTGCAAATTGCGATAACTTGTTTCTAATGTTTTTAAATTCGTCTCCTAGGTCATTTACCATTACAGCAAATAAAGTTGGCGATAATACCGATCCTTGAGGGATGCCATTTTGTTGTTCGTAAATCTCTGATTTATCATTATTTACCTGTACTGTAAAGTACCTGTCCTGTAAGAAGTTCTCTATGTATTTGTACATTTTTCCTGCTATCCCTATCTTGCTAACCTTGTAGAGTATTCCTTCTCTCCAGCATTCATCATATGCTCTTGCTACATCTAAAAATATGGCCACTGTTTTTGCGTTCCTTTTGAAACCTGACTTTACTTCATGTTCTAGTTTTGAAAGTTGCTTCTGTTTTTCCTGAACCCAGATTGCGTTGGGCTGTATAGATTGTTTTTTTCCAAGTGAAATTTTAGTCTGTTGTTCACTTCAGTTTCAATAATTTTGCCCAACTGAGATATCAATGCTATTGGTCTGTAGGAACTCACTATTTTTATAGTTGGTATTGTAATTCTTTTAGTATTTCCTTTAATTGATGTCAATTTGTCCCAAACACTTGTAATGGAGTGACTGCCTGGAGTAAGAGTTTCACAGAATGTTTTCCAATATGCTTACTTTTCTTTGAATATTATTTTACTTGTTTCATTTCTTATTTTTTTTCTATTGTACAAAGATGCTTTCTGTCCTATTTCTTCTATATCTTAGCAGAGCTTGTTTTCTTAGTTTGATTTTTTCTATACATTTGATTGTCCACCATGGAGCTGGATTTTTATTCCACTGTTGTATTTTGTCTTTTCTATTATTTTGCTCTGGATTTATTTGCTTTGGCATATTTGAGTTGGGTATGATGTCTTGCTGCAATTCTTAGTATTTCTTCTGTAAGGTTATTTGTAAATGTATCTACACTATCATTTACTGTTTTTCCTAGCTTCATTTCTTCCATTTCAAATTGGAAAGCTAACCAATTGGCTTTTTAAAATTAGAATGTTGGTCTTTCTATTCCTTTGTTTGGTTTATACTCATGTTTTATCGTTATCTCTATGGGTAAGTGATCAGAGCCAGTAACGCTTTGTATCTCCCATTTTACTTTGGCTAGATTTGCTGTTACTATGGTGATGTCTATTGCTGAATCAGGTTGGTTTGCACATGGGTTGATTCTAGTTGTTGACCCATCATTTAGTATTATTAGTTCATTCTTTTCAATAAAGTCTAGCAGTAATTTTCCTGATTTATCTATTTTGTTACCTCCCCAGGCTTTGTGATGGGCATTGAAGTCTCCTACTATTACTGTTTTGGAATGCATTTTTACTCTAATTGCTTTGATATCATTTTCTTGTATATTTCCACTGGGACAGTATAAGTTTATTATTTTTAGTACTTCCTTGTCACTATCTGTAGTAACCCTTATTCCTTCAAGATTTTTTGTTTTGAATGATTCCCAGTCAGTTATTTTGAAGATTTTATGGACCAGGATTGCTACCCCTCCTCCTTTATTATCTATTCTGTCATTTCTAAGTGTGATGTATGCTGTGTTATTGAATTTGTCTCTGCGGAACAGGAGTGTCTCTTGTATTGCAAAAATTGCCTTAGAGTCTGCATACTGACCTAACAATGGGATAAGATTCTTTTTTGCACTTCTGCAATTCCGGTGTATTATTTTGATACTTTTGTTCTCCATTACTGATTGTTTGGCTTTATATTTAGTTTAGTGATATTTGTTTTTATTTAGTTGGTTGTAGATTTTGGATTATATCTGAAGGAGATTTTTTTTTTAATTGAGCCCTCTTTGCATGTTTTTCTTTACTTCTGTTTTTACAATATCTTCAAGATCCTTTCTTATCATTTGGTGGAAGGTCTGTTTGAAGTGTTCTACCTCTGAAGTCAGAAGTTTAGGAATTTTCTGAATTCATTTATATTTCTATTTACTTCTTCTTTCCATGGGTCTTCCAAGTCTTGTTCAGTTTTCTGCCTTTTTTCTTTCTTTTCTTCAGTGGTTATGATTTGTTTTTCTGTTTCAATTCTCTTCAGAATCTCCACCTTTTCTTCTTTCAGTTTTGACAGCTTGGTAACATCTTTTGTAATTTCCTGTTGGACCATTAAGATACCTTCTATCATTTTTTTCTGCTTTTTTAATTGCATCTCCTATTTCACTTTTGTTTTGTTTTTGCTGGTTTACTAGATTAATTTCCTCTTGTTGTTTTAGCCTTAATTCTTTGATTTCATTACTTTTTGTTGGTTTGGTTTTTTTTAATTATTTGTTTTGCATTATTGCCTTGTTGTGCTGCCTGATATTTTCTTATTGTTTCTTTATTTCCAGTTGCTAGTTTGACTGGTACATTTTGTTCCGCTGCCTGTTTGAGTGCTAATTTGGCAGCCTGATATACTGGGCACCCTAAGAATCTAGCACTGTGCTTTCCAACACAGTTTGTGCACTTTCTGTTCAAGTTTGTTTCTTTGTCATTTTTGTCCTCCTTGGCTTTCCTACATTAGTTATATGCATGTCCTTCAGCACAATATCTACATCTGGTGCTGGCCCAGTGTAGCAAAAGGTCTTTATAAGTGTGTTCTTTCTTCTTTGATCCTTAGCCGCCGACCGTCAAAGCAGTCAGTGGCCATCACGCCTAGTGGCGTCTTGTAAGGCAACAACAAATTGATTCCACTTTGCTCAGTCGGCGGCCATCCTTCGTACAGTGCTCCAACTCTGGTTCATTCTTTGCATCTCAGCCTCCACAGTCCTCTGCCAGGTTGTTTTTGGTCGGCCTCTCTTTCGTTTTCCATCAAGGGTCCAAAGCATAGCTGTTCTTGTGATGGCATCGGGGTTTCTTCTGAGGACATGGCCAACCCAGCTCCAGCGTCTGCCAGCTATGATGGTGTGCATGTCCTCTTGCTTACTCCGAGTAAGCAGATCTTGGTTGGTGATGGTATTCGGCCAAAATATTCGGTGAATTTTTCTTAGGCATGTTGTGTGAAAAGAGGACAATTTTGACATTTCCTTCTCTGTAACTCTCCAGCATTCTGCACCATAGAGAAGCACAGAAAGCACACAGCTCTGATATAATCTTAATTTTGTGCTTGTGCTGTACTGAGAGGACTTCCAGATGTTGTTTAGGCTTAAAAAAAGGCTGTTCTTGCCTTATTCATTCTGATGTTGATGTCTTTGTTTGCCCCGCCGTCTGGTGTTACTATGCATCCTAGGTATGTGAAGGTGTCTGTCTGTACCAGTTGCTGATTCCTTACTGATATGCGCTCAGGGTTGCTCACATTGAGTTTGTAGTGTCAGTATTATTACTGAAGAAACAGAAATAGAATTCTGTCTTGAATGAGTGAAGTCCCAGTGTTGGAGAAGAACACTGGAATCACAGGATAGTCACGGCTGTGAAGGTATCTGATTAAGAAAATATTCAGAGTAAAGTCAGATCCTACAGTGCCACCATCGCTATGTAACTACCTATGATATTCAAACAATATAATAAAACTCAAACTTCAACAATATAAAATTAATAAGATTTCTGAATACAATCATTGAATTATTTATTTACATCTATCTTTCTTTGTGCTGAATAGTGAATGTTGGATGATGGAACTTGTAGCGTGAGGTTTTTATTGGCTCTAGGATCAGTATAGTACTGACAATACAGAAGTAGAATTTCTGCAGAAAATGGTGAAGTCCCAGTGTCTGAGAGAACTACTGGTATCACAAATTAGTTACAGCTGTGAATGATCTGATCTCGAAAAATTTGTAGAGAGGAGACAGTCATAAATTGCCACCCCCGCTGTGTAACTAACTGTGATATTAGATTTTACTTAACAATGATAAAATTGACAAGTTGTTCAAATACAATTTCCTTATTATTTATTTAGTATATATACTATCTACTCTTGTGCTGAAGGGTGGATGTTGAAAAATGGAATGCAATGGATTTGTAAGTTTACATATGATTTACAAATATATATATATATATATATATATATATATATATATATATATATATATATATATATATATATATATATATATATATATATATATATATATATATATATATATATATATATATATATATATATATATATATATATATATATATATATATATATATATATATATATATATATATATATATATATATATATAACAAGTCTTCCAATTATAGGAACAAAAATTATATCAGCTGTGCTGTTACTCAATTATAGTAAATGTATCAGCTGTGCTGTTAATTAAATACATAAAATTTATCAGCTATGCTGTTAATCTTGTCTCTTACTACGCTAACTCAGTTTTTCGTCCTTGACCGTTTAATGCTCACAATTGCTGACAGAAATGGTACTAATGTCTACTCATCTCTTGAAACAGTTCTGTCTTTAATTTCTTGCACACAACACCCGCTGATGATCGTTTCGTTAGCCCAGCCAAGACTGAGGGGGACTAAAGATGTAGCTCCTGTGCAATCACTGTGCTCCTGCGAAGTTCCAGGCAGCTGGATTGACTGGACATACGACCTCAGGTTTGATGACACGAATAAAACCCTCTAAGATTTTAAACAGGCTAGTCGACTTTAGTGAAGCAAGAGTTCCCAGTCAATGCAGGTGAGCAATAAATCAGTCTGACAGCTTCTCTTCTTCAGTCGGTCGTCTAGCTGGCTTCGTGTTGGTGTGTGCGTGATTTTGAATAAAATCTTGCCCGTATATATAGGTAGATGCAGGAACTTTTACTGTTAAAGGAACGCTTTTGATAGGTTCTCGGCGTGGCAAGCTGATTGGCTATATGCGGTTCCGTACCATCCGCCGTACAATCCGTAACCGAGACGAGTCCCGAAAAAACAGGGCTTATGCCTGATTTTATTCTGTTTTCCACCATATTGGGAGACAAGATGGCCGTGACCGAGTACAGAAAAACAGGGCTTATGCCTAATTTTATTCTGTCTCAGAGACTGGTGAACGGTGCTCGTTGATTGGCTGAGGGATATTTGTATCTTGACATAGTGATTTAACTAAGAAGTGGGTTTACACACACATTTTACGACATAGCCCCATCCTTTCCTAGCTGTGACCTGTCATAGCTGACGTGTTAACACCTGCTGTAGTTAATTATTTTGCGTCTGTCCTTCCAGAGTAATAGGGTGTCGACATAAAAAATCAGCTTCTACATTGTCTCTTCCCGGAATGTAATTCTTGGTAAAGGAATAAGGCGCCAGAAGCAGACTCCACCTTAACAATCTCGAATTTAACTTTCTAGATGCTGCCAAGAATGTTAAAGGCTGGTGATTGCTTTGGACAATGAAGTTGTCCCATACAGGTACGGTGAAAATTTGTCGATGGACCAAATTAGAGCCGAACATTCTTTCTCTATGGTCGAGTAATTCAACTCAGCTGCATTCAGCTTCCTACTGGCGTAGGCGACGGGTAAAAGTTCCTCCGGCTGGACTTTTGATTGCTGCAAGAGAGTTGCACCAATACCTATACTGCTAGCGCCCGTCCTTAATACAAATTCCTGTGTGATATCGGGTAGCGTAAGGATGGGTTTGCTGGTGAGTTTTGCTTTTAGCTATGTGTAAGCTTTTTCACAATCAGCATTCCATTGAATTTTGTCAGGCTGTCCTTTCTTCGTTAAGTTAGTTAATGGTGCACACAGAGAGTTAAAGTGGGGTATGTACTTCTGATAGAACCCACATAATGACACGAATGATCTCACATCTTTCTTTGTTTGAGGTCTGGGTGCCTTCTTTAACTTCTCTATATTCTTTGGGTCAGGAGACATATGACCTGTAGAAATAGTGTGACCTAGGTATTCCCACTCCTTACAACCGATATAGCACTTGGTTGGACGTGCAGTCAATCCAGTTTCTCTCAGTCTGTCAAACAAGATGGAGAGCGCTACTATATGCTCTTCAAATGTGTTTGTAGCAAAGAGAATGTCATCCATAAAGTTAGTGATATGGGGATTTTGTAGAGGTTTCAACAATTTCCTCATCATTCTTGAAAAGATACTTGGAGCATTTTTCAGTCCAAAGGGTAGTACATTAAACTTGTAGTGTCCGTCTGATGTACTAAATGCCAGCATTTTCCTAACTTCTGGTTTCACTGGTATTTGGTAGTATCCCTTGCTTAGATCTACATTCTATAAATACCTGGCCTTACTCAGTGTAGAGAACAGCTGGTTGGTGTCAGGTAATGGGTCCACCTGAGATTCTGTGATCGCATTTAGCTTCAACTCCGCCAATGCCGGTCCCAAGCCCGGATGAAAAAGGAGGAGGGCGGCCTGCATGGAGGCCGTAAGGAGGCAGCCCCTCCACCATGCAAAGGCACAACAGGCCAATCACCTGTTTGCTTTAAATCATGATTACGCGAACTACAAGAGAGAAAACCGGACTGATTCTAAAGGCGACGAACTGGAACGGACTACGGACTACGACTTATGGAACTTGGAACACAAGAAGTATAAATGGGAAGGAAGAGGAGCTGGTGGAAGAGATGAGGAAAGCAAAACTAGAAATCCTGGCTATAACGGAAACGAAGAAAAAAGGACAAGGAGTCATGGATCTCGATGGCAACACGCTGCTCTACAGTGGTGTACCCATATCTGAAAGAGCTAAAGGGGGCGTGGGTTGCATTGTGGCCCAAAATCAAAAAGATAGTATCAAGGGATGGAACTTTGTCTCGGAGCGCATTATGGTTGTAAAACTAAAAGAAGGAGAAACCATAGTCAACCTGGTCATAGTGTATGGGCCAAATGAGGATGAGAGAGCAGAGGTCAAGGAGGAATTCTTCGAGCTGCTTCAAAGGACAGTGGATGACTGCCTAGATGAAGTTATTATGCTCGGAGATTTTAATGCCAGAGTTGGAAATGACCATGCTAGATGGGGTGGAGTTATCGGAAGATATGGAGAAGATACTCTCAATGACAATGGAAAGCGACTCCTTAGATTCTGCAGTGAGCAGAATCTGATCATTACAAACACAAAGTTCCCCCATAAGCGCATACATGCATACACTAGATGTGAACTAACCAAGAATGAGAAGTCAGTGATCGACTATGCCATTGTTCGGAGAAGCTCATTCAGATATGTCCGAGATGCAAGAGTCTGGAGGGGGCCAGAGATTGGAAGTGATCACTACCTGCTAACAATCAAACGAACAACTGAAAGAGTTGCTCAGCCTAGGAACTGCCCAACATCACGCAAGAAACCAAGTAAACGAGCAGGAGAAATGAGCATTAGGACCTACAAGCTGAGAGAGCCAGAAATTAAGACCAGATATCAGGGGCTTATTGCTACAGCAGTGAGCAACACAGAAGAACGACCTGATGACTTGGAAACCCTCTGGAATAAATTCAAGGATATCATAAAGACAGCTGCTGCAGAAGCATGCGGTGAAGTCCGACTTGGGAACCAGAGAAAGAGGACATCTTGGTGGACAGAGGAAGTCAAAGAGAAAATAAGAGAGAAGAAAATGGCATGGAAACAATACTTAGGAGCTAAAAACACAACAGGACAAATGGAAAAATATAGAGAATATGTGACACTCAGAACAGAAGCAAAGAACAAAGTGCTAGCAGCAAAACAGAAGTCCTGGGAAGAATTTGGAGAAAAGCTAGAAAAAGATGCACAAGAAAACCAGAAATTGTTCTATAAGACCCTAAAGAACATGAGGAAAGAAAAACAATGCCCTCTCAAATTTATAAAGGACAACCAAGGCAAATTGCTTACAGCCCCGAAGGAAGTAATGGAAAGATGGAAAGAATATTTCTCAGAACTCCTGGATGGTGAGCATGATGAAGCATCAGAAATGATAACCACTGACACAGAAGAGGAAACCAATGATGGTGAAGATGACATAAAGATGGAAGAACTGAGGGCAGCACTAGAGAAAATCAAGATGGGCAAAGCAGCAGGGCATGATGGTATAACACCAGAAATGGTTAAGTACATGGGAGCATCAGGCGACCTATTACTCTTAAAGGTCCTACAGGCAGCATGGTGCAACAAGACCATACCAAAGGATTGGGAGATTGCCATCATAACACCAATTTTCAAACAGGGTGACAATCGACAATGTGGAAACCATAGAGGCATATCCCTTCTCAGTGTCCCTGGTAAAATCTACTCTAGAATCCTAGAGCAGAGACTCCGACGCCTAGCTGAGCCACAATTGGATGAGGTCCAGTGCAGATTCCGAGCAAACCGAAGTACTCAAGACCTAATCTTCACACTCAGACAGCTGAGTGAAAAGGCCCTTGAGTATAAGAGTGAGATCCATCTTTGTTTCATAGATCTGGAAAAGGCGTTTGACAGGGTCCCCTGGAGCAAACTTTGGAACTGTTTGGCAAGGAAGAATATTCCAGCACCTCTGATTCATGCTATACAGAGCTTCTACAAGTCTTGCAGAAATTATGTGAGGACAGCAAACCATAAGTCAGAAGAGTTCAGGACCACCACTGGTGTAAGACAAGGTGATATCCTATCACCTTACCTCTTCATACTCCTTATGGACGATGTCATCAAGGCATGTAAGGAGAGAACAAAAAAGTATTCAGTGGGGTACTGGAAGATGAGACAGGTCTATATTTCGGAGCTGGCATTTGCTGATGATGTTGCCCTGATTGCTAAATCAGAGGCACATCTCCAATCCAACCTGCAAGTCTGGAAGGAAGAGCTGGAGAAGAGAGGGATGGTCATAAGCAGCTCTAAAACAAAATCCATGGTGATATCACGAGAAGAAAGAAAACATCAGATTAAGTTGGGAGAACAGGTCCTGGAGCAGGTCGACCACTTTAAATATCTCGGAGCTATTATAGACCGAAAGGGAGGCATCAAAGAAGAGTTGGCCACTCGAAAAGCAGCGGCTGGGAGACTTTTTCAGGCCATAAATCGTGGATTCCTCAGCAAGAAAGAGGTTGGTAAGAAAACGAAGATGGCTGTATACCGCTCCACCTATGTCCCAGTCTTGACATATGGATGCGAGTCGTGGGCAATGACTACAACCCACAAAAGCCAGATCCAAACCTCAGAAATGAGGTATCTGAGGAAAGTGGTTGAAGTAACAAGAAGAGACATGGTCCGCAACCAGACGATCCGTCAAGGCCTAAAATCCCATCCGCTGCAGACCCAAATAGAACAGTCCCAACTAAGATGGTTTGGCCATGTCTGCAGAATGGGAGAAGATCGGCTACCACGACAAGCATGGGAAACAAAGAGCCAGGGATCCAGACCTCCAGGACGACCCAGAGTCCGCTGGGAGGACAACATTAGACAATCTTTGAAGGACCGAGGACTAGAATGGAACCAGGCCAGGAAGAAGACAGCTGATAGAATGGTCTGGCGCTCTCTCTTCCAAACCTCTACACCTCACGGTAGAAGGGGAACGACTAAGTAAGTAAGTAAGTAAGCATTTAGCTTCCTGTAGTCAATACATAACCTGTGTTCACCACTCGGTTTTCTTAATAGCACCACACTTGAGCTATAGGGAGAGTCTGATTTCGAGATAATTTTCTCCTTCAACAGATAATCAACTTCCTCCCTTAGTGCTTGGGCTTTCGCATAGGGTATAGGGTATGTTCTCATGCATACTGGTGTAGGGTCCGTAACCTTCATGTTGTACTCTAACAGATTTGTACGACCTGGCTTATCTGTGAGCACATCAGCATGGGTTTCCAACACTTTCTGAACCATCTTCTTCTGCTCTGGAGTTAAATGTCCACTAATGTTTACTTGAACATAATCCTCTGTAGTTGTGAGTGGATATTCCATAGAGTGAAGTGGTTCACTGTGCATTTCTGTTGCAATGGCTAGGGTCATGATATGTGCAACTTCTGATGATTCCTTGTCATAGTATTTTTTTTCCTTTCTTGTCAATCTTATAATTGGTCCTGGAAAGTTTTTCCAGTATGACATAGGGTCCATCCCATCCAATCTGCAATTTATTATTGCTGCTTGGCAACAGTAATAACACCTTTTCACCCACCTCCAGTTCCCTATCCTTTGCTTTTTTGTTGTAGTACGCAGCATGCTTCGTCCTGGCCTGTCTTAAGTTATCATTGGCCAGTTTCCAACCTGCTTTCAATCGAGATGTCAACTCGTTGACGCACTGGATTGAGGAAGTCACTGTTTCCTCTGCTTTTTCCTCAGTCCATGTCTGCAGCAATGCTTCCAGTGGACCTTTTATTGGTCTTCCAAACAACAATGTAGCTGGAGCCAATCCAGTTGAATTGTGGGGTACTTCCCTATATGCAAATAGTGCAGCGTGTAAGTATGTATCCCAAGTATCAGGTTTTTCACTTGCCAGCTTTCTAAGGATTGAAATAAGCGTACCATTGAACCGCTCTACTTGACCGTTCCCTTGAGCATGGTAGTGACTACAATGCAAGTGCCTGGCTTGAAATATCCTGAATACTTCTTGTGTTAGCTTTCCCTTAAACTGAGAACCATTGTCAGTCAATATCTGATGCGGGAAACCTAATGGGGTGAATATTGTTAACAGGGCCTCTGCCACATGCTTTGAATCTATAGCTGACATGGCCACTGCTTCTCCCCACATAGAGCAAGTATCAACCCAGGTTAAGATGTAAGCATTTCTCTTCTTGGTCCTAGTGAGGGGTCCAACAATATCCACTGCAACACGTTCAACAGGGGTTCCCATAATGGGCATTTCTCCCAGTGTTGCTGGTGCAGTCCTATGCTTAGGAGCTACTCTTTGGCATTCTGGACAGGATCTTACATATCTTTTTATGTTCTCTGTGATTCCTGGCCAAAAGTAGTGACAGGCTATCCTTTGTCCAGTGGCCCCTATTCCCATATGTCCACTGAAGGGTATAGCATGTCCTAGCGTCATAACCTTCTCCCTGTAAGATTTTGGCACTATTAGCTGTCCATGCCCTTTAGGTCTTGTTCCAGCTTTTCTGTAGAGTAGGCCATTCTTCATATAAAAGTCTCCTTTCTCTGGAAGGTTATGTGCTTTAGGCAATTTGCCAAAACAAGGCTTCAATGTGCTGTCTGCTGCTTGAGCCTTTTTCATCTCTTCTGGATGAGTATTGATAGGATTTTCCTCCATTTTCCTGGAGCTTTCCCTGGTCTGGACTGTTGCCATAACTACAGGTTTTATAGGTTCTCCAAGGAAAACATACCTACACCCCAGAATCAAAGGGTAAATAGGGTCGTCCATCACTGCTGCTTTGATTTCTCCTTCTACATAGCGAGATCTTATGTCGATTCGGGCTATGGGTAATGTCATGGTTCTTGCTCCCTTGATCGGTCCTCAGATTTCCACTGTTTCTGTGGTTATCTGGTCAGGACTCACTAGAGAAGAGCACACAACTGAATCAAAGTCCAATCCTGTGTCATATAAACACAGTACTTGAGTGCCATTCACGGTCACTTCCTCACAGACAGGGTGGTGATGGAAGTCCTTCTGACTTACTGCCAGTTCCTTCCTTCCCGGCTTCCCTGTTGTAAGACATGCAGCATGATGAGGAGGATTCTTCCTTCTGCAGTCCGCAGTATTGTGGTTACTCATTAGACAAGTTTTACACCACTTTCCTTCCTTCCGGTAAGGTTTCTTATCCAATCTTAGAGGGTTTTTCTCCTTTTGGTCAAATCTTTGTTTGTTCCTTGTGGTATGGTCCTTTTGTTCATATTTGGTATAGTTTTGTGATGATTTGAAGTTTTCACCCTGCTTCTTCTTATTTCCTAATAATTCTGCCTGAGCTGTTTGATATCTCTCAGCAACAGTTACAATATCTTCCAATCTCTCTGCTCCTTGTTCCATGATAAACTTCCTCATTTCTCGAGGCATGGTCTCTTTCAATTGCTCCATCATTATCATTTCTTTCAGATCCTGACACGTTCCTAAACTACTCCATTTTTCCAAATAGGTTTCCAATCTAGCAGAGAATTGGTGATAGTTTTCTCCTGGAAGAAGTTTAGCTGTTCGGAAATTCTTTCTATACGATTCTGAGTTCTTTTCGTATCTCACAACCAATGCCTGCTTCAGGATTTCATAATCTTCCTGGTCATCTCTTGAGAGCTTCAAATATACATCGTAGGCCACACCTCGCAATCCCTGAGATAGTTTAAGACTCCACTTTTCTTTCACTAAGCCATAGGTAGTGGCAAGTCTTTCGTATCTATCCAGGTACGACTCAATGGCATCTTCTGTCTCAACAAATGGGTCCAGATGAAAATTCATGGCCCCACTTGAGGTGTTCTGGCTGGAGCTACTCTCAGAGTGAGGTGAGCTACCACCATTATTGCTCATAGTTGCCTGAATTTCAAGCTCTTTTAATCTCAGTTGATGGTCTCTATCTGCTTGTAATTTCCTTTCCTCAGCGTCAATTTTCTTTGCCTCATTTTCAGCCTCCAATTTCTTGACTTCAGCTGCTAATTTCCTTTCTTCAACTTCTACTCTTTTGGCTTCTCTCTCAGCTTCCAGTCTTTTGGCTTCTCTCTCCGCTTCTACTTGCAACTTTCTTTCCTATCTATCCATGTGTTTGTCCACTTCTGTTGTGACATACTGAATAAGAGCATCACCTGTCATATTTAATTCTTTACCCATCTGCATGACCGCAGTCCTGAACTTCACTAAATCAGCCATGGCGTTACTTAGAGAGGGTATGTAATTTTACTATATCCAAATTATTGTAATTAAACTTAATTAATTTAAATGAACAAATAATTTCCGTGCAACTTTGTGAGCATCAACTGTTTACTGAGTACTAAATGGTACTCCTCTTAAAAAAACAATAAAAAATCCTATTTATGATTTTTTTTTTAAAAATCTTGTTTCTTTTGTTATCTATGGGTGGCACAAGATAGAGTGTAGATAGATGAATAGACTAAGTATGGCTCAAGATATATAGAAATATTCCAAGAACGAGCCCACAGTGTAGCGTGAGGTTTTTATTGGCTCTAGGATCAGTATAGTACTGACAATACAGAAGTAGAATTTCTGCAGAAAATGGTGAAGTCCCAGTGTCTGAGAGAACTACTGGAATCACAAATTAGTTACGGCTGTGAATGATCTGATCTCGAAAAATTAGTAGAGAGGAGACAGTCATAAATTGCCACCCCCGCTGTGTAACTAACTGTGATATTAAAACAAGGAAACAGATTTTACTTAACAATGATAAAATTGACAAGTCATTCAAATACAATTTCCTTATTATTTATTTAGTATATACACTATCTACTCTTGTGCTGAAGGGTGGATGTTGAAAAATGGAATGCAATGGATTTGTAAGTTTACATATGATTTACAAATATATATATATATATATATATATATATATATATATATATATATATATATATATATATATATATATATATATATATATATATATATATATATATATATATATATATATATGTATATATATATATATATATATATATATATATATATATATATATAAAACAAGTCTTCCAATTATAGGAACAAAAATTATATCAGCTGTGCTGTTACTCAATTATAGTAAATGAATCAGCTGTGCTGTTAATTAAATACATAAAATTTATCAGCTATGCTGTTAATCTTGTCTCTTACTACGCTAACTCAGTTTTTCGTCCTTGACCGTTTAATGCTCACAATTGCTGACAGAAATGGTACTAATGTCTACTCATCTCTTGAAATAGTTCTGTCTTTAATTTCTTGCACACAACACCCGCTGATGATCGTTTCGTTAGCCCACCCAAGACTGCGGGGGACTAAAGATGTAGCTCCTGTGCAATCACTGAGCTCCTGCGAAGTTCCAGGCAGCTGGATTGACTGGACATACGACCTCAGGTTTGATGACACGAATAAAACCCTCTAAGATTTTAAACAGGCTAGTCGACTTTAGTGAAGCAAGAGTTCCCAGTCAATGCAGGTGAGCAATAAATCAGTCTGACAGCTTCTCTTCTTCAGTCGGTCGTCTAGCTGGCTTCGTGTTGGTGTGTGCGTGATTTTGAATAAAATCTTGCTCGTATACATAGGTAGATGCAGGAACTTTTACTGTTAAAGGAACGCTTTTGATCGGTTCTCTGCGTGGCAAGCTGATTGGCTATATGCGGTTTCGTACCATCCGCCGTACAATCCGTGACCGAGACGAGTCCCGAAAAAACAGGGCTTATGCCTGATTTTTATTCTGTTTTCCACCATATTGGGAGACAAGATGGCCGTGACTGAGTACAGAAAAACAGGGCTTATGCCTAATTTTATTCTGTCTCAGAGACTGGTGAACGGTGCTCGTTGATTGGCTGAGAGGTATTTGTATCTCGACGTAGTGCTTTAACTAAGAAGTGGGTTTACACACACGTTTTACGACAGAACTCAATGAATAAGTATATTACAAAATGTGGACGATGGTGAATTTCTATTCTAAGTATTTAACTTAAAATAAGTTCTGGCTTGGGTCTTCCAAGTAATTTGAAAAGTTCAGCAAAAGTTCCTTTCCCTTTTGTCTCTTAGCTATGCTAATACACCACACTTTTCATCATCAACAGTCACTGACTGGTCTCACACTTGGTTGCATGAACTGGCTACAGAAATACTTAACATTCGAATCTGTGCCTGTCCTCAGTAAGAATGTACACAATGTTGATTGAAGTCCTGCTCCAGTCCCCGAAACACTGTTGTGGACTAGGGCTGAATTCCAGAAGACAATATCTGATGCTCCTGGGTTTCTTCAGGATGCAATGATTGATCTGGAGTCTTAGACTTCTGATTTTGATGACACATATGAACCTGTGGACAATGACAGACATATGGCTAGTTTTTAGTTGTAAAGCCCACAAGTCTAGTGTGCATGAGATGAATGTGTTTCAGATGTTTGCCTGTATATGATGCTACATGGCTCAGTATGATTAGCGATAGCGAGACAAGATGGGTGTCTATCTGCAAAACATTTTCTAAAATAATACATAAATATAATACAGTTTATCCATAGGTATGATGTTATCTTTGCCTTTCACATATGGAATGCCAAGTCAGCTCTGAAAAGTGCTGTAACTTTTAGCAGGTTATATTAATCCTGATAAGGACTGTTGACAGGACTCTGCTGAGTCACTGTTGGTTATATTGTCGGTTTCCATCTTCATCAATCATACCATTTAATACAAATATTATGCATGGTACAGTCACATCCTAACTATGTATATCAACCAACTAAATTCCTGAAATAAACAGTTATATTAATTTCACAAATATATACAGTAATTCTACATACCCTCTTAGGATAATTATAAAGTGCAGAAACGACTAGGTTTGGTGGAGATTGCGCTGCCCGGCATCAGATGGTACAGGTTTTAACATTGACAAGCTTCTCTCTAGCCTCCATCCTTCTGTCTTTATGATGTGCATGTGCAGTTTGAAATTACCGCTGTCATATTTTATAGGCTCGCATCCACCGTATCGAGACCAAGAGTTGGTAACTCTGTTTCAGTCTCTGATTTTAGCCTTTCTGAGTGAAACTGTGTGAGTGGTATTCCAAACCTCTGATTCGTGCAGCTCGCCTTGTCTATCCAGGATTTTTTGAGTTATATTCTTCCATTCTCCGCAAGTTCTGCTTTCTTTCCATGTGTCGTTTTCTGTAATTGGTTCTGATATTGATTTTATATCAAATTTTAATCAGGAAAAACACAGCATTGTTCGTTATACTAACACCTTTACTAGCACATTTCTCCGAAAGTACTTATTCCACTCATTTTTCTTTTGGCAAGCATAGAATTGGAGTTATCCTTGCTAAAATGAGACATTTTCATCCATTTCTGACATTCCAAACACTTATATGGTCACTAAGTCTAACCTACACTTCTTAGGGTTTTATCCTCTATAGTAAACTGTCGTAGCATTATCGATCGGTTTTCCAGCAAGCTCCTATTTTTTTAATTGGTTGGCCCATATTGTCTTCGAAGAACAGACAAGCATCGTGCCTGCAACACATGACATATTTTCCTTCTCTCATTCATTTCCTAGGCTATGGTTAACATGCTACACCCGGTAGGCTTTCCGGAAATGTCCCAGCCTTTGACAATTCGAGCATTGTATGACTTGTGGAATGTATGTCACAGTGGGTTCTATTCTGTAGTTGAGTTGCATATGAGTTGGTACGTCATTCCCTTCTACCGTGACTATTATTACTGGTGTCACTGATTGATTTTTCTGTATTCTTTCTACTTTTGTTATTTTATTTCTTTGTTCAACATTGCTACTATCTGCTCTTCTGTCAGTTTTGTGTCTACCTTCTTCATTACAAATCCTCTTGTTACTTTTGCTAATTCTATTATCATTTTCACCTGGTGAGACAGTTCGACTCCCATTGGTTTGTGTTGGATTTCTTTAATGAGGAGTTTAGTCTTCTCTGTATCATTAAGAGTTAGTATGCTTTCACTAACTGATTTCTTGATTTTGGCAACTAATTTTTTTGTCTAATATAGTTTCTAAGATGTTAATTAGTTTATCATCTGGGAGTGAAGCTAAAGTTTATCATCTGGGAGTGAAGTTAAAGTAACCTATGTGCCTGCTATCTGTTTTATTTTCACCCTTCTGAGCTCGTTCTTCTTGGGCCACAGTTCTATTTTCTTCCTGGTTTGTGTTATTTCCCCTTTTGGTATTTGGCTTGTTTTCGTTGCGTAGGCCTACCTGGCTTTGTGTTGTTGCTTTGCCTATGTTATCCTTATGTAAACTTTCGTCTTGTTGTGAATCTGTTAACTGTGTTTTTCCTGTTCTTTTTGTATCTTTCTTCTCTGCTTTATTGTTTGACTGTACCATAGCCGCGTATGATCTGTTGGTGCTTTTGGCACCAGTATTAGATCTAGTGATCGCCGGCATTGTGAAATTCGTCTTTATATATTATAATACCTAGGTGTTTCGTAGTAGGAATGTTTCATTTACGAATGTTATTGAACTATTGGGGGGGGGGTGTGTGTGTCCGTATCTGTACTTTAGCAAGCAAAAATAAATATTGAAATAAAGTTCAGTTGCATACCACCTTAATTCCTTTGTCGTGAGTGGTGTATACAAACCTGACTACTATAGCCTATTGTGCTGCGTAATCCACTGAAATCACACAAACCGGTTTCCATACGAAGACAGGGTTCGATAATCCAAATAATAAAAACGAAAATACATTTACACTATTCTCCCCCCAATACTTTCCCACAAGCGCCACAGTAATAAGAAAAGATGCGGTTGGCCTTAATGACAGGGAAGAGAACACAATCGCAATATAACGCTGCTTTAAAGAAAATACAATCCGCAAACAATCTTCATAGATAACAGAAACATGCAGACTTCCTTGATCTTTGGGGAAACTTTGTTTTGGTACGGGCTGTGACTCAGGAAGTTATGATAACGTATCTAGGTCGACTAGAGAAGGCTCTGCAAACATGCAAGATGTATGATGTGGCCGTATAGGACAGCGGTTCTCCCTCCTCCTTTTTGGTGCTCGACCTGGTATGGTTTGCTGCCATGACAACAGGTTTTATTGGGTTACCCAAAAAGACATATTTACATCCTATTACCAGCGGGTATATAGGATCATCACTCACTGCTGCTCTTATCCATCCTTCCACATAGCGAGTTCTTACGTTGATCCTTGCTATGGGAAGTGTCATGTTGACGGTTCCCTGCATGGCCCCTTGTATGTCCACTGTTTCTGTGGTAAGTTGATCAGGGTGCACTAGGGTTGCACTCACGACTGAGTCGAATTCCAATCCGGAATCATATAAGCACTGAATTTTAGTGCCATTACATGTCACTTCCTCACAGACAGGGGGATGATGGAGGTCATTCTGACTAACTGCCAGTTCCTTCATTCCCTTGTTCCCTGTTGTAAGACATGCAGCGTGATAAGGAGGGTTTTTTCCGTCTGCATTCTGCAGTATTGTGGTTACTCATTTGGCAAGATTTACACCACTGTCCTTCCTTTCTTGAAGGTCTATTATCTGATCCTAGAGGGTTTTTGTCTTTATAATCAGTTCTGTGTTTGTTCTTGTTGGAATTGTCCCTGTGTTCATAGTTGGTAAAATTTTGTGAAGGTTTGAAGTTATCACCCTGCTTCTTCTTATTTCCTGATACTTCTGACTGAGCTGCTTGATATCTCTCAGCCATGGTTAAAATATCTTCCAATCTCTCTGCTCCTTGCTCCATAAGAAATTTTCTCATTTCTTGAGGCATGGATTTTCTCAGTTGTTCCATCATGACCATTTCTTTTTTTTTTTTGACATTTTCCTAAGCTAATCCATTTTGTCAGATAAGTTTCCAATCTGGCAGAAAACTGGTGATAGTTTTCTCCTGGAAGTAGCTTAGCAGTTCGGAATCTCTTTCTATAAGATTCAGAATTCTTTTCGTACCTGACCAGTAAAGCTTGTTTTAAGATTTCATAATCTTCCTGGTCTTCTTTTGAGAGTTTTAAATAAACATCGTATGAAACTCCCCTCAACCCCTGAGATAGTTTAAGGCTCCATTTTTCCTTTTCTAATCCATAGGTAGAGGCCAGTCTCTCATATCTATCCAGGTACGACTCAATGGCGTCCTCCTTCTCAATAAATGGATCCAGGTAGAAACTCATGGCTCCATTTCCCGTGCTATGGTTGGAGCTACTCTCAGAGTGAGGTAAGCTAGCACCATGATCGTTAGCTGCTCCCTGGAGTTCAAGTTCCTTTAAACTTAACTCATGAGCTCTTTGTAACCTTCTTTCTTCAGCTTCCAAGATTAGTCTCTTTTCTTCTCTTTCTGCTTCTAATTTCTTAGCTGAAGCTTCAGCCTCAACTTCCATTCTTTTAGTCTCTCTTTCATCTTCAGCTTCCATTCTTTTAGTCTCTCTATCTAAATATTTATCCACTTCAGTTGTGATATGTCGAATTAGAGCATCTCCTGTCACACCCAAGTCTTTTCCTTCCTGCATAATCGCAGCTCCAAACTTCACCAATTCAGCCATGATGCTTATTTACCAGAGGGTATATAATTTTATCTTCACTAACCAACTAACTTAATTAAAATCAATTAATTACTTTGAACAAGACAAATCCTTAAAACCTTGTGAGCGTTTCCTATTTACTTCGTACTCAATGGTACTACTATTACGAAAAAATTTCAAAGTTTAGAATTTTTTCAAAAAAATTTATTTTTACAAACTATTTGTGGCTCAAGATAGAAGAATACATAGATAGTGGCTCAGGATAAAAAATAATATCCCGCAAAAGAGCCCCCAATGTAGCGAAAGGTTTTCCTAGTATGATAATAGTGGTAGAGCAGAAGTAGAATCTCTCTCCAGAAAGTATGAAGTTCCAGTGCCCGAGAAGTACACTGGTATCACAAGTGAGTTACAGCTGTGAATACTCTGAGCTGGACAATAGATTTAGGCTTCAGAAGTATAAGTTGCTACTTTCGCTATAGTAACCCTATGTGATAATATAATTAAATTAGAAAAAGTAACTCAAAATTTAACAGTTAAAAATTTACCAAGTCAAATGAGTACAATTTCATAATTTATTATGTACATCTATATATTCTTGTAATGAGAAATGGGTGTTGGAAGATGGTAAAATGAATGATTATTTATAGTTACAAATTAAACTAAATAATAGAAAAGTCTTGGATTTATCTTCCGCTGAAATTACACAAAAGTTTGTCACAGTATCTCTTTGATATCTCTTGCTATCTAGTTCTCATCATAGACAGTCGTTTTAGAAACTGCTCACAGGATTTGTTGGATGGATACACATAAAACTCATCTGATCTTAGTTCGAGGTTCCTGAGACACACTTGAATCCGGAAGACTTTCCTTCAGCCCGCCCTATAACTACGGGGGACTAAGGTGTTGAAGATTGATTGACCTCTAGGCTTCAGTTAGCAGGATCAACGGTCTTCAAGTCTTTTGGGTAAATTCGGTCAGGAATGATCATAATCTTGATCAGCAATGATCATTAAAAACTGATCATAAAACCTGGAACAAAAGGTAATAGGTGGCCATGGTGTTCCAACAATCTCACCACCCACTGCTGTTCATGATGCGACCATGTCTTCAGTGTTTATATATAAATGAATGAATCATGGTAGTATGTTACAGAGATAGCATGATAAGATAATGTCTACTGTGCAGAAAATAACAAAATACATGAATAAATCACGTTATGATACATGGGTACTATATAACCTTTGCCTTCCACTTATGGATGTCAAGTCACTTATGTACTTGCTGGTATGTCGTAAGCTTCCAGGCAAGAACTAGCCATGATATATTTGGCTAACCAATTAATGGTTATGCTTCCTGACAATGCCGGTGGAGGTTATCTCTGGTTAGCGTCATTCCCTTTTTATTATATCTGATACAATAAAATCGTAAATAAAATCTGAAATAAAATGATATTATATATATATATATATATATATATATATATATATATATATATATATAGATATCTATATATATATATATATATATATATATATATATATATATATATATATATATATATATATATATACATATATATCTTTAATAAAATTACATACCCTCTTAGGATTTATAAGCTCACGGTGAGACTGTTTTGGCTGAATTTAATCTGCCCTGCATGCAGCGTGAAAATAGAACTTTTCTTGCAGATGCTGTCTTCCAGTTTCTCACTTTGGCTTCTGGATTTGGTGTGTGTGATTTTCAACGCACCTCTCTGTCCTTATATTTCAGTCTCTCGCCCGTACGAGAAAGCATCTCCTAAATTCCCAAAAGATTTTCGTTTCATCTTCTGGTTTGAGGCGATTTGAGGCAATCTGTGCTTTTCCTGTACTTGTTTTCTCTTCTGTTCACTTACACTCTTATATCCTTCCATCCTTCCTATGTATAATTTCATTTTCCCCATATGAGGCTTTCATTCTATCCAATTTATATTTAAATCCGTTTAGGCTTGTTAGTGTAATAAATTTTTAAAGATTATTAGCTAATTTTTAGCAGATGTGATGAAGGTGAAAAATATTAATTATCTTTAAAACTATTTATATTGGAATAATATCCTTTTGGATATAATTCATAGTCTATCTCCTTAAGTGAACTATTTTTATTTAAATGTATTCCACCCAGGCGTTTTCTTGTAGTTTTAAATTTAATTTCCTGTAAATGCAAACTTTGAAAGTCCGCCATACATTCCTATATTAGCTATTTCCTTATTCTTCAGTACCGTCTGGCTTAAAAATATTTCACATTTTTTTCCGCCTACTCCAAACTTCAAAGCAAGACCGCCGCGTTGTAATTGCGCTGTTTGTGTGTGTGCGCTGTGGGCGTGCGTGTCGCTCTACAACCAAGCAAGTGGTACCAAATCTTGCTACATGGACTTTATTACCAACGAAAGCAACATGTCTAAACATTGTCCCCAGGTTCATATGTGTCATCAAAAGTCAGAGGTCGAAGATCCAGAACCATAGGAGCTACCTTAAAACTACACAGTAGCCTCTACTATTGGTATCAAGATCACAGCCTATTCCCAACAGCAGTTGTTGGTGGGCTAGAGCAAGACCTATTCTGAATTGCTGTGTAATAGAACTGACGAGTTAAGTCATCAGTGTATTCAATTCGCGCATCCTGAGTGACCAGTCAATAGATTATGTTAATGATGATAACTAGTGAGCTTAGCATAGCCAAGAAACTAGAGTGAAACCAGAACAGTTAACGAACGTTGTTTCAAATACTTGGAAGATCCTAGAAGGAACATTCTTAGTTGATTAATTAGATTATAAATTCATCATCATCAAAAATTCTGTAAAATATTCCTTCATTGAATTTCATTACCAAACATTCATAATTCAGCACAAGAAGATAGATAGTGTAAATAATACATTCAGAAATTGTACTCAGCTGACTTTTAAATTTTATATTGTTGAGGTTTTGAGTTTTCTGAATTGTTTTATTATCACAGGTAGTTACATAGCGAAAGTGGCACCTTAAGTTCTGACTTTACTGTGAATACAATCTGAAGCAGGGACTTTCACAGCCGTGACTATCCTGTGATACCAGTGTTCTTCTCCAACACTGAGAATTCACACTTTCTAGACAGAAGACTATTTCTGCTCTACTACTACCACTAAACACTTTAAAAACCTTTCGCTACAGTCATGAGCAATTAGCGAACAAACATGGAAAGCACTATATGTCATAGAGATTGGGTTTTACGGAAAAATGTTAAAAATAACATGTAGTCATAAGTTCACTTTAAAAGAAAGAAAAAGTACAACCACCCACTCACCCAAGTTCAGGTCCATTTCTTCCCAAGTGTTCAGAGGGAAAACTACGAGTTGCACGTAGTGGTTGGAATTGTGTGAACTTCCAACTCAGGTTCATGTACTGTCGTATATCTCGCATACATTAGGTACGCATGACGTTTGGATTTAGGACACAACATTACACGTAGCATAATCTTGGATTCAAGTAACTGTTTCGAGTTGTTCATCGCTATTTATCAAGACAGGTTTAATAATTTTATCTGCATTTTTTGGCGGTAGTGTGTACTTTTAATTGCGTGTCGATACTATGCCGGGGGATGGCTCATTCATGTTTCACACACTCTCCTACCTCAACAGAGGTAACATTCGAATGTCCATGGATATCAAGGTGACAATAATGTCCAACGTCTTGGCAAACTGGCAGATCTTCTAGCCTCTCACATACACAGCTAACGGCGACAATTTAAGTTTTAGTTATCCCACCTTTCACGTTTCATCACACAGTTTAAAAATACACCGGAATATTATTTAAAATAATTTTCATTAGTTTTATGTTAAAAGAGAGCACAATTATTTTTTAGATTCCAGAGAGAGAGGGAAAGAGAGAGAGAGTGAGTAAGCGAGAGAGAATGTGAGTGAGTGTGTGTGTGTGTGTATATATATATATATATATATATATATATATATATATATATATATATATATATATATATATATATATATATATATATATATATATATATATATATATATATATATATAT
The DNA here is from genome assembly GCA_024509875.1 of Oreohelix idahoensis. Taxonomy (NCBI): domain Eukaryota; kingdom Metazoa; phylum Mollusca; class Gastropoda; order Stylommatophora; family Oreohelicidae; genus Oreohelix; species Oreohelix idahoensis. The sequence goes on along the minus strand of JAMPIV010014039.1, from coordinate 36,163 downwards.
ATATATATATATATATATATATATATATATACATACCCACTAACAAAAGAAACCTGTCAGGTATAGAAATGGAAATATTTCGAGATCATTGCACAAAAGATGGTAAAATACGCATGGGCGGGTTGCCAGGAAGTACAAGTAATTAGTGCACTGAGTACAAGCAGTAATAACAACCAGTACGTGCGACATGTGCAATATGCGTTTTTCGAGTAGCACGTGCCCCACATATGTGATCTGTGAGTTTTAACGACTGATTCCTCTGCTTTACGCGTTTGCACTTGCCAGAAAACAGCATTTAGTGTTGACTGTACCTAAATTTCACCATGCCACGATTGTCTGAAGCACAGCGTAACGGAGTCATGAGACAACTGGTTGTGAGATCATCCGTTAGTGACGTTGCTCGCTACTTTGGTGTATGCCAAGACACGAATAGGAACTTGCACACACGATGGCACACCACAGGGACAACTCAAGACAGGCCCAGAAGTGGTAGACCAAGGGTAAAAACAGTGACTGATGACCGTTACATACGGACGGTACATCTGCGCAACCACTTCCAACATGCCCAGGTAACAGCATGTGCGTTCCCAGACTTCAGGACTATCAGTAACTTGACGGTCCTAAGACGCCTTCGAGAAGCAAACATACGTGTTTAAAGAACAGCACAACGGTCGCGCCTGCTTCTGAGCAGCAAGATACCAATGAGCCAGACAGCACCTCAGATGGACTAACAATCTGTGCCGTGCTGTCGTATGGTCTGATGAATCCAGGTTTCTTCTTAAACGGCAAGATAGCAGGATCCGGGTATATCACAGGAGGGGTAAAAGAAAGTCTGGGGGCATTGTTCACTACAACCGCGTTCAGATACTTGGGTGGATAATAAAAAAGGAAGTACATGTGATAATTGCTTAACTCACTTCCGACCAGACATTGTCTTTGTAATTATTACAGAGAAACCCGTCTGGGTAGACAAATTAGCGATGAAGGTGACTTTGGTTTCAGACCAAAGAATCTCTACTGTCATTGAGGAACCTGTGAAAAGTCTTGGCAGGGCGTAGATGCCTCATTAAAAGACTCAAAGGCAGTTCAACAGAAAATAGAAATGGTAGGCAGAGGACTACAGATCATAGACCAAAGCAGATTCCTAGGAATGTTCAAACTGTAGTGCCTTCAGTTCATGTTGATACCTAAATTGATATGGTCACTGCTTAAATATGAAATAAGCACCAGTACAGTGGAAGCTACAGAGCAAAAGGTCAACAAGTTCATGAGGAAATGGCTAGGAGTACCACCGGGTCTGTCAGACGTAGCACTGTACTGCAAGAAGGCAAAGCTTGTGCTTCCCTTCAAGTGAGTTGTTGAAGAATACAAAGCAGGAAAGGCAAGGCTCGCAATGATGCTCTGTGAGTCAGCAGATCACGTAGTTAAATCCATTCAGCCCGCACTGAAAACTGGAAGGAAGTGGAAAGTGGATGAAGCTGTTGGTGCTGCTCAGGAGTCGCTCAAGCTGAGAGAGGTAATTGGATACACACACACACGAATAGACGGGGATTAGGTGACATCCGCTGGTGGTCCAAGGCATCAAACAGGGAACGCAGAGACATAATTCAGGAGATACGAGGAGCTGAGAATGACAAGAAGATGCTAAAAGCGGTGCAGCAGGCCCAACAAGGCCAATGGACTGTATAGGAAGGAGCCCTGCAAAGGTTCTTGACATGGAATGATATATGGCATATGGCACCTCTTAGACTCAGCTTCATTATCAGATCTAAGAGGTGCCATATGCCATATATCATTCCATGTCAAGAACCTTTGCAGGGCTCCTTCCCATACAGTCCATTGGCCTTGTTGGGCCTGCTGCACCGCTTTTAGCATCTTCTTGTCATTCTTAGACTCAGCTTCATTATCAGATTGGGAGCCGCGCTAGCGTAGTGGTTACAACACTGCTCTGGCGACCGGGTGATACAGGATCAAACCCGGGCGACGGCATTTGAGGATTTTTCGTCGACCGGGATTTGGACTGGATTAACTCGAGACCTGGCGAGAACATTTGAAGGAGTGTCGTCGACAGGGGACTGGCGGCTCCTGAGCCGACCCAGCTGCAATGGGTACCTCCGAAATCGGCGAGTATTTGCCTGAATGGCGAGGGACACCTGTCTCTGTACAAGAAATAAAGGGATACTCACGTAAAATCAATGTCAGGTTAGACATAAAAAAAATAATAACCTGAGATTTCGCCTCGAGTATTAGCGGGCGTACGCAAAAAAAAAAAAAAAATAATAATAATAATAATAATTATCAGATCAATGAATGACCTCAAACAGCAAAGTCAGACTGAGCACTACAAATACATACTTTCTGAGAGCAGGAAAGTCAGTACATCTCAAACCAAGTAAATCAAGTAGCAGTTTACCATCTCTTCTTGACTGTGCAAATGACTGGGATATGGCAGTAGACCTACGTGGGCTAGGGGCATATCCAGAGAGTATCAGAAGATCTCGAAGACGGCCAGATATAGTGCCGCATTCCTCATCATCCCACCAGATTATAATGATTAAGCTGACCGTGCCATTTGAATCCAGACTGGACGGGCAACACTCGTTCAAAGTGGCCAAGTATAATGATCTGGCCGTGGACTTGAGTCGCGATGGGTTCACTGCAAGGGTCATGGCTGTTGAGGTGGGTGCAAGAGGGGCACCTAAGAGGCTCAGCGAAACTGCGGAAAAGGCATCACGCTGGCCGTGGAACAACCGCAACGGGCTATGGAACTCGAGACAGCAATTTGTTTTCAACACAGGGGTTACTTTCACAATTGCCTCCAGCTGGCAGAAAATAGGGTGAATTTGAAAGCTGCAACAAAGGTGGAGTGGGTTCAATTCTCTGCACTAGACAACAGGAGGCGACACTTGGGAGTCCTAACCTAAGTGAGGTCCCCCCCGCCTCTCCCCCCACCCCCTTTAGAGTGTAAAAGAAATTAAGGGGCCGAAAGATCGACGGGGTGATTCTTTCTGATGATCAGATTGCCTCCTGTTGTATCGCTCTGTATAGAGTTTCCTATCCCAATACAACAAGGAACGGTGGAAACATCTGTGAAATGGATTTAAATAACTACAACACAGTGCGACATACCTATTTATTTTTTCAGGCAAGAACTGATGTACAGTGCAGTGGAGTAGCTATAATTTAATGGGACCCCCGGGCACAAATTAAGTGAGGCCCTCCTAATATAATGTACAGCAACGAAAATCAGTATACCCGTTGAAAATATGTATATTACTTACTTAGTTACTATTTGCAAAAGAGCGTTAAAAATTATTTTACCTTAATTTAAAATGTTAAATAATTTTTGATGTTATCTGCTCGCATTGTTTAAAAAAAAACAACAACCTTCTATTTAGACAGAACGTACTCATTGCCGCACGGGCAACTGAGACAGAAGAACTGCTGATAGTGACAGCATCACTGTAGCCGACGTTATCTCATGTTTGTAAATATACATATAAATTTGACAGAAACAAATTTTTTCGTCCGTAATAAGTTTAACTGTAAATGAGTTCAAGTTGCTGTAGATAAGTAGTTGTTTTGAAATAAGAAACAAAAGCACATAAAAAAGAAACACGAATAATTATGAAAGCTGTTTAAATAATCATATTCCGCTTAATGTTGAGAACTTTCACAATGGATTTTCAGTGATCTTCACATTTATTTTTTCATGACGTTTCGCTTATAAAAAAATCTGTTCATTTTACTTAATAAGTACAATCTAATACACTTACTTACTTACTTAGTCGTTCCCCTTCTACCGTGAGGTGTAGAGGTTTGGAAGAGAGAGCGCCAGACTATCCTATCGGCTGTCTTCCTCCTGGCCTGGTTCCATTCTAGTCCTCGATCCTTCAAAGATTGTCAAATGTTGTCCTCCCAGCGGACTCTGGGTCGTCCTGGGGGTCTGGATCCCTGGCTCTTTGTTTCCCATGCTTGTCGTGGTAGCCGATCTTCTCCCATTCTGCAGACATGGCCAAATCATCTTAGTTGGGACTGTTCTACTTGGGTCTGCAGGGGGTGGGATTTTAGGCCTTGACGTATAGTCTGGTTGCGGACCATGTCTCTTTTTGTTACTTCAACCACCTTCCTCAGATACCTCATTTCTGAGGTTTGGATCTGGCTTTTGTGGCCATCTTCGTTTTCTTACCAACCTCTCTCTTGCTGAGGAATCCTCGATTTATGTCCTGAAAAAGTTTCCCAGCTGCTGCTTTTCGAGTGGGCAACTCTTCTTTGATGCCTCCCTTTCGGTCTATAATAGCTCCGAGGTATTTAAAGTGGTCGACCTTCTCCAGGACCTGTTCTCCCAGCTTAATCTGATGTCTTCTTTCTTCTCGTGATATCACAATGGATTTTGTTTTTGAGCTGCTTATGACCATCCCTCTCTTCTCCAGCTCTTCCTTCCAGACTTGCAGGTTGGATTGGAGATGTGCCTCTGATTTAGCAATTAGGGCAACATCATCAGCAAATGCCAGCTCTGAAATACAGACCTGTCTCATCTTCCAGTACCCCACTGAATACTTTGTTGTTCTCTCCTTACATGCCTTGATAACATCGTCCATCAGGAGTATGAAATGATAAGGTGACAGGACATCACCTTGTCTTACACCAGTGGTGGTCCTGAACTCTTCTGACTTATGGTTTGCTGTCCTCACATAATTTCTGCAAGACGTGTAGAAGCTCTGTATAGCATGAGTCAGAGGTGCTGGAATGTTCTTCCTTGGCAAACAGTCCCAAAGTTTGCTCCAGGGGACCCTGTCAAACGCCTTTTCCAGATCTATGAAACAATCTAATACACAACAATATTAATTTCTAAAATAAAACAAACACTCGCTTTGTTAACATTTCAAAATGGATGTATTTCTCACTTTTATTAGACACCAATGATGGTTATATGTGCCAGTAAAGCCAAGGCAATAATACATGATAAATGCGGTTTTTTTCTACTTTGTAACGACCATGCTGGGTATAAATAAAGAGTATTCATTAAGTAAAACTGGAAAGATGACATTCCTTTCAAATATACTAGAAACTACTTTATAATAACACAAGTAATCCTGACAGACTCGCCTTAAGCTACACTTAAAACCCTATCATAGTGAGTACCATTGTTAAATAGACATATGCGAAGGTGTTAGAAATTGTAGCGCTGAGACCTCCAAATGGAGGGTTGGTCCAAAAATGTCAAAATTAGTCACATTCTCCAATAAACATGCGTTGGTCTTCTTCTTCTTCTTCGTTCGTCCTAACACGGACGTTGGTTGCGTTGTGTCCGTTTACAGCGAAGCTGCGATATTTGTGCCTTTCGGCCGACACATCCGACTTCAGCACGGCATTTTTTAGGACCGGGTTTGCCTTCCCATTTCGATCCTTACTCTCTCAGCCAGACTGCAGTGATGCAGCCTGTTTCCAGGACCACCACTTGGAGGTGGAGTAGGGTCTTGGTCAGCTCTGGTTCGCTGACCCTGATGCAAGCAGTCAAGCTATGGGTCGCTTACTGCAATTCTCACTTTTGATGCGTCTTAGGTCCCTATGCGTTGGTCTAGAGTGACTGACTTTTTTTCTAATAGGCTGTCCATTTTTTTTTTTTTTTTTTTTTTTTTCCTGAACCAGCAGCACTTGGGCTTTCAGCCCTTCGGCCCAATGACATGTCATTGCGAGGCTGGGGAACCTGAGGACTTTCCTTCCAACCCGGTCAGGAGCTTCGCTCCTTCCCATCCACAGAGGGTTTATCACAGGAGCCGTTCAGGCTATTCAGTCAAATTTCCGGCCGTAAACATTTCTTCAAACGCCGACGCCCGGGTTTGAACCATGAACACCTGGTCGCCAGTACAACGCCGAAGCCATTACACCAGCGCGGCTCCCATAGGCTGTCCATCACCTGGGCATCAGTTTCTATTGCAAAAGTTTTCAGAACAATCAACTGTTCTCCTTTCATAAACTTTATGGAAGGGGGGGGGGGGGGGGGGGGGGGCAATATTCTTCCATGCCCGAATAATTAAACTGGTTTGTCTCTTCTCCTGATCTCTGAAACGGGCATCTTACCTGAACTTGCCCACATGTGTGAGGCATTTATGACCGTTAACGTGAAACGTTCACGGCACTGGGCTGTTATGATGCAACAACTCCTAGCGAAGAAGTTTTTCCACGTATAACCTAATTACTATAAAGGGCAGGAGACCAATAGTTGTTGCCATTTGCGTATGGCAATAGCACACGGAGGGCTGTTACGTTTAACCGTGGCCTTGTAATACTATGTAAGTTCGAAGAAAGAAACTAGCACTGAACGACATGAGAACTGCAGCTATTATTGGACTCAAAAAAGAAAGTTGAATGTAAAATTTAAGGTAGTTATAAAAGAAAGACTGAACAAAATGTACGAACCTTCATTTCGTTACAAACTCTTAAAATAGTTTTCCATAATGAATTACACATAGTAATAAGTGCACCTATTTTTCAATTTTTTCTGCATTCAGTACTGTATATGTTGCAATTATGTTTAAACCATTAAACAGTTCAATTAAGTGCGTGTCATAGAGCTTTCATTTCACTACATTTTGATATATACTACTGGACAAAAGTTAAGGGCCGCCATTCAGTTTAGACAAGGTTTATATAATTCTTCGTGAGCAGGGTCGATTTTCCAAATGTCCGGTAGCTTGAAATCTCTCAAGAAGTCTCTGAATGGTAGAGTGGGACACTGCTAAACGTCTTGCAACATGACGAACAGATTGACCATCCTGAATCCATGCCATGGCTCCACCACGGTCTACAGTGCTGAGACTTCTCCTTGGTGGCATGGCTAATGCAGTGATTATTTCGAACACTTGTCATACTGATTTATTGCATACCAACGGTGAACACTCTTTACCGATGATCATTTTCCACGTGCATTCAAATTCAACTCACTTTTTCACCTTTTGAACTAGTGGGGCGTGTTGCAAAAAACCACGAGTTTTTGCAGCAACAATGGCAATTTTCACGTGCGGGTTAAAGTGACCCAGTTTTTGGACATTTAAAAAAACATTAACTTAGTTCACACAGAAATGTATACACATTTCTCTGAGCTCAGTTTTAATGACATTTTCACTTGTCTTTACAGTTTGCCAATCAATTATATAAACCTTGTCTAAACTGAATGGTGGCCCTTAACTTGTGTCCAGCAGTATATAACACTATGTGTTATCGTTGTTAAAAAAATTATTTAAGGCAAAATCAGTAACGGTAGTCCGTGTCTAAAAATTTAGGCCTAAAATTAAGTGCTTTTTCTAAATGTGCCAAACATTTCAGATTGTGAGAACGGACTTTATTTGTGATCAGAAGCCACTGAAACCTTCCTACATTATGTAAATGGATTTACTTTAAAATGAAAGTGGTTAACTTCCAAAACAATTGTCCATAATGAAGTACACATTTTGATAAGGACAACCTATTTATGAATTTTTTATTATTTTTCTGCACTAAGTACTGTATATGTCGCATGCACGTTTAAAAGTCACAGAGCTTTCATTTCTTCACATTTTAATATATATAACACAGTATGTTATCTTTATAAATAAATTATTTAATGTAAAATCAATAACGGTAGTCATGTCTCAAAATTTAATCCCTAAAATTAGCTCGTAAAATGTGGTTTTTGAGCACGTATACTAATATTTAACTACAGCTACTCTGGACATTTATTCTCAGTAGGATGTCTTTTCAATAATTACCCGAAACTTACTTCCTGCCTTTGCCTTAACGGAGCCTGTTAGTATACACATTGCGATATAACTACCAAGATCTTTCTTTCATATTTTTTCTTTTTAATGGTTCATATTTGAAAACTTTGTTATGCAAATTGCATCAGACAAGTGTGGATTCCTCCTCCCCACTCTCATTCTTTTTTAATACAGACAGCTACGCCAAATATTTTTTAGTTTAAGAATTATAATTAATAAAAATTCAGATGTACAATTATATGCAATATTATTTATTTATACATTTATTATTCACTGCCCACATTATGATCCCACTACATGCACCATAATGATACCTGTCTGGAATGAACATTGCAATAATAATATTCCACCATATATTTTGGATGAAGTTAAGAAAAAAAAATTGGGGGGGGGGGGGGGGGGGGGGGGAGGGGGGGGGGGGGGGGGGGGGGGAGGGGGGGGGGGTGGGGGGGGCAATCGGAGTGGCTAAGAGGTATGGTGTCTGCTTCGAATTCTAGAGATACCGGGTTAGATCCCCATTAGAGGGAAAATAATTTATAGAAATATTTTTTCAGACCCCGTGGTCCTAATCATGTCATACTCCCCCATGGTCTCATGGGTAGTGAGATCGGATGCCTAGCCTTCTCGGATAAGGGCGAAAAAATAGGAGGTCCCGTGTGCAAGCTGCACACGTTAAAAATCCCACGGCAGTTTGAAATCGTAAGGAGTAGGCCATAAGGCCGCTGCCCTGGCAAAAATTTAAAAATTAGAAACCTATCCGTCATATATATTTATAGAATGTGTGATTCCTATATACACACATTGGGATTCTCGCGAGTGCTACGGAGTTCGTGCACTGTGCTGAGATCTCCTTGTGTGATATAAAGGAGGAGGTCGGAGCACTGATTGAGTTGTCTGTGTGCAATGAAGGTGGTTATTAAAACCGAACCAAACCAATAGAAAAATTTAATAAAATTTGTTTACACACTATACATGAACACCCTATGAAGCAAACATAAAAACATCTTTACTCTTTATCTCTCTAGTCGTTTGCCCTATAAAGACAGGTACGTTGGAAACATATGCCTAATGGATTATAATAACTATATCGCAGTGCGATATACCTATTTTTTTCAGGCAAGAATTACTGTACAGCGCTTCGTGCCTGAGTGTTACCTAGTCAGGAATCACTTTTCAAGTGTTCCGTACCTGACTGCAGCATGCATTGTACATGTAAAGTGTGTGCCACCGGTTAAGTACTCAGTGCCTCCTACACCGACGCTGCCTGCACATAAACTTCAAATCTAGTAACTAAGATATTATGAGCTCAAATTTTAGTGCAAATAGATGCAGCTACCGCTTCATAAGAGATGAATGAGGAAAACAGAATTAAATAAAATGAAAGAATAAAAACATTTAGTCTTAATTAAATTTTTTAAATTAAATCCTTAGACGATATTCCTGCAACATAAATCTTCTTCGTCTCTCATATATTACTCAACACAACTTCTTATAAAATCGGGGGAGGGAGCGGCAGCCATCTCATACGTCACACTTCTGGTATGAAAATGAAAGCGCGGAGATTTGAAAAGGTTTGTTGCTACAACACCAACATTTGAAAAGCTTCCGGTTTAGAAGAGAGCATTTTTATACTACTACTTTAGGTGAGATCTCTGACAAACAACATTTTTCTTTCTTATATAAGAATAAGTGTTCTTAGGTCAGTTTCTTGCGCTGATTTCAAATTTGAAATCCGTTTTTCTCTATCACATCGGGTTCTTAAGATATTTGTGAATAAATATATTTTTGGGAAACCGTTATTTGCTCCGTTTTATTTTTACTATATAACTTATTAAAAATTAATAAAATGCAAAATAATATTACTTTTTATACTGCTAAAAGATGCATGACATGTTACGCTATTTTTCAAATAGTTACTGTATTTTGAAATAATTCTGAGCGAAATATGGCTTCTAGCAGTTGTAGAAATTCGGCTGATCTGTTCTGTTACGTGTGCGGATATTTTACCGATCGTGTTCACCAGAAAAAAATTTACACCATTACTAAAGAAAGCAAATGAACTTTATTTCGATTCGAAAGTTGATGATACAAATAAATTTTGGAAGCCAAATGCAGTTTGTTCGTCTTGTGCAAATACATTGGCAGGTTGGTTACGAAAATCGCCGAAGCATAAGTCGATGCCTTTTGGAGTGCCAGTAATATGGCGTGAACAGACAAATCACGCTACTGATTGTTACTTCTGCTTGACAAATATCCATGGTTTCACTTTTAAAACTAGAAAGTCTGTGGTTTATCCAAATATTGAATCGGTTTCGAAAACAGTGCCCCATGATCCAATCACGTGTCCGATCCCAGTTCCACCAGAACAATATCCGTTGGACGTGAATGAACCATCAGAAAGTGATAGTTTACCTGCTTTAGAAACTAATTCTGACTCTGATTATATACCGGTGAATGATGGTGTTCACTTAATTAACCATTCAGAACTTTCAGATCTAATACGTGATCTCGCTCTTACCAAAGGACAAGCGGAATTACTCGGTTCGCGACTCAAAGAATGGAATCTTTTAGCGCCCAATACTCCGATATCTAAATTTCGTCATAGACACAGAGAACTTGTTCAATACTTTGAGATGAATGATGACATTTGCTATTGCAAAGATGTAAACGGTCTAATGGTGCACCTTGGTCATGAGCACATAGTCAACGAATGGCGACTTTTCATCGACTCTTCCAAGACTAGTCTAAAAGCCATGTTATTGCATAACGGAAATTTATTTTCATCAATTCCAGTCGCCTACTCTGTTCATATGAAAGAAACTTATGACAATATGGCTATACTTTTGGCAAAAATAAAGTACAATGACTACCAATGGCGGATTTGTGAAGACCTAAAGGTCATTGCAATTCTCACGGGCATGCAGACTGGGTATACTAAATTTTGTTGCTTCCTATGTGAATGGGACAGCCACAACCGACAGGAACATTAGAGAAAGGTGTGGCCTATCAGGGATCGTATGCAGCTCGGGCATAAAAATGTAATACACGAGCCATTAGTTAACAAAGACACCACCATTTTACCACCGTTACATATAAAGTTGGGGCTCATGAAGAATTTCATAAAAGCGTTAGATAAAACGAGCAAAGCTTTCACTTATCTTCGAGAAAAGTTTCCGCAAGTTAGCGATGCAAAGATAAAGGAAGGTATCTTTGTAGGACCTCAGATTAGGAAAGTTATTGCAGACAAACAATTCGAGAACTTGTTACATGGTAGTGAACTTCGCGCATGGATGGTATTTAAATTGATCGTCGATAACTTTCTGGCAAATCACAAATCTGTCAACTATGTGCATATTGTTAAGCAGTGCATAGATGCATACAGAATTATGGGCTGTAACACGTCCCTCAAAATCAATTTGCTCGATTCGCAACTTGACTTTTTCCCTGACAACCTTGGCGAAGTCAGCGATGAACATGGATAACGATTCCATCAAGATATCGCCGTAATGGAGTCACGTTATCAAGGACGGTGGAGTGTGACCATGCTTGCCGATTATTGTTGGATGCTTCATCGCCATGTACCACATGCCATTCACCGACGAAAGTCGACTGCAAAGAACTTCAAGCCTACATAACTGTTATACTTCTTGTACGAATGATGTTGTAATATTGTATGCGTTGTTAAAAAACTTCAATTGCGTATTTCTAGAGATCCCGACCTGATAGAGAAAAACGGTTTGCAGATTTAAAAACAGCGCATTAAAATTGACCAGAAAAACATAGAAATGTTAGAGAAAGAAAAAAAAAATTTTTTTTTGTTAGTCAGTGATATAGTCGATTGGTAATGACCCTAAAATCCTCCATACTAGTGAGAATCTAAGAACACAGCAGCTATCACAGACGATGCCTTTAAGAAACACAAGATATTTCTGGAATTTATCAAAATAAGCAGCTGTAGAACTCAGTTTTCCCTTTCTAATGATCACCAAAAAAAATGTTAGAAATGAGGAAAAAGGAAAATTAAATTGCCAACATAAAGAATACAGCAATAACATTAGCAAATCACCATCATGTGACGTATTCTTTCCAGAACGTTGTCTCCATTACAGCTGCTCTGAACGCATTACGATTATGGGCAAGTCGACCTGCATCAGCCAAAGACAAGTTCAGACTCTCTGTGATGTCCTGGGTCCACCGTCGTCTAGGTCGACCCCTTCCCCTTTTTCCAGGGACCATGCTTTCCATCACTATTTTTTTCAGACTATTATGTCTTTTTATATGACCGAAAAATTTCAGCTTCCTTATTGCGATGGTATTTAGGAGCCAATTTTCCTCTACGTTTAGTAAGTGCAGTACTTCTCTGTTGGTCTTTTTTTCTGTCCAGGGTATTCTCAACCTCCTTCTGTAGCATTTCATTTCGAATGATGTCACCTTTTTTGCAACTGTTTTATTGAGTGTCCAAGTCTCGCAGCCGTATGTTGCTACTGGGAATATACATGCTCTGATCAGTTGTAACTTTGTTTCTTTGCTTGTGCCTTCCCTTAGGTTTTTCATCTGTATTAGTAACATTAGCAAATAATACATTGACAACGGCTTCTAGGACAGGAGTTGGAAAGGCCTAGTATCGGGCTGAGGGCGCACCATGGACTGTAATGGTAAGCGGCCAGAACCACCCAGAAAGCAATGGCAAACTACTGGATGTACAATGCCAATAAATCCATAATGGTTCATCTGAACATTTTCAAAAACAGAGTGGAAATCTAGCAAGATATACGAAACCAATCTGCATTGGAGAGGCATCACTGACAGCGTGAGAGGTCACACAACAATGAAGAAAACAGTGGAAGTATTACAATATACCTTTTGCACATTCTTCGGGAAGGCACAGCACTGCCATTTGAAGTGTGAAATGAAGCGGGTATTGAACTGTCCCGATCACATCATTGAAAGGAAAGCAAAATACCAAAAGTCGGGTTTCCAGACCTGTCCAGTGGTTTTACAGTCTGACAGTTCCTTGATTAGTTATTTATGAATCTTCATGACATGCCGTGATAACTTTGTTGACTTTGCTATGTTAAGTTTCCTTGGGTCCAGTTTAGGTCTTAATCTTCTCCACCGGACGCACACGTGTCACGAGTGTCACGTTTGAGTTCGAGGGGGATAGATGTTGAGGACTGCTGCATGGTTTTGCCATCATCTCCGTTTGGTTTTAATTGAGATGGTCGCACTATGCAGCATTGCCTCTAGTCAGACTCATAACGCGATGTGTTAGTTACTTGCTGACGTGTTAGACTTGGTTACGCAGAGTCGACATGTGGCCTTAGGGCATAAAGCAGTGTTTTTAGATTATGTGTGGTTAGCCCACTAAAAGATATAAGTGTAGGCTTTGAATAGCCAATGGCAAATGTAAGGTATATGGACGTTCGAGTCCAGAATATATGGTACGCGTTTTATCGGTGGATAACGCATAGACTAAATTAATATAATACGGTGTGTGTAGATTAAGGTTAACAGGTTCAATTATGGCAGATTATGATGGCGTGAGCAGCCAAATTAAATATGAGAAACTAGCCAGAGATTTAATCAATAATAAGGCTCTTAAGAGAGAAGCTAAAGGTATGATAACCTATTGAAATACATTCACTGCGTAATTATTCTAAAGAAGCTAACAGTGCTAGATATTACAACTCTGAAGAGTTAATGTGCTAAAGTAACGGTTAACTCTTAGTATACGAGCGGCCTCTTAGAAAGGCCGATGATCGATCCCCTTCAACAGCGAAAATGTATAGGTGAATGCATGTTTAAAACCACTGAACAATTTAGTTACATGCATGATATAGGGGTTTCATTTCTTCACATTTTGATATATAACACTTTATGTTATCTTTATAAATAAATTATTTAGTGCAGATCGATCATCGGCCTTTCTAAAAGGCCGCTCGTATACTAAGAGTTAACTTGACCATGTGGAGATCAAACAGCTGAGGCTAATGTACAGTGTTCGCTACTGCCTACGTGATATATGAACCTGATGTTTTTGTCGTCAATTATCATACGATATTGTATGCATGGATAATAAATGCAAAAGTCGTCATTCAGGCATTCCTGTCGATTGCTTGTGAGTTGCAGAAGTTTGTGCTGCATACTTAAGCACTTCTGTCCTTCGTTCAAGAGTTCTGATCGACCATGTTGGGTTGATTACACACACACACACACACACACACACACACACACACACACACACACACACACACACACACACACACACACACACACACACACACACACCGAAGAGATATCAAGAAACTTAGACGACAGACTAATGGGCAAAAATATAATGAGAAATAATATGCTCGAATATCCGGAATCTAATATTACTGCAGAAACCCACAGTTACGGCAATATACTAACTTTACTGCAGTAAAACGACAGTCCAGTCAGAGGAGAAATTCAAAGCAAAGAAATATGCCCACATAAGAAAATAAAGCCCGTAACAACACAGCACCGCCATTTGAAGTGTGAAATGAAGTGGGTATTGAACTGTCCCGATAGTCAGTTCACAGATCTGAGTGTCCAACTAAAATATTTTCATTCATTTGTATGTCAAACGTTGTATTATAGTTTTCCCACACTTCCCATTTCCCTACGCGAAGTGTGAAGAGTCGCCTGTCTTCAAAAAGGGATTTGATGATACCCGTTGCTTCTATTCATTTTCACATCGTATGCAATCATTTCAGCAACAAAATAGAAAGAGAACGAGAAAATATCAGTACTTACATTTCTTGAGGCAACGATTCCTGCAGCTGTCACTGTCATCAAAGCGATTTTCATTGCCTTGACAGCCTCCATACCAGAACCTCTGACAAGCTTTTTCTTTACTATCAAAATACCACCTGATAGTATAGTTTGTGCAAGATCCAGTATCGCTAGGCAGTTCACAAGGGTCTGAAACTGTAGACGGAATAATATTATTAGTCCTTCTGTAAGTGAATCCATTCTTTACTTTGCCTTCATAAGATTGCTGCTTATTATATATGTCCCTGTTGTTCTGGCTTAAGTTTTTAGGGTTGCATGCTTGCCTGCATAAAAATAAGGATTCAAACCGATTGTTGTTGCCGCCACAGCCGCCGTACCAAAACAGGCGACACTGCCCGATGCGTTTGTCATAGAAATACATCGTGACATAATTGTCGCAGCTTCCGGAATCCTGCGGCTCCAGGCAGATTTTGGTATTTTGACTTCCTTTCAATGATGTGATCGTTAACAGCAACAGCACAATCGTTATTTGAAATACCATTCCGAACTTGAAATCGGAACTAGATTTAAAGAATCTTTTAACTAATACCTCGTCACGTTCAGCAGTGAAAGACACTTTATAGCGTTTTTTGGTTAGGACAATTGTCAGAATACCAGTAAAACGAAAACAATAAAATGGTCACTTCAACTGAATTTTCAATGTTGATACTGATCTTCACACGACCAAAGTTAATATTTACATGATAACTTATT
The DNA here is from genome assembly GCA_024509875.1 of Oreohelix idahoensis. NCBI lineage: Eukaryota > Metazoa > Mollusca > Gastropoda > Stylommatophora > Oreohelicidae > Oreohelix > Oreohelix idahoensis. Next base: position 20,894 of record JAMPIV010014039.1, on the reverse strand, counting down.
CATATCTCTATACTAATTTTAGCATATCGACAGTAATCCTATTATTTGTAAATAAGCTTACAGAAACTCACACTATTTTCCTGCCTTTATTAGCGTTATATTTTCATCATAACTATACCGGTATTTGCTTAGAATACAATAGAAAATGAATGAGTTTTAAGTTGATAAGCTGGTCGAGGGGCTGCTAACAAGTGGCAGTGTTTTAGTGCTTTCTACACGTGCACCGGAAAATGAAATTTAAAGAAAAAAAAATCAGGGGACTACCATTTATAGATGTCATTCTTACAGGTATATAGCATCATTAGTATCATAAGACATTGCGTTACAATTTACACAATTTCCATTACATTTGGATATACAGCTAAGCAGATTTCGAAAGTCAAGATAAAAAACGACTGTTCTCTTCAATGAGTTCTAATATCATAAACAGTGCATTCTACTTTTTTTAAAAACCGAAAAGCATTCCTTATCGCGGGCGAGGTATCAGATGTGTAACGTGTAAAATAAGAGAAGATATAGCACAGTTTTAAATAATAGCATAAATTTGCTCTGCACGACAATCAAGAACAGACGACTGCCTGATGATGACAAAGATTCAACTGACCACTTAAAAAAAAAATCTGGACTACACACGACAAAAATGGCGACACACTGAATTCATTATAATCATTTCCCTTGAAAGTCTGGCCAAATGCTTCAATAAGTGCACAATCCAGTTAATACCAGCCCATTGCAATATTCCAGGCAACGAGGAGGCAGAAAAACTTGCCAAGGAAGAAGATGCATTACAACAAAATAATCTAGAAACAACTTATGAAATGGCAAAAACCAACTATAAAAGCCACGTTCAAGCCCAATTAAGAAAAATAACACCCAGGCCTTGTTTAAAAAATGTTGCCTATCATCAGCTGTCTGGGCGAGACCAGGATACCACCTTCCGCCTTCGCACTGGACACAACAGACTGAGGTACCATCTATACCACAAGTATCCTATTGGTACAACGAATCTCTGAACCTGTGGTATTAGCCACATGACAGCCGAATATCTGCGGCAGTCCTGCCCAATATACATCAATGAACGCAGTAGCATGTGGCAACAACCTACTTCTCTCAACGAAAAACTGTTTGAAGATGTCAGGAACCTTGAGCTGGCTACTGCCTTTATTAGAGTCATTAATTTAGAAGAATGAAGGCGACTGTGGAAGAAGAAGAAATTTCCTTTTGCATTCCCCCAAGAAACAAAGAACTACCGCTGCAGATGATCCAAAGCATAAATGTTCACTGTATACTAAATTTATTCATTCATTACTCAAGGAGCATAGGTCTTAAACAATCTTATGTCAAGTCTTCCTGTCCCGTGCCATCAGCTCAAGGTCTTTATATCTCTTGTTCATCTCCTTCATGTCTGTCTCCAGTTCTCTCCTCCATGTGTTCCTTACTCTCCCTCTACCTCTCTTACCCTAGGGATTCTAGAACAATGGCTGCCTGGTAATGCTATCGTCATGTTTCCTCAATGTGTGTCCTATCCATCTCCAGCGTCTTCTTTTGATCTTTTGTTCCACTGGCACTTGGCTGGTTCTTGTCATCAGTTCCACATTAGTGATCTCGTCACACTACTTCAATCAAATTCTACGCAAGCACCCATTTATGACAATCCTTAGCTTTCTGGTTGCTGTTTTTGTTGTTCTCCATGTTTCAGAGCCATACAATAGAACTGACGACATTTGAATTGAAGATTCTGATTTTTTAGTTGAGCCTGATTAAATTATTCGATATGAATTCTATAATAAACTAAAGAAATTCCAGGCCCAAGTCCGGTTTGAAGAAAATGTTGTCCCATATTACAAAAAACATATCGGCACACCAAAACGATACAGATCTTGCCAGCGGTTATAGGACTTAAGAGACCTTATCAGTTATCAAGAGGCGAAGCAGTTATAGAATTTTCACAACGACATACTGGAACAGTATGTATGCAATTATTTTTAATAATTTAATACGGACCAGTAATACAATCTACATCAAATATACACTATGTCTGTTTAGTGCCGTGGCGGGTGGCGTTTGCGGTGAGTTCTCCCCACAAATCTCAGTCTCTGATGTTGTTTTATAAAATCCTCTAGTAACTTTCCGTCATGTCATGATGTTGTCGTAAAAATTTTGAATCTGTATGACACCACGCTCAAATTCCCCGCTCAAAAACTAGCATAATATTTGAATCTAAAACTAACTATAGTATTTGAAGCAGTCTAAGAACCCAGTCAAATTTACCGCCCACCAAAAAATTATCTAAGAGCATAGTACAAATTTAACAACCAATCATAATGCTTCTTTTTTTTTTTTTTTTTTTTGGTAAGGATAAAGAAACCTTTTAACTTGGTAACAATGCCTATTTTGTGTTTTTGACCGAACGAATATATTTTATTTCTTAACAACTAGAGATAATTTTTTTTTTTTTTTCATTTTTTGTTTCCGTACGCCCGCTAATACTCGAGGCGAAATCTCAGGTTATTATTAATGTCTAACCTGACATTGATTTTTACGTGAGTATCCCTTTTATTGTACAGAGACAGGTGTCCCTCGCCATTCAGGCAGATACTCGCCGATTTCGGAGGTACCCACTAGAGCTGGGTCGGCTCAGGAGCCGCCAATCCCTGGTCGACGACACTCCTTCAAATGTCTTCGCCAGGTCTCGAGTTAATCCAGTCCAAATCCCGGTCGACGAAAAATCCTCAAATGCCGTCGCCCGGGTTTGATCCGGGTTAGAGATAATTAAACATAAGGAAATGTCTCAAATTATAGCGCTGATATTGCTTAACACATAAGCATAAATATTCACGCATGATAAAATCTTATTGTAGTAGAAACATTTATTTTAGTAATATTTTCACATCAGGGTAATGCCAAATTTAATTACTTAAAAATTACCCAGATTGACATGCAAAGAAAAAACAAAAGGAAAACCATATTGAACGATAGAGAACAATGGGCTGTTTGATTATCACTTTTGATAATTAAAATCGGTCCGCTAATAACATATAATATTTAAAATTTGTCAGATTATACAAACACGCTCAGAACCGCATAAGGCACAAGTCTCAAAAATTAACCTTTTGACTTTTCCTCCGATTGGCTGGATGTAGTTCTATAAATAGTAACAAGGTGGTACTATCGGGGCCATTAGATTCAAAAATTTACACCGAGCTGACAGCATTGGAAAGATAGAAAGATCAAGTCTTCGCCTTCTGTTCTGAAAGCAGTTCTAAGATTCCTTAGAAGGCCCGTTCAGCTTGAGTGTATATGAATATATTTACCTGAGGGTAAGAAAGATATATTTATTTGCTTATTTTATTAATTATTAACTTGTGAGTAAACAGCCTATGTGTTCCATATTAATTCGAAAGTGAAACTGCCGGCGGGATGTGTTGTTTCACACTGACCTAAGTAGGAATGTGTGTAGTATTTGCAGGCTTGTTCGAAATGAAAACAAATGTGTATAGTGTTTGCAAATATGGTAACAAATTACGACAGTAAGTGTTAGTAGCGATTTAAATTAGTACTTCTTCTGGAAGGACACACTGTTCAAAGATCATGTGATAAACGTACAGGAGAAGTTAGAATGAAGTAATCAATAGGTCACATACTGTTTTGTACTTAACCTGATTATCGTACGGAAGCCAAGCATGGACTATGGACACTAACAGGGAATTAATACAGAGAAGGAATGATCAACTTGAACGGACTGTAGGCAAAGAGATTTTAGGTCTTGTTGTGGTGAAGTGGGATGTTATAAATATGTATAGGGGACTTAGTGTACTGACTGAGATCAGCTGTGAAGGTATATATATCTAATAAGAGTAGTGTATTATATATAACCTTACTTGCTGCCACATATGTATACCTCAGTCAGAATTATTCTGGAATAGTGTGATGACTACGTTGTATGTCTAGGGTATGTGTATGATGAAGTGTAAGTCATAACAACAACAGACAGATAAACAATTTAATTTATTCTACCACACTTGACAACACTGTGACACTCACATACATATAACACTCTAAAGGATATCTTAAAGGAGTCACTGATAACTTTTCAAATAACAATATGTATTCATTGCTGTTATGAATGAATATGTGTCCTGATTCAAATACAAAGGGAACCAGGAATCACAATCAATTTTACTTACAAGTTATATGTACAGAATTTATCAATATGAATATTGTAGTGACATATATTATTAAAAGTATCCTATGTGTGTCAGTTGTGTAGTAGTAATATGAGGTAATACTGGTTTTGTTTTGTTCAAGCTCTGTTGGTATTTGTCATCATGACTTCAATAGTTTGTCTTTATTGGAACTAGTATTGGAGATGTTCTCAGTTCCTGATATTAAAACAATTTACTTCCCCTCTTAAGTTTATGTTACAATGTTATTTTAAGATGGGGGTACATAATTTTGAGCTCAGCTGGCCACATCAGCTTATCTTGCGTGATGGCGGCAGGAAAAGACTCCTCTGCTCGATTTCTCCCCTGGGCTCTGGAGACACCTCATTGATAGCTAAATGGACCAAGGAGTATGCTGTCCGACTCTGGATTCAGCAAAGCTCTGACCAGGTGCTGCTCAATACCATCAAGACCACGGTCCCTGAAAACAAGAAGGATGTACCTTCTACTTCATAACTAATTGATACTCTAGTTCTACACTGAGCACAATACACCACAAACATTGAGTTCAGAGCGTTAGGCCAACTGTCAGCTTCATCTGAAATACTTTATACCAGTATTAACCTCCTTAATGGTTACTACGCCTCTGCACTTCCAGCATTATTTCTTTCTAGTCAATCATCTAGGTGTCAGTGTACTGTTTGGCCATTCCATGCCATTTTACTTTCCTCCGACACCTTCTGTTCAGGCTGGAGCATTATAGGCTTTACATCATGTTTGCTACTGAACTACACATATATACAGGCATAAATTAACAATTCACATTCAATTTTCATTAAAAGATACTGAATGTTTCAAGCTTACCACAATTCATAGAATAAACACAGATACGTTGACTAGCAATGAATTCTGGCACAATTACTGGCACAAATTCCCATCTGCTTATGTTCCAGGCTTTTATTTAGCAAAAATATGAGCTGGCTTCAACGCACTGTTGCTTTATCAAGCTTATTTGAACTAGTGGTCTCGAACTAACGCTCCTAAGTGATTATATCAGCGAGTCTGACCAATGGAGCCACGTTTCGACAAGTGTTTGAAAAAATTTTACCTTCCTACGTCTCCCCTAACAACCAAAGATAGTATTTATAGTCCGACCAATCGTGTTTAGTCTTATATTTGTTGCGCTCCAATCAATTTGGAGTTTACATGGTAGGCTATTTCCGTACGCAAGGTTTTTTCAAACACGTTATAAAAAAATTTTATGAGCAGAAATGATTTCATGCTGTCAGGCATCCCCACTATTTTATTTTGGTTATAACTTGTTAATTCCTAGACTATTTGCGTAACGTTTTACATATTCTTTGTCAGCAAGCCCTAAGGAACCCAAATATACAAATTTAAAAGAGCTAAGTGGCTGCGTTCAAAATATGCAATTTCTTCTACCTCCTGTTTCGAAGATGTGCTGTCTGGGTACTGTAATGTTTTCAAACGTAAACCCATCTATTGTCATCTTTTCTAATAAGAGTTTTTCAGGATTTAAAAACCTAACTCTGGGAAGGTTAGTGTTTTTATCACTGTCCGTCCGAAAAAGTTAGTGCATGTGGCCTTACACGCGTGATAGTAGTAATTGTGTATCGCGTTACGCTTGTTGGGGTGGCATTAATAGCGAAACGCGTGTTTAATTTTGCATGCGTTCGGCTTTCTGCCTCTCCCTTCTCTCTATCCTGCTTTATCTGTCTTTTAGTTACGCTGTGTATGGGATGAATGAAATATTAAATTTAGGTCATTGTTTCAGCTTGCGTATCTCAAGTTTAGTACATGTTTCATTTGAAGAAAGCGGGTAATAATATAGTAGGCTTTTACTATCAACGTGAAAGCGTTACAATTTGCAGACGAAGCATAAAACAAAGGGGATTTCGAGTACATTCCTTGTGACAGCACTGTTATTTTACCATTGCTCTTTTCTTTATTAGAATTTATTTGTTAAGCTTTACATTTACCTTTTAATTTATATATGTGGATTAGAATATTCCACGACACTTGTGCCACTTGTTAGCACAATATCTGACAAAGGGTAAGACTTGATGTTGTTTGTGGGTGAGTGAATTAAGGCAGACTTCTACATGGAATGTGGTTGTCCTTTTATTCCAGGTTATATCACGAAATTACCTCGTGGCTGTATTCAATTGAGAGGAAGTGTGGGAGTTGAGAGGTCCTCATACAACTGGAGCCAGACCCCATCTTCTCAATTAGGAGCTATTAAGTTTTTGGTCCTGACTTGTGCATATATGAATATCAGCAACAACATTCGAAGATAAGTCCTTTAAAAAGGCCAGTGTCAGTTTATCCAAATCATTCACCCAAGAGTAATCAAACTAGAATTACAACCCTTTTTATGATGAATCGATAAGACCAGCAAAATAATAAAGAGAACCTACAGCATAGTAATAGCAGACGTTATCACACATAAGAACAGAAACTGTATGTGTAGTTATTCCAGTGAACACTCTACAAACATGGAACAGTTTTTCCAATATATTTATTTCATGTGTGAATATCATTTTATTGCTGTTGAGTATTCCTGACCTGAAAAGATTGAGGTTCAGGACAATTAAATTGTATATAAAACTTTCACACAGTCTTGCTTAATAAGTTTATTAAAGTTAAAGTTCTGTTTGAAATCAATACCTGTTAAATTTAATTAATTACCCTAGACAATTTGCCAAATAACAATAACTTTTTGATCTCAAGAGGTAGCAGTTAGGGACTCAGAGTACATCATCATCATCTTCTCTGAGAACTTACATAGCTTGACCCCACTTTAATGTCTATACACCCTTGCTCTTTTTCAGAGAAGGGGGTATTTCTTATAAGACCAGTCTCTTATCTGGCACTATCCTGGTATCCTCTGATACACCTATTTGTCCAGGATATCCCATACTTTAGTAACATCAAAACCTCTTATGACAGATGTCAGTCCACCTATTATTTCCTCTCTGGTACTCTTATCATCCTTCTAAGTACCACACTACCAATAAACACTGCACTCACTGTCCAAGCTGCACTGTCGCCTACCGGCACGTGTTTAATTTAGCAATGCAGAACCATCTTTATTACGGGCACGTGTTTAATTTAGCAATGAAAAACCATCTTTATTATTCCCAAGTTTTTTTCCTTCTCGTTCAAGGCTATCTAAACTAGAGTAGACGATCATGCCTCTACACAATTTCCCGCCCTTGATGCTATTTATTATTCTGTTGTTGAGTTTAATACGTAGTACGGCGTCCTCAAATGCTGCTACAATATTTGTGGTATTTCACTGTAGTTGAAAGACAAGTTAATTCTGTTGTCGTCGCAGAGTTCATTGGTGTTGTTACGAGAGGATATATGATTTGTAGCAACTAGGTAGTGAGCTCGGATAAAAGTTGCACATTTTAGTTGTTGAAATACAATAGAGATATATTATAGTTTTTGCGCTTCACGGTGTTGAAAGCGAGGAGTATAATTTGCTTAGTTTTAATGTGACGTGTCACGTTGATAAGGTAGCACGTGACGACATTGTAATTGTACCCATATTTTGTTGTACTTGGTCCTAGACGGACGGAAGTTTGAAGTCTCCCAGTAGAAGGATATTTATGTCAAGGATTTTCTTGATGAATAGGTGTTTGGGTCAGCCTATAATTTGTGGATACAATATTATACCTCAGTGATGAGAGGGATTATGTTTTGAAGTGGAGAATATATATTAGGGAGCAACAGTTATTGAAAGTATCCAAGAAGGTCACCTTAGTCGCGTAAGTTGAGTTGTTCAATACCGGATTACCAATCTAGGAATCACGAGTAAATAGCTTGACTGTAACCCGACTTAAGGAATATGATTCAAGTGACGAATTATGATGTATTGATTGAATTCTGATGAACTGTATTTACTTGGATGTGATGTGCTATTAAATTGTATTTGTTCGGACTCTGTACCCCACGGACTTATCAGTTGATATTATTGAAAGTTCAGACCGTTACCCCACTATTCGTGTTTGTCAGCACGGCATTAGAAGCTCTACCATTTTGAAGTATTTCTAAATTAATAATACAAACAAGACAGTGGTCAGAAACCGGCACACATAGACGTTAGCTGAGAATACCAGAATAAAACTGGTAACAAAAATGGAACAATAAAGCCACGATAGAAATCTGTGTCAGTTGTGGTAATACACTTTGTTCATCGGCTGGAAAATCCGATGTAACAAAAAATGGTTAGCCAGTGCGGGGATCGGAAATGGTTAGCCAGTGCGTGGATCGAGATTAGTTGCCAGCGTGTGAATCAAAGATGGTTTGCCAGCGCAGGGACCGAGATAACAAGCTAACGAAGTAACGAAAAAATTTTTTCTTCAAGCCATGCTAAAAATGAATTCAAGTCAAATGGAAAATAAAGACATTGTATCGTTCGATTGACCCAGAAATGTTTACGATCGGCTAGTGCTCACGTGACCTGCAGTTAGTGACGTAACACGCATAACAACGAAAGAACTGTACAACGTCAGCATTTCATGTGCAAGATCCATAGCAGAAGTCAATACCGGTTGAAAACTGTATCAAACTTAGATTTACCATCAATGACGGATCAAGAACCACACTAATGCTTTCAAAGTTACTAAACCAGCTTCAAGGAAATCTCATCTGTACCGTTGACGAATGCCAGCATCGTGCGGGGAAAACTTTCATACGCTAAAAGATAAGTAAACCCATCAGTGGTCGTATCAGTGCAAAATGTCGTCCATCAAATTATGTAGGCATATTTAATTCATTAAATCGCTTTGTGTGGATTTTTAACAATGGTATAAGCGCCGTACCATTCAGAAAGCAATGGCAAACTACTGAATGAAAAAATTGCCTAGAAAAATCACAAACAGCCAATAAAAGCTGGGGTTGATTGCCACGTCCTGTAAAGGATAAGCAACTAACTTTTTATTTAATTCGTGCATATTGTATGTATGTATATCTATTCGTATGTTTATATGTGTTTAAGCGGGTTGGTTGGTAGGGAACTGGAATCTTCTGTAATGTCGCCACAAGCTGACCACAGAGATTCTAGTCGATCCTAGGGTAATTGAATTTTTGCAATTTGAATACAAGAGACCCCAAAGAAATATTAATTTTGGACTCGTTCTGCTTGTTATTGCAAAGATTCGATATTTGATGTTAGGTGTATATTGATTGTGATTTCTGGTGTATTTTCCTGTATTCAGTTTCAATTTTTATTCATTTCCGTAATTTGTTTGTAACTATTTCGTATTTTCTCCATCTTTCTATAATTTATTTTAATTGTTAATATATGTCCGTTATAGAGTCCTGTGACGTCATCATTATCTGTACACATGTGTATTAACCTATATTTGGTTACCTTGACCTTTTCTGGTATACTTCCGATTCTTATTTCGTTCAAATAATCATATTTTAATGTTTGCAATTGTCAATTGTGATGTGTTAATGTCTTGTACAATTTTATTTATGGTTTGTCTTGTCTTTATTGATGTTTAAGCTTATAATATAATAGGGATAGCATATAATAATTGGGTACTAACATAATAAAATATATTTTAATTAATTTTTGAAAAAAAATAGGAGGAACTTGATGATTGAAACTATTTGCAGTAGTGGCCCAAGGCACTAGTGTTTGTCCATCATGACTAAGGCATGATGATATAGTATATTGACAAATAACTACAGGGTTATATTTCCTAGTGAATATGAGTATCATGTTAGATGTTAAGTAGTATAATTTTATTAGGAATAGTACTACGTAGGCCGTTGAGTATGTATAAGTAATTGAATAAGTTTTATTGGTGATTACAACACATTGTTTATTAACTACATAGATTATTGAGTTCATGATGGCTACATTAGAAACTTTCGTTAAAATAGGGAAAGATTTTGGTTATAAAGGACCAGAACTGAAAATTTATGCTGAACAACAACTAGCTATCGCTAAACAAGAAGAGGCAGATAAAAAAAGAGAAGAAGAAGAACGAAAAGAACTTGCTAGACGTGAAGAAGAAGAACGTGAGGCAAAGTTAGCAAAGCAAAAAGAACTTGCTAGACGTGAAGAAGAAGAACGTGAGGCAAAGTTAGAAAAGCAAAAAGAACTTGCTAGACGTGAAGAAGAAGAACGTGGGGCAAAGTTAGAAAAGCAAAAAGAACTTGCTAAACGTGAACAAGAAGAACGTGAAGCAAAGTTAGAACGGCAGAAAGAACTTGCTAAGCAAGAAGAAGATAGAAAAGAGGCAAGAAATGAAATATTAAGAATTGAGGAGGAAAATAAAAAGAAACAAGATGAAATTATAATGCAACAACAAAAGGAATTGGCACTTATCCAGTTGGAAACAGCCAAATTAAAAGCACAATGCGCTACTATTAGCCATGGTGTTAATTCTCATGATATGTCTTCAGCTACACAACATAAAAGTTATTATAACTTTAAACTGCCACATTTCAAATTTAATTTTGATGATTTATCATCGTACCTGGCACGTTTTGAACAAGTCTGTAAAACTAATAACTTAGATAGATCTGCATGGGCACTTAAACTTCGAGAATTTTTAGATGATGAGCCCTTGAACGCAAATGAAAATGTTGATCCTACCATAGCTTGTAACTATGATGCCTTTAAGGCTTTGTTATTGCGACGTTTTCATTTAGACGAGGAAGGGTGTAGATTAAGGTTTAAAAATTTTCAGCCAGATTCAAAAAAAGATTTTTCAGGATTTATAGCAAATATACGAAACACCTTCAACAGATGGGTTGAACTTGCTGGGGTGGAAAAATCGTATGATAAATTAGTGGATCTCATACTTAGGGATAAAGTATTATCTTCGGTTAGTCCGCCATTTTTTTCATTCCTACAGGAACGAAAACCACTCACTATTGCGGCTTTAGAAGAGATGTCAATAAATTATTGCTCTGCACATCCCAATGTCAGTTTAGGGAACTCACATATACGAGAACCATTACCGGTAGCATCCAACATGTCATACCACGGTTATGACAAAGCAAGGACACATAGTCTTAATAGGAACCATTTTTACAAAAGATATAATGATAATTATAATCATGGACAAAATCATTGTAACAGTTATAACAATTTTAACCGAGGTAGACAACAGTTCAGAAATCAAATACCTCAATTTAAACATAAAGATAATTTTCAAGAAAAGCCAAGTTGGAATAAATTTGTTACTGACAAGTTCAATAATAGTGGTAATCATTATCATAAGAAGAATGAAAATTTTAAACCATGACATAAAAGTTACAACAGTAGAGGCAATGATAATAATTATTCAGGTGGTCGAGATAGACAACGCTACATCTCCAGACATCATCAACAGTCTACACATAATACAGGGGCAGCATTAACCATGAATGCATCTCCATGTAATAACAATGTTGACACTCCAACACATTCTTCATCTGCATGCTATGTCATTGATAGTAACGTGGCAAATATTTGTCCACAATGCCATACTATTTTTCAGAAATCAAGTCAGCCGACAATACAGGTTACACAACCTACTCCTGCCATCTGTCTAATAGCAAACGATGGAACTGGGACATTGATTTTTAACAAGGGAATTTTGGATGGAAATATTATTTCTATTTTAAGGGACTCCGGATCCACCACTATTGGTATCCGTCAATCCTTAGTACATCCTCGTTATGTTACTAAAGAGTTTGTACGCTATATTACTTTCGGAGGGACAGTTGAATATTATCCAACTGCGATAATAGATGTTAAAACTCCATTTTTTTCAGGGAAAGTTAAAGTTTGTTTACTTCAGAATCCGGTTGCAGATTTGACAGTCGGACGTATGCATGGCAGCAAAGACTGCACTCCTGAGGAAATATTGGAATGGGAAAGATTGAACTTGTATGCAGCCAATACAGTGACAACAAGAGCTCAAGCTCACGAGTTGGAAAGGAAGGATACTACAGTCACTAAAGTGATGGAATATACTGATGATATTCCTACTTCCATGATTGAGAGAGAATCTTTTGCACGCAAACAAAGAGAAGACAGCTCTTTGAAGAAATTTTTTTGCTTTAGTGAACAAACATGATGATATTACTGTTAAGAATAAAGCTAAACATTGGTTCACTATTAGTAATAATATTTTAATTCGAAATAGTGTTGATAAAGATAAGGTAAAACAACAGGTCATAGTACCATCGTCGTTAAGGACATACATACTACGACATGCACATGACTCCCAATGCGCGGGTCATATGGGCTACACTCGAACACGTTCACGAGTGTTGTCATCGTTTTTCTGGCCAGGAATTTCACTAGACGTATCTTTATACGTACGTTCCTGTGTGATTTGCCAGGAAGTTAAGTCTCGTGGAGCTTTCCATAATGCTCCCATTCAGGCCAGTGAAATATCACTTCGTCCTTTCGACAAGATGGCAATAGATATTATTGGTCCTATGTTACCAACTGCGAGAGGTCATAGGTACATATTAACATGTATTGACCTATGTACGCGATGGCCAGAGGCCATACCTCTGAAAAATATTACGACATCTGATATATCTGATGCTTTGATATTAATATTTTCTAGGCTTGGTTTTCCAAGAAAATTGCTTTCGGACCATGGACCACAATTTGTGTCTGAGACAATGAAGGATGTAATGAAGACACTGAATATAGAAAGAAGTCTCAGTAGTGTCTATCATCCAATGAGTAATGGGTCCGTTGAGAGACTCAACCGTACCATTAAACAACTCTTACATAAAGTTACGGTAATCAATCCTCAAGATTGGGACAGAGCTATTCCAGCTGTTTTATTCGCATACCGAGAGATTCCGCATGAGCAGACCGGTTTTTCTCCGTTCGAGTTAGTGTTTGGTGCTCCACCAAGAGGTCCAATGGGACTCATTAAAGACTTACTACTCGACTCTGAGATGACTCAGGAAACACAGTCATCTTATGAATACGTTATTAACTTACGTAAACAAATCATAGAGGCTTGCCATATGGCAACAGCTTCATCAGAGGCTGCGAAGGATAGAGCTAGACAATTTCAAAACAAAAATAGAAGACTACGCCAGTTATTTCCTGGTGACGAAGCATATGTACTACTTCCACGAAAGGATAACAAATTGTTAATCGCGTGGAATGGACCTTATAAGGTAGTAGAGAAAATTTCAGACGTCGACTACATATTAGACACAAAAGGTCAGAAGAAAATGTATCATATAAATATGTTGAAAGAGTTCTTTACTCGTCCACTTCATCTACAGTCTATCTTCCACGACTTAGACGACAAATCAGTTGATTCTTATCAATACTCGTCTTTCTGTAATTCAGGAAGAAGAATCATCTTTTCCTGAGGTTGAAATGTTTTTTCCTATACCGGAACTACAATCTTCAGAATCTTGGAGGGATGTTGCTATTTCACCTTCACTTACTTCAGATGAAAATAATTCCATTACTAAACTTCTAGAAACTTACTCTGATGTTCTGACGGATATACCTGGTCGAACTTCTATAATTTCTCACGACATTATACTGAAGGACAGTACTCCTATAAAACTTCGTCCTTACTCTGTACCTATCCATTTTCAAGATAAAACATCTCAAGAACTTAAACAGATGTTAGCATTAGGAATTATCGAACATAGTAACTCTCCATTCGCTTCACCACTAGTTATTGTAAGAAAAAAGACAATAATATACGATTATGTGTAGATTTTAGGAAACTTAACGCTCAAACTGTACCAGACAGTGAACCTCCTCCTTTGATTGACGATTTACTTATTCAACTTTCATCTGCTAAATATTTCACACAAGTTGACTTAACCAAGGGATATTGGCAGATTCCCTTAACTGAACAAGCAAAATATTACACAGCATTTTCGACTCCACAGTGGAATGTCATGCCTTTTGGGCTAATGAATGCTCCTGCAACGTTCATTCGCATGATGCGAAGAATTTTAGCTTGCAGATCAGACATCATCACTTATATTGATGACATCTGTCTTTTCAGTCATTCCTTTGATGAACATGTCATAGCATTAGGTTCAGTACTAGATATTTTAAGAACTAATAACTTAACTGCCAGACCTAACAAAATGCAAATAGGTTTTCAGGAAATAACATTCCTAGGACATATAATAGGGGCTGGACAAATAAAAACTATTCCTCAAAATGTGTCTAAGACTTTAGAGCTATCAGTTCCACAAACAAAAAAAACAAGTTAGAAGCTTATTGTGTTTAGTCCAATATTATAGTAGGTTTATTCCTAACTTGTCAACCATTACGGCTGTCTTGTCTTCGTTACTGAAGAAAGATATGCCTACAAAAGTTCTGTGGATAACTGACTGCCAGACAACTTTTGACAAAATAATATCTTTGTTCTCCAGGCAACCTATTCTTTGATTACCAGATAGTAAAAAATGATTATACTCCGTACAGATGCGAGCAATTACGGATTGGGAGGTACCTTGTTACAAGAACACGACGGCGTACTGCACCCAACTCTATACACATCCAGAAAACTTACCGAGACAGAACGAAACTATTCTGTGATAGATAAGGAATTGTTAGGCATCGTGTGGCCAATTCAAAAACTCGAAAAGTTTTTGTTAGGCGCTCCTTTTGTGATCCAGATTGATCAGCATGCAGTAGCATCACTTAGAAAAGCCAATCATAAGAACGCCAAACTGGCCCGTTTTTCGATCTTGCTACAGCCATTTAACTTCACCATTGAGGCAATTCCAGGACATAAGAATGTAGTTGCTGATATACTATCGCGCAATCCTTTGCCATATCAGAAGGGAACATAAATAACTCATAGAACCAGAACTTGGTTTTGGAACTGACACTTGTTGATCTTTCTTCAAGAGTTTACAAACTTACAAAATCCCAGGACAAACAAATTGACAAAGAAAAATTTTACACACATTCAAAGTTGTAACAATCCGATTCAAATAATCACTTGACATTGACAACGTTGTTGAAATGTGCACGGACTTTGGTTAGTGTGCGTTCGTGATTCAAGCGAATTCAAATATGATACATTCAAAATGCAAAGTGAAAATAGGAACAAAGTGACTTACAGATATATTTTCACATACTTTCGTCGGACAGATAATTCATTGTGATTATATAAATTGATATTCGTGGAACATTACGAAATAAGGACAACATATCCTTAAAAATGACATTACTTATTATTATGATTAAATAATATAATAATAAAACAATTAATATACATACAGCAGCACACAAGTAGATAGTATAGTTATGCTAGCTAATTAATTGTTTCATTTCATATGCATGTATGAACTTACTTTAACATAATATTTAGATATATAGTAATTCTATATTGTTAATTCATAGATTAAGTTAGTTATAGGTTACTTCTATATTTTTTCCTTACTTACATCTATTATATTCTAATCTATTAACTTACTATTACTTTCTTTTCATACATTATTAACTATTCTCTTACTTTCCTTACAATTTTTCTTTTCATTCCTTAGCTATTAATTCCTACTTTCGTTTACTTAGGTTAAATTATATTCTATAACATACTGCACAGTCTACATTTAGTTAATATTATGACTCATTAATCTATAGTATAATTTTAATTACTATTTCATACTCTTATTAATTAAGATAGAATTTTATTCACAGACATAAGTATTTATAGATTAGTCACAGTTTGATAGTTGACATTTCTTTTTGTTGACTTGACATGTATTTTTTTTAAGATAGTTGTTGTCATGGACTTAAATTTGCCTACGATCTTCGACGATATTACGTGATTCGTAGATCGATAATCTTTAACATTTTTTTTACATACCCATAAGAAAAAAAAATCTATAGATTAGATTTTTTTTTTTAACCCCCGTCGGCCAGGGGAATGTTACGAGAGGATATATGATTTGTAGCAACTAGGTAGTGAGCTCGGATAAAAGTTGCACATTTTAGTTGTTGAAATACAATAGAGATATATTATAGTTTTTGTGCTTCACGGTGTTGAAAGCGAGGAGTATAATTTGCTTAGTTTTAATGTGACGTGTCACGATGAAAAGGTAGCACGTGACGACATTGTAATTGTACCCATATTTTGTTGTACTTGGTCCTAGACGGACGGAAGTTTGAAGTCTCCCAGTAGAAGGATATTTATATCGAGGATTTTCTTGATGAATAGGTGTTTGGGTCAGCCTATAATTTGTGGATACAATATTATACCTCAGTGATGAGAGGGATTATGTTTTGAAGTGGAGAATATATATTAGGGAGCAACAGTTATTGAAAGTATCCAAGAAGGTCACCTTAGTCGCGTAAGTTGAGTTGTTCAATACCGGATTACCAATCTAGGAATCACGAGTAAATAGCTTGACTGTAACCCGACTTAAGGAATATGATTCAAGTGACGAATTATGATGTATTGATTGAATTCTGATGAACTGTATTTACTTGGATGTGATGTGCTATTAAATTGTATTTGTTTGGACTCTGAACCCCACGGACTTATCAGTTGATATTATTGAAAGTTCAGACCGTTACCCCACTATTCGTGTTTGTCAGCACGGCATTAGAAGCTCTACCATTTTGAAGTATTTCTAAATTAATAATACAAACAAGACAGTGGTCAGAAACCGGCACACATAGACGTTAGCTGAGAATACCAGAATAAAACTGGTAACAAAAATGGAACAATAAAGCACGATAGAAATCTGTGTCAGTTGTGGTAATACACTTTGTTCATCGGCTGGAAAATCCGATGTAACAGGTGTATTATGTCAATCTCTTTTATTAAATTCTCCTAACCCACTAATACTGTTCCTTATTATTTCAACAAGCCAGTGGTAGTATGTGCTGTTCAGCCTGGTTAACTTAATTATTTGCTTGTACGTAGATATGTGTCTTTTATGTGCTTGTGGTAGATTATGAATAAGTGATTTCATATATCTTTTTCTTTATCTTCATTTTTTTCTTCTACCTTCTCGGTCACCTACGCCTGTAGGAATTTAACCCTCCCATATTCAAACCTCTGTCTTTTTTATAATTTAGCAAGCAGTTTATGGCTGTTAGCATTTAATTGCATTCTCTTTGATGCAGGTTTACGAGCAGACCTGGTCCCGCTCATCTGTAATTATCTCGGCAGCGATCATAAAAATCGCCGTAATGAGATCAGTCAGTGATGGAAAGGGGAGACAATTTGTCTAGTACCTTTGCCTGGATTCGTTCGTTGTAAGTTAATTTACAAGATGCGAACCGCCGTATCAAAGCCTCTAGTTATAATTCATTTACGACCACTTCTGCTGATGGCGAGAGTGAGGCGATAATATATGTAGATTCTATTTCATCTAGATCTTAATATAGACCTGCCTTCGACATTGGTGCGATAAAAGTTGTTTGATCCGCAGAATGAGATAGAATTTATGTAGATTTTCCAAAGGTGCCAACATCTGGCAAGAGTCTGCTAGTTACAACTTTCCCTTTGATTCTTTGTCAGTTTCAGATATATATACCACAGAAATCTGACTTCATTCATTCAGACTCCACAGTTTCTCTTGACATATCTAGCTGCGTTTCTAGATTACTTTATTAAGTAAAATCTCAGTTTGCGTTGGAGAATATTCTTAAGTAGTCTTTGCGAGGTAAAAATATATTGACTAGTATTGTCGAGTGATAGAATTATTAGTTCGAATTATATCTTCTCTACATTGTGTGCAGAGTGATTTACTAGTTTAATCGTCATTATAATTCTCTAAGTTACTGTGTTACAGTGGATAGCAGAATAAATTATAATTTCTAGCTAAAACTCATTCAGCTATAAATAAATTTAATTAAATTGCTAGTAACCAGTCAGAGAACATTTTAACTAACTAAGTAAATGTACTGATTCATCATGAGTGTTGACGAGATGTGTATTTATTTCTAATTCATGATGATTGATTTTTTTTAATGACTAGAATTTATTTCACGGGAGTTTTAAACGATAAGACAAGCTCTAAGTTTGCGGTTTATAATTTAAGTTAAATGACCGAAGTGAACATATTCTATTTACGCGTAGGATTGTGTATACTATTAGGGTTGAGTATTTATGTTTTTCTCTTCCTGTCGTGAGAAATTCTAATCCACATATATAAATTAAAACGTAAATGTAAAGCCTAACGAATTACTTCAATAACAGGAAAGAGAAAAGGTAAAAAAGAACAGTGCTGTCACAATGACTGTACGCGAAATCCCCCTTGTTTTCTCCTGCGTCTGCAACTTGTAACGTTTCACGTTGATAGTAAAGGCCTTCTGCAGCATACACGCGTTTCCCCAACACAATAAAATGTGTACTCCAATTCTAAGAAAAACCTTGAGATACGCAAGTTGACCTAGATTTAAAATTCCATTCATGTCCTTTTATACACTACGTAGCCAAAAAAAACGAAAGACAGATGGACTAAAGATAGAAAGAAGGGAGGGCTGAAAGCAGGGACACATGCAACACTAAACACGCGTCGCGCGATACACAATTGCTGCCATCACGCGTGTAAGGCCACATGCACTAGTTTTTTTCAAATCGACAGTGATAAAAACACTACCCATACCAGAGTTAGGTTTTAAAAACTTACAAAATTCTTATTAGGAAATATGACATTAAACTGGTTTACGTTTGAAAACATGACAGTACCCAGACACCCTAAAGTTTGGAAGTGAGGAGGTAGTAACAGCACGACTATCCTAGAAGAAAATGCATATTGGCTCCATTAAATATATATATTTGGGTTCCTTAGGACTTGCTGACAAATAATATGTTAAACGTTACGCAAATAGTCTAGGAATTAACAAATTATAGCCAAAAGAAAATAGTGAGGGTGTCAGACAACACCAAATTCAGAATCGCTCAGTGGCAGAATTTCACCCCACCATTGTACGGGAAATAGGCTGACATGTTACCTCCTATTTGATTGGCGGAAAATAAATGTAAGGCTAAACACGATTAGTCGGACTATAAATACTACTTCTTTGTTGTTAGGGGAAACGTGAGAAGGGTAATATTTTTTTGAAAAGTAGGTAAACATGGCATGATTGGTTAGAGCTGCCAATATATACTCAATTCAGGGCGTCTGTTCCGGGCCACATCTTGTAATAAACCTACTAAGAAACAGTGCGTTGAGCACCAGTGCATATTCTTATATAAATAAAAGCCTGGGACATCGGCAGATCGAAGTTGTGCTATATTCATTGCCATTCAACGTCACTGTGTAATATTTCCATGAATTGTGGTAAGCTTGAAAGGTTTGATATCTTTTTAATGAAAATTGAATGTAAATTGATAAATTATGTCTGTATATATGTGTGGTTCAGTAGCGAACTTGAGGTAAAGCCTATATAATGCTCCAGCCTGAACAGAAGGTGTCGGAGGAAAGTGAAACTAAATGGAATTGCCAAACAGTACACTGACACCTATATTATTGACTAGAAAGAAATAATGCTGGAATTGCAGAGGCGTGGTAACCATTAGGGAGGAAAATACTGGTGAAAATTGTTTCAGATGAAGATAGCAGTTGGCCTACCGCTCTGAACTCAGTGTTTGTTCTGTATTGTGCTCAGTGTAGAAATAGAGTATAAATTAGTTCTGAAGTAGGAGGTACAACCTTCTTGTTTCAGGGACTGTGGTCCTAAAGCTATTGAGCAGTACCTGGTCAGAGCTTTGCTGAATCCAGAGGCGGACAGCTACTCCTTGGTCCATATAGCAAACAGTGAGGTGTCTCCAGAACACAGGGGAGCAATCGAGCAGAGGAGTCTTTTCCTGCCGCCATCACGAAAGTTAAGCCTATGTGGCCAGCGGAGCTCAACATTATGTATACCCCCTTAAACTGACATTGTATTAAAATAAGAGGGGAAATTAATTGTTTTAATGAACGGAACTGAGAACATCTCCAATACTAGTTCCAACAGAAATAAACACTTGAAGTCATGATGACAAATAAAAAACATAGCTTGAAAAAACAACACCAGTATTACCTCATATTACTACTACACAACTGACACACATATGATAAAATTAATAAAATATGTCACTACAAGATTCATATTGATAAATTCTATATATATATATAACTTATAATTGAAATTGATTGTGATTCCTGGTTCACTTTGTATTTGAATCAGGACACATATATATTAATGAAAAGTAATTAATACATATTGATATTTGAAAATTTACCAGTGACTCGTTTAAGATAGTCTCATAGAATGTTCCATGTATGTGAGTGTCACAGTGTTGTCAAGTGTGGTGGAATAAATTAAATTGTTTATCTGTCTGTTGTTGTTGTGACTTACACTTCATCATATACATACCCTAGACATATAACGTAGTCATCACAATATTCCAGAATAATTCTGACTGAGGTATACATATGTGGCAGCAAGTAAGGTTATCTGTAAAACACTACACTTATTAGATGCAGATACCTTCACAGCTGATCTCAGTCAGTACACTAAGTCCCCTATAGATATTTATAAAATCCCACTTTACCACATATATTGGGGTCCCGTCCGGGATATTGAACTTTCTCATGTTATATCGATTGGGGAGTATAAGAATTAAGGGTATCCTTGGGTGGAATTAAATTAAGGTTGAGCTCTCAGTGCCTGTGGTGTCATTAAATAAAATAATTATAGATTATATTGTTATAGTTTAGATATTATCTTACCATTTA